>JAUTXW010005512.1:42500-642500 GCA_030620095.1 Kuschelorhynchus macadamiae
AAATTCCATCGAGATGTATTCATTTGTTTAAAATGAGGCTATAGCAAAAGTTAATAAACCTAAATCCTAAAAGAGAAGCAAATACATTCGCAGAAACATAATAAAATCATGCGTGATTCTAAACATGCTTATAATAACTACAATAAGAAAAAATGACAAAAGCAATGCGGTTAAATTAAACAAAAATAAGCGGACCTGCCATTTTCAGTATGAGTTGTAAAATCCCCGTTCTTCCGTAGCAGTGGTCTTTATTAAAACCTTGATTTTTAAACAAATTATAACCTATTCGGTATTTTAACCTTCCTCAACTTCACTGTCACTACATTGGTGCCGAATTTATTCTCTTCTTTCCACGTCACCTCAGTTCTAGCCTTATTTTATGAATTTGAGGAATCACGTGAATTATTACATTGGCAACACCGAACTATGCTCGACCAACCGTGAATTTCTCCTTGAATTTCAAAAGCGTGTGATCTATTACAGTACGTTAAAGCGGGGATCACGTGGCTTAAAGAAATGCATGCTTAAATATATGGGATATTGATAAACTTAACATAGGTCTTGCCACCTATAAGAATTAAACTCGAACTTTTTATGTAGCTTAAATATTACGACAGAAGGTGGCGCTACGCGTACAACTTTTGATTTTAAGATTTTAAATCGAGGTCATTATCGCTAGCGCTAACGTATAACAATGAATGGCATCTAAGAGCATCTGTTTTATAGGCATAACCATTAATATATTGTTAGGCGGAAATTCTAAATATAAGACAAATATCATTATGACAGGTAATTTCAGAAAAACGGATAAGTTTAGGGTAGAATAAGACAAACTTCTATTTTTTTTTAGGTACGTATGCAGGTAGTTTAAAACTAAATAAGCTCTTTTATCTATTTAATTGGATATTTCTTGACAATTTTAAAATTTTGTGTAGAGATTTGATTTTGTTATATTATTTTGAACTATCGACTAAATTTATAAGGGCCACTTTAGATTATTTAAAACTGCGTTTTGGAACTATTACTTTTAAAATTTAATAATGTAGGGGGTGCTTTATATTATTTATCTAGGATCATAAATAACTTCCATTATTAATTATTTTTTTTAATTTAGTATTCACCTGAAGGTGCAAAAATGCATAATAAAAATGTATACAAGAAACAAGGCAAATACTTCCAGTTTTGGGGAGTAAAAAATTTGGTAGAAAGTATGCCAAGAAGGGTTGAAGCAGTTATTGCAAATCGTGAAACCCCTCTAGTGTTCAATTAATTTAATTTTAGTACATTTCTCCCTATTATTATTTACTTTTATTTGTTTGTTATTGTTGCATTACATTGTTATATAGGTACTTTAGTTTGTTTAATTTGGTTGGATTCTCTTGTTTATTTTTTATAATTTCCTAAGAAGTTGTCCTCCGCAATGTTTTAATTAAGTATGTATATTTTTATAATATTTGCGGCGTAGCCATAAGCGGGGAAGATATGGGGGATATACCCCCCCACACTTTTTAAATAAATATAGTCGTATTATTTTTTAGTCGTGGATTTTTATAACAGTGTTATGTTCGTACAAAGCAAAAACCGAGGATTTTTTTTCTTTCGTCAGATTTTTCTCTCAATGGACGTTGGGTAAAAAGTTCGAGAGGGTTAAAGGAAAAGAAAACAGGCAAAAATAACACCCTGTATATTTTTCGAAAACTTATTTAGTCGCCTTATATGCATTAGTCACAGTATACCGTGTACCAAATCGCATTCCTAAATCTAAAAATCTAATCTAAAATTTCATTATTCTATCGCTTTTCGTTTTTAAGATAAAATATATAAACATTATTTTTCCGCCATCTTTGTACCGCAATATCTCCCTAATTGTTGACTTTTTACCCAACGTTTATAACAAACTACCCTTTATTTTGAACAAAGAAAATTCAAATTCCCTATTCTGCTCCCTAACTTCTCGTCTTTCTACGGTTTAGAAGTTATTTTGCAAAATGGTCATCCGTGCATAGCAAATTTTGCTTAACAAAACTCCAAAAATTCCGACATTTTGCTAAATAACTTCTAAATAGTACATCTGACGAGAAAAACGCAAGAGGTAATTTTTATGTAAAAATGTCTACGCTATCCAAATGAAATGATTAAAATATCAATGGCATACCTTTTTTTTCAAAAATATGCAATGCGGATCCTGTACGGGCGCCACTGATAGAAATAAAAAAAATTGTACACGAGAAAATATGTCTTGCTGCGTAGGAAACGTGTGTACAAAATTTCACGAAGAAATCTAGAGCAATATCCCAAATACTATAAAACAAAATTTTTTTTCTGAGAGTTTAACACCCTGTATCTCAAAATGTATGTATAAATGGTATATACAATACTCATTCATATGTAACTTTTATATAACGTGTTTATAGATCTCATATAAGTGTTTACAAAGTACTTTCAAAATATTTCCGTTATATTACAACTTGATATGTAGCAATTTATATTCCCCTTATAAACACATTTGTGCTACTTTAGACTCTTGAGGGGAATTCTTTTATATTTGTAAAATCTCAGAAAAAAATAATGGCTTGGCAACGTAACAATTGTAATATGCCTATAAAGCTCCCTTATAGCTGAATAAACTGCCAAAAAGGTCTAGAGGATGTCCTATTTAATATATTTAGTGCCCTTTTTTGGAATGACCTTTAGATCGCCAGATATTTTTACCTTTTAGCGCTATAATAATCTATTATATATAATAATACTATCTATAATACTTTTTTGTATCTTCTATAGTCTAGGCGCTCTCGAAGGAGAACACCTTGTATACCTCTGATGCACAAACCCCAACATATCATAACTAAAAAATGAAGTTTAATATAAACGAAAGCCAATTGAATAACAAAATTTATCATCCTATTGTTTGAAATTTGACGGTGATTGAGATGGAGCCAATCACAAGTACGAATGTTCAGGAAAATGCAAAACATTGAAAGCTCTTTAATAACACTGAAAAACGAGATTCACATAACTCGTATCAATGTGCTTTGTGCCCGACAAATAGAATTTTTGTTAATTAGAATTCTGGATTCCCGAAAGCGTGAAGAGGGCGTATTCTAATTAGAAATATACCTTTTCTCTTAAGTGGAAGGGAATGAATTGAGTTTTGCGAGAAAAGGGATTTAATTATTGTTCTGTTTCCTACTTACGTTTAAAGAGCTGATAAAAATTTAATTGGAGATATTTTTGCCACCGAAGAAAATTAAACCTATGGAAAGAATAAAGCTTTTCTTGTTTTAAGAGGCAAGAGCCGCTTTGAATATATAGATTGGCCGTGTCAATCATAAGGGATTTCTCCCCTTCAGTTAAGAGCTACCTTTATAGAATCGGTTCTCGATTTAAGTGGATTTAATATTGTATTTGATTCGGAGAACCATAATATGATATAGACCTTTGCCATTTTATTTTTCTGATAATTCTGATATATTAATTCCAGTGCGGTTTAGGTTTCACGATTTACGTCAACAGATAAAATTTTGTTTGAAAAAATAGCACCGGACTTTGCCTGTGCCTTTTTAAGCGTGGCGGAGGTACTAACAGCACGCAGTGCACATACGAAAAATCTTGCAAGTATCGTGTACAAAAACCAATTTTCGAATTTACAGTGCATACAAAATGTATTTAAAATCGTTTCACTATAATTCTAAAATCACCAGTGAACGAGATTCAATTATTTGCAATAGCATGATTTTACAGTCTTCAGACCTAGAGACCCGTCTGCCAGTAGTAGTAGTACTAGTCTCTCAGTCTGTCTGTCTGTCTGCCTGTTCGAGACATGTTTCAAAAATTACTTATTCGGTTGACTTTAAATTTTGGTCAAAAATTAAGAGTCATGGTCATATGAGGATGATATTTACCTCACATTCTGCACAAAAATCAAGTGTGGCTAAATTGGTAAAAATATGGTGAGGAATCGTTAGTAGAAAACAACATGGCGTCCTAATTGAATGTTTAAAATGTCAATATCAAAATATTACTGCTCCAATTAAAATTAAAATTTGCGAAAAAATTAAGTCTGAAATAAAGGTGAACTGGTTAAATTGTGTCAGTTTTGTATGCTTGTGTGTAACTAAATATTTAAAATCGAGGTAAAATAAAAAAATCCGTTTTCTAAATAAAAACCTTCTATTTATGAAAGTAAATAATAAATGTGATAATTAATTTTTTTTACAGATTATGTAAATAAATTTACAAACAATAAAAAATAATAAAATATTAAAATTAAAATGAAACAACAAATTACTGCTTAAGTAGGTATGGTAAGTAAATGAATGTTTGTATATACGTATGTATATATTTGTTTTAGATCTTGTTAAAAAAGTTGTGGAAATTAAAAAACTAGCTGGCCCGGCAGACATTGCTCTTGTTTCGTTAGATGCCGCAATGAGTTTCCAGTGAAATTATACGAATATAAAGCGCATTCACCACATCGTCCAGAAATGTTATTGAAGAAAAACAATATAAAAAATAGTGTTGAAAGGTCTCGGTAACCAGACGATCATGTAAATTGGGGCAGTACAACTCTCTCACGAACTTGCTGAAAAATCTGGCTTAATGCTTTAAATATATAGATATATTTGTGTCATTCTGAAGGATCTTAGATATGCACATAAAACAAATTCTTACTTGCGCATACGCGATATAACTATTCAAGAGAATAGTGACGCTGTGCAAGCTTCCTTCATGATCCTCATCATAGACTTTCCGTTTCATTGGTTCTCCATTCGAGGAAGATTTTTCAGTCGTGCTGTATCTTGGTCCTTTCCTCATTTTTACCTCTTTGTTGTTTTGAACCCTTTATTTCCAAAATATATAAACCGATGATGACTTAGGAATTCCTCGCCTAGTACCTTCCCTTTTCTATTCTATAATAGTAGTATTAGTAGTTGTTGTTGTTGTAATAGTAGGAGTAGTTAGATAGGAGAACCAGCCCAGAAATTAGTCCTAAATTCGCTAACCGCAGTTCTACCCACATTAGTCCACTCACTGCAGTTCCACCTTGGAAAGCGACTCAACACTGAATATTCAACGAAGTCTTGCTCACTTTTCGCACGTGCTAACATCCGCTAACTTCAGCCGATATATGTGCCTGCTGAGTTTACAGTGACCAGTTAAAATCCCAATTAGGTCCCCAATTATTTATCGGCTCACTGAGTTCTATCAAGCTGGTTTCGATCTACATGGATTTGGTAGCATTTTTTTACGTGTCTGCAATGCTTTGTCCTTGACTAATTTTCCGTCGTCTTTTACCGGGCCCAACTATTTAGGATCTGTGAGCAGTACTGTTTGCTTATACCCATGCAAAGTTCTGGGTCCGTAACTTACTACTGTTGCCGACTTCATCCGACTGGCGACTGATTACAATAGTCGGAGATCTGTGTAGTAAAAACCTAATATGTTTGACAGTTTCTATGGTTATTTCTGCCAGGAAATAGATACTGAGAAATTGATTGTCACTGTGGGAGAATAATGTTTATTCAATGTAGCATTCTTTGATATGCTAGACAAGAAATATCATACTCAAGTTCAAGGAAGCTATGAAAATTGCTTCTTTGAAATTCGATTATTTTATAACTGGCGGTTGAAGAACTTTTAAAATGTGTCAAAATATCTGTTGATCTTTTCCATAATAGTCAAAAAAACCTCGTTACAGTCTGCTTGTAGGTCTTTATACAAATGATGAAACTCTTCCAATTCCGCCAAATCTGCGTTCACCCAACATCCTCGTCGTTTTTGCTTTGCCTAACACCTTATTGTAATGTACGAATTTTCCAAAAGGCATGTCTCATCTGCATCCATTTTGAATGACTAAATATCAAAAGCATCTGCATACGCAAACAACTAAAGTCTGTTGAACGCGTTTGACTTCTATAATCGCATAGATAATAAAACCCTTAGTATGTTTGAAATTTTCACATATATTCACAACTTGTGACGATCGTTTCGCTAACACTGTAGCTTCTTCAGACAAGAGGTACTTCTACTTACATTAACAGAAACGAACTAAATGAATTTCGAGACATAATAAATGAATATTTTTTATGAGTTTATAATTACTGACCTATTTTTACAATACTGGGTCTGAGAGTTTAAAACTTTGGAAAACCCAAGTGTTTTACGTAAATAAATTCAACAGAGGTGAACCATTTGTTGAATTGTGACTTTTTTGTCCTAAAATGTCCTTTTTATTTACGTATTTTATCTAATTGAATTACCTGTAGCAGCCAGCAGCATTGATTATTTTGACGCGACCAGCAAGAGTAAACTACAAAGAGGTTTTAATGCATTTTATCAAAATCTATCCAATACATTGAAAAATGGTATGACTTTTCTGAAGACAGTTGGCACAGTGTGGTCGGCCAAATTAAATTTAAAAATAAAATTTCCATTATTTTCAGATTTTGAGGAGTTTATAGAAAAAATTAACAATCCAAACTTGCAAATCAATGTGAACCAGCTTTTTGCTGAGGTGATGCAGATTTCTGGAAGTTACGAAGAAATTGAAAACGATCTTTTGAATTTAAACACCCCAAAAAACTGCCAAATTCTTCTTAATCGTTTTTATAATGATGCTAACGTTTCTTTGGTTAATTTCATTTTTATTAAGTGTATCTGAGACTTCAGCATTTTCTGAACAAATTTTTTCTGGGATGGAACCAAATGGGGAGACGAAAGAAATCGTTGTTCTATAGAATTAATTCGTTCAGAATTATTAATTTATTTTAATTTTAAAGAATATTGCCAGGGATTTTATGACTCCATAAAAATATTAATGCTGTTTCGGAAACAGCAAAATATAAAAAAAAATATTCCTGCAAATTTAATTAGGTAATATCATGTTATAAATAATTTTTTTGGTTAGAATCGGCAACTATTTAGAAAACCACGTTTAATTTCAAAAAATAGTTTAGGTTTTATTTTAAACTATCTTGATCTTAAAAGAGCTTTTTAAAGTAACGATTTGTTATCGACAAGCCACACGCGGCAAAATCGACCGCTGCCCCCTTCCCCCCTTCTCGTTTCAAATTTTGATAAAGTTCAATATAATGTCCTTTTTTCACTTTTCAAAAAAGGTGACAACCCTAGTAAAAATCCAATGTGGCTGCCAAAAAAAATGTAAAAATCATCCTCAACGAACTATTATTAAAAACCAAGAGAGATAAACTGGTAAAATTTAAATAGGAATTCTATATGGAAAAAGAAAATGGCGGCTTAATAAAATGTTTCAAAATTCAGTAAAATCCCATTTTCTGTAGTAAAACTTTCTTTTTATGGAGGAAAATAATACATAACATAATTATTTTTTTAAATACAACGTAAACAAAGTTATGGAAAAAAAGAAGAACAGAGATAATAAAATTAAAATAAACAAATGGTATACTAGAGTATACAAGCAATGTATTTGTTTAAGTAGATAGGGTAAGTAAATGAATAAGTGTATGTATGTATTTTAAATCTGGATTTAAAACTCTTTACAAATAAACGGAGACGAAAAATCTTGTTGGATATTTCAATGAAATACTTAACACACAAAACCACATCAGAACCGTCAACGCTAGTTGTACTCGTATCTTAACTAGTTGACTGTACTGATCAGTTTTACCTATTTTGTCTTGACTTGTAACTAGAATTGTATCTTCTTGTTATGGACTGAATATATTTCTTTGTTTGATTAAAAATGTCCCTCTACAATTGTGTGTATGAGTGTGTGCGTGTATGTATGCATATGTATATATTTATGTTGTTTTTCCCAATCTTAGTAATAATTGTTATACTTTTTTTATAATTTTTACCATTTGTAAGTAGTTTAAAATATTTGTAGAACATTTCTTTCACTTTGTCAATGAGATATTTATCTTTCGGTAATAAAGCATGTTTGACTTCAACTGGCCTCAATTAATCAGAAAATCAAATCAAATTAATTAGAAAATGTTTTGAAACTGTGTTCACAAAATTTTTTTTCTTGGTTTTCGTAGTATTATTTATTTATTTTTTTGCGTATATTGCAAATACAGATACGGCTTCTTCTTTATTTACTGGAATGCCGATTCTGATGAGAGTTCGATAATTAAAAATTGCTTTTGAGCTACGCTAAACTCACTTTTTGTTGCCCATTTTAAGGGGGCCGATACGAAAAATTAATGAATGCATCCTCTATGAAACAGATATACGACTTTTGCTCGCTAATATATTTCTCTATACAATTAATTTTGAAAACTAGCGCAAATAATATTTATGTTTTTTACATTTTGTCTGAATATTGTGTTCTCGTTAGTGAGGTTTAGTTAGATACAGTAATTATTTTTTTAATTTAAGAATAAACTGAACTAAAAAATTTGAATTTAGGGTCGCGTAACAAACACATAAATTGTTTTGATAGTAAAAATAAAATCTATAGACAGTAGATGAAATATTTAGTTAACGTAGTTATTTAGAGATATGAACAATATAAACAAATTATGTTATATTTTATTCCCTTGATAAATTAAGGAATTCATTACCAGAGAAGTTCCTGATAAAGCCAATTTATCGACTTTTTTAATTTGTATTTAATTTATTTTTATTATTAATATTATTTCTTTTTCATAACTTTTTTACATACTTTATAAAAAAATGAATTATGTTATTTATTATTTTCTCCCATAAAAAGAAGGTTTTATTCGAGGAAATGGAAATGTAACGATTTTTGAATAATTTTATTAGTCCGCCTTTTTGATTTGTCATATAGAATTATCACTAAAATTGTACCAGTTTATCCCTGTATCACATTCATATTTGTACAAAATTTCAGTTGATAAATGGTTTGGGCATGTCCGCAAAAAAGAGGAAAAGAAAGTGAAAATATTTATTTTCCTTTTCTTTTTAAGAATCCATCCGCACAATCACCTCTCTTTTTTAACCCACAAAAAAGATGGAGGTTACGATTAAATCCTATGTATTGCAATCGTGAAAAAATCGCCCTCCGAGATTTTTTCAGATCTTAACGTTTCAGGGTCCCTAGCTGTCGAAAAAATGTGTTCCCAAGTTCGTCGGTCTGTCTGTTCACGGCGTATCTAAAAAACTACTCATCCGATTGACTTCAAATGCCGGTCAAAAATTAAGGGTCTTGTGGGGAAGGCCTGGTAACATTTTGGTAAAAATCCAATATAACAAAACAAAACGATCTGGTAATATTTTGCTAAAAATCCACTATGCCGGAACAAGATGGCGGCCTAGTGATACGTTAAAAAAATTATTACTAAAAAAAAATAATTATCCAATTTCCTCAAATTGTGCACAAAAATCAAGTGTTACATAGGAATGAACTGGTAAGATTTTCGTATGTATGATGTATGTATGTACAATAATTTAATGTTGTTGGAGTGGTCCCATAGCAAGCATTTTGAAGAAAGGTTAAAAATGACTGAATAGGGCCATTTTGGACGGTTTACACGATGTTACAGTGAACAATATATGTGTTGATGAATGCATTCACCATTCTGTCAGGAATAAAAAATATGTATTTTATCTTTGAATATTGTATAAAAAGACATGTTATTATACAATGATGTTACGTAATATGCAGCTTATCTAATGGCTATTTGTTAAACTTGACTTTTACATTGAAACTCGTATAAATAGAACTAAAAAGGATGAAATAAAAATTTTTTTATAAAAAAATAAAACGGACTTCAAAAAAATGCTCTAAATTTCATCTGGAAAAATTTTACACTGTGAAGTCGGCGATAAACTAATTAAAGACAGTATGACGTTATACTAAGTTTGGTGTTGACTTTACAGATCAAATGAAATATTATTTTTCATTTTTAGTGCATTTTTTTGAAGTCGGATTTATTTTTTTATAAAAATGTTTTATTGATTGATTCCCTTGGACTTGGATGTCACGGCAGGCGGCTAACGTTACCTCCGTAGAGACGTCAGATGTTAGACAGTTAAAGCAATGCTAAAGACGCATCCGTAACCTTATCAAATGACAGGTACGCATGAGAATTACGATTTCATTATACGATTGTACGCAACGTTACGTCGAACGCAACGTTGAGGGTGCCTACAGAAGTGTTAAACGCATTCATACTGAACCGAACTTAGGAACCGAAGATGAATTCGATGGCGACCGAGGGAACCCGAGAGGGGTTGTATTGTGTGATGGGTGACGTTTGTTTTGATATTTTTGTTTTGTTAATTTTAAGTTGTAATATATATTTTATTCTTGTGATATAATTAGACAATGTATATGATATGATACTTGAATAAACGAAATAAGTGTTAAACAGTGTATTTATTTGTCGATACCATTCTTGAAACAAATAAGGGTATGTCCTAATTATAACATTCATCTCTCAAAATCTATTTTTAACAGATGTTTTGTTTTTATTTTATGAAGGCCATCAAGTAAAATATTTTTCTATTTTCTTCTGACACACTACCCAAGTAGCACATATAATCATATATGGGCTTAAATGCTGTGATATTGGCTAATATCCCTGACTAATAAGCTAAAATTGCTAGCCAAAATAATACATATTACAGTATAAAGACGGAAATATGGCTAAAGTGGGGAATAATAATTTTGCCATAATGGGCTAAAAATGGCCACTTGGCAATTACACAACCCTCTCTTTTGGTTTTATGGTTGGGTTTATTAGCTGCTTTTTGACTTTAAAATCGAGCTTTTTTAGTTGAATTCTGACTTGTCTTTTAGCCGAAATTTGAGTAATTTTTTTTCAGAAATTTACCTCAATAATTTCTCATTTTTTGCCTTTTCTTCATTTATATAACAAATCATCAATTGTTTCAAATTATGTAGAAATAGTACTGACAGAGCCAATGAGTGTAAGAATTTATGAGCCAAAAGGAAATGCAAGATAACAAATCATGGTTTGACGGTTGGTAGGGACAAAAAAACACTTGCGAAGGAATTTTTACTGTTAAAAGAATCTAAGATAGGCATGTAAAACACGCGCCCCTTCTTGAAACTAAAAATTTCGATTTCAACAAATATATATTTTTTTTTAAATTTTTTAGTTTGGAAATGTATTTTACTAAGAAAATTGATTAAAGGGTTCATGAGGCAAAAAAAACATGCATTAAAATACTTATTTATAGGTAGAAAGAATATGTTTGTTTAAAGTGGTTAAGTAATGGCTGCTAGGCAATTAGTTTAATTTTAATTTCAATCATGGCGGATCATTAAAAGCTTTGGGCTATTTTTTAAGTAAATATTCCTTGAAATCGGCCACTTTGTAAGCAAATATTTATCAAATGGCCATAACTTTCAAATGTAGCCAAAATGTAGCAACATTTACTAAAAATTTCCCAATAAAAATGCCTACTTGGTTTGCTTTTAGTACTCGCTAAAAAATGGCTAATTTAAGACCCAAAAGCCGGCGTAACAAAATTAAACGACGACCCCAAGACGGCGTTTTTCTATGATATGTGGTGGAATATTTAATCTTTTTGTTGGACATTTTGTATGGTAAATAATTTATATTTCGTTTTTCTAAATATATCTTCAGTTTGGTTAAGTATAGTTTTATAGGTTATAAACGTAAATTTGAAAATGTGGCATATTTTGGCAATATTATAGCAAAAATAAGCGAAATAAAACTACCCAATTTTAGTTTAATCTTGAAACAAAAATATGATAATAAAAGCCATATTTTTCCTCTCAATTTTTGTTGTCTTAAAATGTCATAATCTGGCATTCTTATATAGCTATTATTACTATAATTAAACTTAAGTACTTGCTAAATAAAATATGTTTGGTTGGAATTTGGGAAGAATGCCTACTTATTGATTAAATTCTGACCTCGATTTCTATTGATTAAAAATGCCATATTCTGGTATTTTAAACAGTTATGCTTACTATAATTTAACTTCGCTACTTACTAGAACATATGTGGTTATGTTGTGGCAACAAAATTGACATATTTCTACTTTTTGGCCGTCCATTATTACAAAAAAAAGTTAGAGGTTTAATAGCCCCATAAAAGATATTTTTTGGCCAAGTAATTATTGTATAGCCTATCTACATTAAAACTGCTACTTTTGGAGCCAAAAAATCTAATTTGAAGCGAGCTTTCATGGCTAGAAAACAAACCAAGAATCATTTACCAAAATTTGACAAGTCTCTGGTTTTTATGTGTCTTTTATGGCTAACCGTTAGACAAAAAAGCTCATCAGCTAATTTGTGTTACTTGGGTACAAAGCATAAGGGGGAAACATTTTTAGTACAAAAAGTAAGTTTTTGTATAACAAATTAATTATTTTCCATTGTCTTAAACCAAAAACAGTTTGAAAAGAAACATGTGGTGTTTAAACTTTTTGTATGTTAGTGGTAACCCATATATATATATATATATATATATATATATATATATATATATATATATATATATATATATATATATATATATATATATATATATATATATATATATATATATATATATATATATATATATATATATATATATATATATATATATATATATATATATATACTGACAGGACATGTAAAAGTAGAACCGTTATCAGATCAAAATTATAAACCTGGGGGATACTGGGATCTAATTACCCTTTACCTACGCCATTGGAAAAAATTGGCCATGTTATGCCTGACTGAGAATGCTTCGCAAATATTTAAATTGTAGCCAAAGACGTGGAGAAGGAGTGAAAGGGGAAGAGCCTCCCCCACTAGCGTAAATGAGTTGGAAAATTACTATACCAAAAAACTAAACTTTAAACTTTAAATTTAATTCTGCATACAGAAGAAAAACCGAAATAGTTTAAAGTTTGTTGTTCTATTTCTGTCCTAGTAGTGCAGCGTTTACAGAAATCTCAGACTCAGTTGTATTTTTATTACCCCTAAAACCCATTACCGAAAATGAAGTCAAGAACTGAAAAGGAGTAGTAGTCAGCCGCGTTGTCTCGTAGTCCCGTTTGTAATGCTAACTACAAATAGTATTTTGTAACAGTAAAAGAGAGAAAAACGTAAAATTGGTTTACTTTTAAGTAAACAGAAAACAAATTTTGTTGAAATTTTACTGAACAAAACATTATGAAGTTTGCGTGTTATTATTTTGGCAGAAAGTAAATTTTATTCGTGTCCACTATGAGTCTCTATTGAAAGTTATATGGTGTTCCAGAACCAATGACGATAACCCTAAAAGCTCGATGTTGGTTGGTATTAAAATATATACGAAAAGTACAAAAAAAACGCCCGGAGGACTAAGTACGAACACACTGATTACTCTACTAGACAACAGAGAGCGCCAAAATCATTATTGAATTCTAGTGACGAATCAATAGAACACGACATTCGCCGGGCTGTCAGGTTTATTGCAACGAAGTTTTAATTCAAGTTTTTAACCAGTTTTAATGTGGAAAATGTCTAATTTTTAATAAGCAAACAGTACCGTATTTAGAATGGCTTCCTGGGCGGGGCAATTATTTATATTTGGCACTAAAAAAAAGGAAAAAAAGGACTTGCTTTTTGTTTGTTAACACAACATAAGGATCACAAGTATATAATCGTGTTATAAAATAATTTTTACTTTCCTTTACATTTTGCCTGTGTTATTAGCTTTGGGGGTATTTGCCTTTTTCGCCCCCCTAAACACGTCACTGTGAGCATATGTCCAGTTTATGGTTAATTTAACCCAAAATAGAAATTAGCTGCTGATGGATTAGTTTGATATTTTTTAATATATATATATATATATATATATATATATATATATATATATAATGTGGGGATTTAGGTCGGGAAATTAGCGGAAAAGTTGCTATTTTTTTAATTTTCAAAAAGGTGAGAACTGGGACAAAAGACATTTCGAATTGTACAGTGATTTATTTGTACAATGTTAGTCTAATCGTGAGCCATACCATAGAAAAAGTTTAAAGAAATTACTCAATACCTACTAATCTTAAAAAAACGAAAAGCATCGATTTGATTTTTTTCACATTTTCATTTTTTTAAGTCGTTTATTCCTTTATATCGTTATATTTGCTCTGAATAATTAAAGTTTGTAAACAAATATAACACTTGAAACAGATACTGACCAAGAGTTTTTTCAGTGCAATTTTGAAATAAATCGGTTTGGACATTCTGAAGTTATCGTGGCGCAAATTTTGTTTAAATACATACACACACAGCACACAGACACACACACCTACATACACACACACATCTGTATAAACATCATATTTTTTTCTAAAATTTTTCGTATTTTAGGGACAAATATCTATTAAACTGGACGAAATCACATTCTTGAAGGAGAGCCACATATGTATATCTTAAAATTCATCCTTCACTCCTAGCGGACTGAATTTTATGCTGGTCTCTAGAGAAAACATAGGCGTTTCTTTGGTGATATCACTACAGTGCCAAACATAAAACACTAGTGAAACATATAAGTATTAAGACATTTGCAGTTTTATTTATAAATTGTTCCCCCTGTATAAACCGAAGAGCAATCGTGGCGACTTGGTTTTTCAATCCCTCGGGGGAACTTTGGGGTTACGTAACCTATTCCTTCCTCTCAAAACTCTTTTCACAAAAAATTAGTGAAATCTGCGTAAATCTTAAGATTCAAAACATTTTTTTTTTTAGTTTTCTGAATTTGGACCACTTTCCCGCTTTTGAGGTATAGGCGTCCTATTTTGATTTTGAATCACCTTTATAATCCCATCGAATCCCTGTTTCAGTTTGGTTAAAGTGGTCAGGTTTCAGCTCCGCAAAATGCCAAAAGCATCCAATGACGCGCGTTAAAGAACTTTTTGGACGGAAAATCCGAAAAAAAATGTCCCACCTCAAAAAATTAACCATTGCGACCTGCATTTTAAATCATCGGGATATACAAAAAAGCTGCTATCGGACGCTACTGCTAAGTCATTATAGACTGCACCCAATTTTCATTATTATCAAAGAACGCCACCATTCAACCTCTACGATTGGCCTTCGGGCTCACTTCTTCCCAGACGTACCGTTACCGAACTAGAGCGTGCAGAATGTCAAAAACCACGAATTTCCTAAAATTTTCGGTCCAGGAAACGAGGAACTAAGCCTGTTAACAAGAGTCATGCCGTGGTTCTTTTGATTAACAGAAAGAAACCATCCGATTTTTCACGTTTCTTGTAAGCCGTTTTCAAACCTGGATATTTTTTAATATATATATATATATATATATATATATATATATATATATATATATATATATATATATATATATATATATATATATATTTCATTGACCAAAAACTACCAAAGTATGGAAGCATATATATATATATATATATAACGTTTATTTAATCTGTGATTAAAAAAAAGCTATATATATATGCTTCAGGTTAAACCTTACAAGTTAGTATTATATACTAACTTTGCAACACTATAGCTCTCATTTTTATGCAGACGATACCCAACTATGTGCATGACATTTAAAGTAATATTAAACTTAGACCTTAATCAGTTTTACAAAACAGCTTCAGAATATTCATTGATTCTCAATCCTGGAAAGTCAACCACAATTGCCTTTGGAAATAAGGGACAGGTTGGACTCTGATACATGCGAGAGCTTAGGAATAATGTTGGAAAGCAAGTTACGCTTACTTACACTCAAAAATTTCTTTGTTAATTTTATAAATTTGCAAGGTTTTGATTTGAGGCCTCAACACAGAAATGAATCGGATTAAAAATATGGCTAAAAGTAATGGATATAATAATAATTTTGTACATAAATTAGTAAATAGACACAAGCATTGGAAATGTTAAAAGATGCCACTACTCTTTAAGCACCTGAGGCTCCCAATAAGTTCATAGCAGTCCCATATGATCCCAGATATACGAGAGTTCTAGAAAAAGTATTTAAAAACGTAGGTCTTAGAGTAGCCCACAAAACGGAGAACAGTTTGAAAAATCTCCTTGGAATCCCTAAAGACAAAGTCGACTTGAAGAAGAGGATTAGCATCTATGAAATTAGCTGTAACGACTGCGATCTAAAATATGTTGGTCAAACTAAACCCTCAATAAACAATCGTTTTAAAGAACACATGGCACATTTAAGATACGGAAGAACAGAAACGTCAAGCAAAATTAATGCCCAACGTGCTTTGGAAAACAATCACCAAATAGGAATAAATAATCTTAAGTAGATTAAAAATGTATCTAATAATAGATTATTGGATGCATTTGAGAGTATACAAATAGTTAAATGTGGTAAGAAAGCACTAAATAAAGACAGAGGGCCTATTCCGGGTGCAACCAAGTGTGACCACATTTACCTATAAATAGTCTCGGTTAGGATAAGTTACTTTAGTTTATATCATCTGCTGATAATGCTAACTTGGTTAGCGAAACGCGCCTCCAGAACGTAACAAGTTCTGGTGTAGTGTGGTTAGAACTCTTATATTTTCATCTTTCTTCCACCACAGGTTCCGTAATTATATTAATATGACTATATTCATATCGAGAAATATAAAGAGAAAATGCGTTGTTGCCACCACTTCGTCTTAAGCTAGGTTTTACATAGCAGTTTATTAAAGCACTGTGTAAAGACAGTACGGCTTCCAAGCACTATACGATCATGTATGTTTCCAAAACTAGCTAAGTCAAAAGTCCAAGTAAGCATATTTGTTGGACCACAAATAAATCAGATGCTGTCATCCGAATAGTTGGAAAACAAAATGTCAGTTACTAAAAAAAATGTTAGGTAAACATTTCGGCTTATTGTATCTGAATTTTTACAAACAAAATGTCCGAGCAGTATAAAGAGCACATAGAAAACTTAATTGCCGGCTACATGGAACATTTGCAGAATGTCTATAAAACTAGACAATTTGCATTCTCATATTTGGATTACATTAGAGAAAATTTAGGAGTCGTTAGCGAAGAACCTGAAAGAAGGAATTCAAAAGGCGATATGGTTCAAATATTCACTTTTACAATAAAATTCTGCAGTTGAAAGTTAGCAGTAGCCTCTTTTGTATAATATAATTTTATAGTTTTGTTAGTCTAGGCATGTAATTTTTGTCTGTTATTTGAAAATAAAGTTATTTTTAACAATATTGCATTTTTGATCTGGTAAAACACTAACCCCTTTATTCACTAAAAAGGTTTAAGAGATAGACCAGGTCTAGTTGCCATAGTATTTAAAATTCTTACTTCGCCAGTTATGATTGTCTTATGTCACTGTCATTTTGTAATTGTGACATTTAGAAACATTATTTGTTCAATTGTTAAAAATGTCATCTTAAACCTACAACTGTCAAGTTAGACCTGGTTTAAATTTAAACCTTAAATTTGGGTGTAAATGTTAACTTGCAGTCAAACCATCGATGCTATGTAAAAACTAAAGTCATTTTTATAACAGCGGACCCAAATTATTCGTGAATAAATATTATAGAATTGAGATAAACACGATTTTCATAAAAATGTGTTATCACCCGGTATAGGAAAGCTAATGTTTAAAAATTATAACAAGGGGTATCCTATTTCTGTTATTCTTGAAGTAATAAACGACGACTCCTCAATGTCACCTGTGTCTTTTTGTACTTTTAATGCAGGATTTTCTATCTACATCAGTCTAGATAGATAGCTATATAAAATAATCGCCAAAGCCCATTAGCTCTCAAAGCCCTTTCTAGAGTCTTTCAAGTTGGCTTCTAGGCCACTGCCAGTGGTTTCACTTAATCGTTTGATTTAGATTGTGAACGTGGACAAAAAGACATAAAATAATGCCTATTTCAGATATTCCTACACAAAATACAAAATAAAAGAATAGTGTGTTTTAGCCAGGCACTTACGAAATATTTTCTTTCGGGGAGTAATTAAAAAAAACGTCTTTTTAGCATAGCACCTCCTCTTATACGTATTTACGTCAATGGTCTTCTCAAGCTGAGGTTAAATTGAAGTTAAATTAAATAAATCTGACGTGTTTTTGCTATTTTCTAGAAATATTAATAGTTTTTTAAATAAAATAAACTTTGCACCAAAAAGTTAAACATAATGTTTAGCGAATTAAGTTGAATAGTAGAGCTACAAAAGAACCCAACCCTCACTCGTACTTAATAAAACTTATATAAACAAAGAACTTTTAAAAATTTAAATACTTTCTTAAAAACTTAAGACTGTATTTCAAGGATGATGATGTCACACGCCTGAAACGTTTAAGGATATATTCAAATTTTTAAAATTGTGTGTTTATTAAGTATGTACTGCTTGCGCTTTTGATCAGTGACTATTTAACTTCATACTCTAAATATAATTTTTTACTTTTTACTACAATAGTTTATAAATGAAAGCTTGTTTTTAAAAATATTTTTTTATTAAGTTTATTTTAATTTGTATAGCATTAGAACTTGTTTTATTATATTTAGTTAATATCATCACTTGTGGTGCTATTTATCTGTTTAATACCAAATTTTATTGAAAATCCAAAGAGGCCAAATACGACAGAGCTATCTTGTTTAGTTGAGGAATTCCAATGGGCACGTTCCGGCTCCATCATCAGGTCCTGGACGCATTTTCGTATCCAGCATAGCATATCGCAATTCATATATACCCGAATAAAAATCGTAAACCACGCGCGTGAGCGCACTGTCCTTCACTAACGCCCTGGTTTCTGTTAAGGCATGTAGTTCTACTTAAAATAAACTGGATGTCAATTAGTAATAGAAATGCTGTCAAAATTATTATTAGTGACCGTTTAACCGGTTATTTAGAACAACCGATTAGAAACGTGCAAATTTTTAACCGGTCAATTATTTGATTGGTTATCCGGATAATTATTTCTAAAGTCATTTACTATAATCCCGTTATATGTTTATATAATTGAGCTACAAAAAAAGGCCGTTCGTAGTTATAGTCGGGCAGATCGTTTAATAGAACTTTCATTAACCGGTCACCGGTTATTTAAAATGATGTTTACTCGGTTAATAGTGCTAAATCTTAACAGGTTAACCGTATCCTTTGACAGCACTAAGTAATAGTAGTAGCCAAGCATGTTTTCTATTGAAAAACTTCCTAAATCGCTCTGTTTACTTGGTTGAGAGGGAGATTGTTCAAACAGTACTCAATTTCGTTAGTCAAAAACTTATAATACCGTTCCCCAGTTAAGGTTTATTTATAAATTACTGCCTTCTGATACAGAATTGTTATTAATACCTCACCCCATCTCAACTGAACGCCGACTTCTCAATTTAATTATTTTTATACATTGTCGATTTTTTTTTGTGCCTAACAATATGTGTTTATCCTGTTATATACAGCACTTGTAACAAAACTAGCCTCATCAGTTAATATAATTTGAAGAACTTGTCATTAACTCAAAACTGCTGTAACATGAACTGACAAAATTCCAATTTCTCTCGCTTGTTGTCATCACTTAAATACTGAACTTTGGTACATATATTTTATGGTTTAAACTTGATTTTTTCAGAGGGTGTTGTTTTTTTCAAATATTTTGTGTCCAAACTTCTGTCTTTTCTTTTCCTCTTAAATCATCTGGAATTTATTATATTCTGGTAGTTCTCGAAAATAATTTTGCACTGAGAGTTTTCTATTTGAATAATTCCCCATCAACCCTTTGATTTTGATACTCCTGCTTGTTTCAAACGTTACTAAGAATTAAATTTTTCTCCTTCGCTGTACCCATTTTTTTTAATAAATTACTGTTGTAATGGTATTTGTCAATAAAACAATACTGTGCATGAAAGTTAATTAGTATTTGGGTCAGTTTCTATAATAATGTAAACTTGTTTTTATGCAAATGCTAGTTAAATGATTACGGGGATAGGCAAAACTATTTTAATAAATAATAATTTGAAAACAGTTGAATATAGGTATATATTGTGTTTTAAAAAAAAATACTTAGAATTTTCCGTGTAATTTAAATATTCAATAATATACTGGGTGTTCCATTAAAAAAAACAAAATTTAGGTCAAAGCGTTTTAATACGACCGTGAATTATTTTTTTATTAACGTTTCATGGCAGTTCAGAAAAAGTTCTACAACTTTCCTAGTTTAGCCGTTTTTATTCCCCTTCAAATATAAGAGTTATCTACTGATACAAATATCACCACTAATCATGTACAAGGTGTCTCACTAAAATGGATCCTTCCTGAATCGCAAGAATCTAAATATAGAAAAAACAAAACCCTGTCAGAAAGTATACATTTTAACATAAGTTGTGTTTTTTCCAATGGAACACTGTATGTTTATTTGTATATCTATCTTTAAAGAATTACTGAAAAAAATAAATAAACAAAAACATAAATACGTATTATTGAAATACAATTAATACAAATTTTATGTTATATGTTACCTCAATATCCGATCTATATGACAATTAAAATCTGGCGACAAGTTAAAAGTCCTACAACTTTCCTAATTTAGCCATTGTTCTCCCTCTTCAAATATAAGAGTTACCTATTGATACAAATATCACCACTAATCATGAACAAGGTGTCTCACTATATTTTAGACAATAGATGTCACCGTTAATATTGGTCCTAAAAAAAGTTTAAATTACAGGAGTATTTTTCCTGAATCGCCAGAATCTAAATCTAGAAAAAACAAAACCCTATCAGAAAGTATAAATTTTGGCATAACTTTGTGTTTTTTTTAATGGAACACCCTGTATGTTTATTTGTATATCTATCTCAAAAAAATTACTCAAAAAAGATAAACAAAAACATATATAAGTATATATTATTGATTGACATACAGTTAATAAAAATTTTATGTTATGTGTTACCTCAATTTCCGATCTAACTGGCGGTAAGTTGCCCATTTTTAATTGTTGTTGAACTCAACAATTTCAAACTAAATGCCAACGACAATTTACAAGGGTACATGATTAGTGGTGATATTTGTATCAATACTGTTATATTTTAATAGGAAGAAAAATGGCTTAGGAAAGTTGTAGGACTGTTTATGAACTGCCAGGAAGACAAATCCAAAGACGCCCAAACGCGACGGGATCATCTTGTTTGGTTCATGGCCACCGTGTATGCCAAAAAATATACAAAAGAATTAAATTTAACCTCTACCACTCTTAAAATACTTAAAGTTTTAATTCTATTTTTAGGGAGCAGTTTCATCCCCTTAGAATAAACCTATATAAGGAAAAAAATGTTTATATGCAAACAAGAAAATTCATTTGGTCTGTTTTACCGGTTTTGAAAAAGCTAATATTTGAGGAATGTTGTATTCTCTACAGCTACCCTGTATAGTAGAAAAAATGTTTTATATACAAAAGATAAAAAAAATTTGACGTGTGCCACGTTTTTTTTTAACTAATCACAAGTAAGCAAATCTCGAAATGGACATTCAATATTTTTAGGTAAATTCAATGGGGCATGTAAAACACCCCTGGGGCATAGTTTTTTCATTTCTTAAGAAAGGAAAAAAGCCTCTTGGTAGATGACAGATGGTATCTTTATCTACTAATTATTTTAATGTGAATTTGTTAGATCCAAAATAGTCCGTATACAGCGTGTTTTTAAAAAGCGTACAAAAAAGTGAATATTTGAACTGACTTTTTCTACAATGATGTTAATTTCTAACATTTATTTTTAAATGCCTAGTACTGATATCCCCAGATGTATTTTGAATTTTGTTTTCTCTGATCCTGACAATAACAGTTTCATTTTTATATTACTCCTAGGTCGAAAGGCAGTTTTGTTAGTATCTACTCTAAAGCAATTTTTGTGGCTCAATATTTTGGGATATTTATACACGTACTGCAAAAAAATACAAACATTATTCCTTGGAATGGCCGTGGAATTAAGAGTTAAAGTATGAAGACATATATAAAGAAGGTTTCATGAGGCATATAGTTCCAATATATTATTAATAAATGCAATAAGAGAACGAAAAAATACTTTTACAGGAATTCATTGAGCACCGGATATAGGAGGGTACTAAGTTACTATTAGTAACCGGCGGTAAATTTTAAGATGCGGTAAAAGAGAAGGAAATAACCTTTATATTAGATTGAAGGAAACTGAGGACCTTTTTTAGTCGCAGCAAAAACCCCAGGACCTCTTTTTGGGCATCACTTCCTCTCAAGACGTTCCTGCTGCAGTATACAGGGTGTACCAAATTAAGTGCGCACTATTCCTTATTGTTTATGATGGGAACTACAAAGTCGGTTAAATTAGCAAACCAGTAGCATTTTTTATTGTGACTAAAATAGTAAAAAGAAAAAAACAATGGATCATCGTGTTTCTGAATCAATTTAAAAAAAAGTATTTTTTTAAATGGGACACCTTGTATATTTTTTACTGTTTCGATTGCTAATCTTCTACGAAATAAAAAAGTTTATATGCATTACTGGCCTAAAGTTAAAGATAACCTAATTATTCATATATTTCGCTTTTAGGTAAAGAAGGCTATGTATTTTTAAAATAAAATTTTATTTTACGTTTTGCTTACTTAGTATTTTATTTAAATTAGAAATAAGATCAATTTAAATGTATAACAAGGGTGGACATATATCTCCATTTTCTTATATATATATAAATACATTTTTCAGCATTTTTTAACACATCTTTTGTTGCCTCCAACACTGTTCTACCACCGATAGGTGTTACATTGCGCTTAATATTAAGTTGAAGTTCGTCTAATGTCAGATATCTCTTTTTATAAACCTCTTTAACATAACCCCAGAAGTAAAAGTCTTATGGAGTTATGTAAGGGGATCTAGGTGGCCAACGAATCGGACCATTTGTTGTTATACATTTATTTTGAAAAGGTCTGTCTAGCAATATTGTGACTTCACGAACCATATGGGGGAGCTCCATCTTGTTGGAAATATATTTCATTGCGTGCTTCTAGGTTAACATCGTCCAAAAAGTCTTCATTATTCCTGACAACATAACAACAATATCTTCTGCCTGTCAAGGTACCCTCATAAAATATTGGTCCAATATTTTGCTTCCTATTAGACCACACCAAACATTAATAACGGATTCTGGAAATGAGCTGTGAATAAATTTTCTCTTGACCAATAGTGCATATTTTTATAATTAAACATTCCCCTATTTAAAAAACTTCTCTTTTGGCATCACCAGGTAACAATGTTTGAACCGGTCGATATTTATAGGGTACAAATTTATGTTTTATAACATTCTTCAAATTGTAAATAAATTCTCTAGTGGAGTTTTCTTTGAATACTTCAAACTCTCACCTTTCGAAAAACCTCTTCATTATGTCTAAATTTCTGTCTGGCACATTACGTCCTGGAAACCTTTGTTTATACTTGTAAAAATATTGACCCTTAATTTCGTGTCACCAAGTGATTTTCACATTTTTCTTATAATATCAAAGACGCCAAAGTATCAAGTTGCCTCGGATAAAATCTCCTTTAGAATAAGTAGGCTGTGTACCGAGACAGCCGCCATTGACATACACGAAGTATTAATGTAGCTGTACGTATTAGTCTACGCATTATGTTATTAAAAACAAAACGCCGTTCCCGCATTTAGAAAAATGTGATATGGAAGAAGACGTACCTTGTTTGTAGGAAAAACAGTTCCAGGGCACTGGAACAGTATGGACATAGGTTTCCAGGACGTGATCCGCCAGACAGAAGATATTTTCTGAAGTTGTACAGAAAATTTAGAAGTAATGAAGAGGTTTTTCGAAAGAAGTTGAGGAGTAAAAAACAGTTTATAATAAATGAACAAACAGAAGTAAATGTGTTGGCATGCTTTGAAGTATTCAAAGAAAACTCCACTAGAGATTTAGTAAGAGAAAGTGGTTTCAGTTTGTTCACAATTCGGAGAATTTTAAAAAAATCATAAATTTGTACGCTATAAATATCAACCTGTTCAAACATTACCTGGCGATGCCAAAAGATGACTTATATTTTGTCATTGCACTCCAAAGCACATTCTTTGGAGTGATGAAGCCAACTTTTTAAATATGGGTATGTTTAATCGTGAAAATATGCACTATTAATAATGTTGGGTGTATTCTAATAGACAGCTAAATAATTTTATGAGGGTACTTTGACAAGCAGAAGATATGTTGATATGTTGTCAGAAATACTGGACGATGTTCACCTAGAAGCACGCAATGAAATATATTTCCAACAAGATAGAGCTCCCCCCATATGGTTCGTCAAGTCAGAATTGGGCTTGACAGACTTTTTCGAAATAAATGTATAACAACAAATAGCCCGATTCGTTGACCACCAAGATCCCCTGACATAACTCCATTAGACTTAAACTTTTGGGGTTATGTCAATAAAGAGGTATATAAAAAGAGATATTTGACATTAGACGAACTTCAACTTAATATTAGGCGCATTGTAACATCTATCGATTGCAGAACCGTTTTGAAGGCAACAAAAGCTGTGTTAAAAAATGCTGAAAATGTATTGAAGAAAATGGAGATATATTTGCCCACTTGTTATAAATTTAAATTGTTCTTATAATAATAATAACTAGGTTATCTTTAACTTAAGGCCAGTAAAGCATATAAACTTTTTTGTTCAGCAGAAAATTTGCAATCGAAACAGTAAAAAATATACAGGGTATACTATTTTCTAAAATTAAAGAGAAACGCGATGTTCGATTGTTTTTCTTTTTTTATTATTTTAATCACCATAATAAATGCCACTAGTTTGCTAATTTAACCGACTTTGTAGCTCCTCCCCGGTGATGGGACTAAAACCGGCTGTCTTTAGTATGCCTAGTCGTTGCGACGATTGTTGAGAGTTTGGTGTGGACCAACTAGATATTATCTTTTAGTTTTCCTAGCTTGTGCATTTGTAACCCTCGTTTTATAAATTATTCTGGATTTTTACTTTCCTCGTAAAAGGGAAGTACTGTAATCGTGAAAAAATCACTTCAAGATATTTTCAGATCTTCATATATATATTAGGAAATATCGAAGAATTAGCAGTTGACACAACTAAGCCCACCTTAAAAAATCCTTTTGATACATGCAGATAGTTAGACCGTTTTTCCGCATAAATGTGTGGATTGCAACTTATATACTACCATCTAAGTGTTCTGGCTACTTTTTCAAAAAAATTTTAAACTATGTAAAATAATCAAATAAAATATACAAGTTTAAGGGTTTTTCCGAAAAACCAACCGTTTTTTAAATAAAAAATATTTTAATATTTAAGGTGCGGTTTCACTCTCTTGAAATTTGAGTTTTGAAAAATCGCTTGTTATCGAACCTCTAGATCCTACAATCAACCTGTATGCCCAACTGCAGTGTTTTACGTCAAGCGGTGTGAGCAGAATCGTGATTAATAAGTGACTCGATTTTTTTAAATAGCCTGTATAAATTTACAATACAAAAAATAGTGTTGAATGGTCTCGGTCACCAGACGATCATTTAAAAAACATCATGTAAATCGGAGCAGTAGGTCTCTCTAACGAACTTGCTGAAAATTTTGGCGTGTGTTTTAAATATATGGATGACGTTAAATATAAAAAAATAGGTTAAAAGTAATTTTTAAAGATTTCTAACTGCTTCATTTTAAAAATATTTATTAACAAGATGTCAAATGTCTAGGCAAGATCTGTTAATATTCCCACATATTTTTTTTATTTGAGGTAAGCTTGGTATAGAACCTAATTATTACTTGAAAAATGCATTTTCAGTTATCTATTGAATTCTGAATCGAATTAATAAAATATTCAGAGTGTGAAAATATACATTACGATCTGTATCCAGTGTTAGAAAAAAAATGTCATTTTCTAAACGTTTTTTCACGGAAGTCTTTCTTAGTAGCATAAGAGTGCTATTTTCTATTGATCACTACTTTGCGGATCTTGTAATGCTCAATAAAGCTTTTTCCACTATTGTATAAGGTCTTATATAGTAATGATCCACATTTTGGGCTTACCAAATTTTCCACTAAACTTTATTGTCCAATATAATGCTAGTTAATTCTCTAACATTTGTTTTGTTTTAAGAATGACCAAGAATAAAAAGCTACTAAATTCTGAAAATAGTTTATTTATAAATATAAAGATTAAAATACAATAGTATTACAAAATAGTTAAGATTAAAAGCATATTAAAGATATTACATATTACTAATAAATCGTACATAAAATAGATAAAATCCTATATAAATCAAGTAAATATTTGTTCCGAAAATAGATTAACAGTTTTCGTAAATCTAAGTTAAAACTAAACAATTCAACACTCTTCCAATAACCCGTTACATATCAAACGCCCTCAAAATGAGTTTCGTATAACTCTAATTAATAACAAAATAAAAGTTATGTTTTAACAATATTAGACTTAGTGAAATTGAAAATAGAACTATAACAAATTTTTAAACTTTGTATTGGGATAATATAAGATAATATTAGATAGCATTATAAAAACTGAAAAAATATATTTTCTCTATAATTAAAGCACAAAACACTTTTAGTATATTACTTAGGTTACAATACTAAAGTATTAGAAGTAAAAGTGGTAAATTTTATATAAATCAAAGATCTAGGCCATTAGTCATAAAATTCAAATAATGCGGAGGATACACTAACACCGAATTTAAGAGTGTATACGTTTAATAACAGAATTGCAAAGTAAACCAAAATGCTTTTAATTTTACAAAAAAAAGAACCACTATTAAACATACCAAACAAATAGAAGGTTATTAAAACTGATACTAAAAAGATAAAAATTTAAACAAATGTTGTGTTAGATATCAACCAACAATGAATTCAGTTCAGTTAGTTTTCACCTAACTTCTAACACTGCAGTATAGAATCTAAATACATATTTAACTGAGAATATTAAACAATTACTTTAACTATCATAGACCAACTCCAGATACATAACAAGAATAATAGACCAAATAGCCAAAATATATCGGTATAAAATACTCATCACTCTGAAAACCAATGTCAATTAGACAAAACTATTTTCAGAATTATCTAAATATTTCTGATTTCTGAGCTATTCTACTGGGTGTTATATGGTATTATATTTTAAACATTTGGAAGCAGTGACATATTGTTACATCAAGACAGATACTAGAGAGAACATTTAGGTATTTTCCGCCCAATCCCTACTTGTATATCTCTACAGAGTGGCCCATATAAAGTGCTACAAAGCAATATCCTAAAAACCGGTCTCAGAACTTGAAACAGAATCAGGTACGTTTTTCTATTTTATTCTATACAGGGTGACTCAAAAAATCATGTACATGGTATAACTTTATTTTTTTAAATAATTTTTTTTTCAAAATACGAATATTTTAAATATTACATACCCTTTCTTTGAATTCATGGTTGTTGTAGAAATTGGCATTAAACTTGATTTAAAAACAGTAATGTTGCACCAATTACAGAATGTCTGAAACACTTTGTATAGAATAGAATATCTCAAAAGGACGTTGGTCTGTCTCCTTAGTACCTACATAAAATTATATTATATTCTTTTTTTACTTTATACGAACCAGCCTATATATTATATATACTGATGCTGACTAATATACAGCACATATTATAATAAAGTAACGAGAGGGCTTTTGCAGATAAAAAGAAGAAAGTTCAAACAATTCAAGTTTGTTTTATATTATTCCTTTTAAATTACATCCAACAAACAACCGATTAAAACTGTCTTTCTAGCAAGTTTAGGTCACCTTACCTTGGTCGAAATGGTATGTACATATATATGTATTGGTTCAATTGAGTGTCATGGTAACATTAACTTGTTCTGCGGAAATATGCCATTTTTATGTATTGCAGTTAACTAGCCCAAGAAAATCAGCTCCTATCTAACCGAACTAAGAAACTAACTTTAACTAACCCGAATTAACAAAACTTTAATTTTGAATAACATGTGATATAGTTATAACTTTTTTGGCTTTCCTAATCCCTGTATAATAATTATTCTTTTATTTTAGAAAAAATAGCATTTTTAATGTTTATATTTGTTTATTCCTTTACTGTAATTAGCTAACTAAATTTATTTTTATAATAAATTTAAGTAACTCCAACTAACCTAAATAACTCAAACTATCCTAAATTAAGCACCACTTTTGATAGAAGGTACGGGCTCTGCGAGTCTCTATCATCCCTTATTTAAATTCCTATAATCTAACCTAATCTATGTTGATCAAGAGAAAATGCTATTCCTCTTTAAGTGACTCATCGCTGGCACGACTTTGACAGTTCCATGCGGATCCATAGCGTCATTTATTATATAAGCCCATTCATTACGGAAGTTTGAATTAAGGGTAGCAACCAGTATAAATTACGCCATTTCCTGTTTTATGTATAACTTTAACGATGACGTTCTCTGCGCCTATCCTGGTACCAATCCACCTAAAATATGTTAAGTAAAAATATATATATATATATATATATATATATATATATATATATATATATATATATATATATATATATATATATATATATATATATATATATATATATATAGACCGGCATGCTGACCTAACCTCTACACTATGAGAGCTGACGTTAAAGTAAACAAATCCTGTTCGCATTCCGATACCTTAGTAGGAACCTAAACTAACTCTAGGTGACGCTGCTTAAGTGACGTCATGGATCCCCATGCAACTTGGAAATGCCAAAGTCATTACTGCGCAAAGTAACTGTACTTAATTCCATCTATCCTAGCACAAACTTACCAAACCTAACAATCTAAATGTATCTAACTTAAGTTAAGGGACCCCTACACTTTACATATGAAACATTTCCGTACGAAAAAGTTGGCACTATATACAGGGCCACTGGCATGTATGGAAACACTCGATGATTTCCAAAAATAGGAGCGCTGGCAAAAAATGTTAAATATAAAAGGTTTAGGGTGTTTGAAAATCTACTGGAATAAAGAAAAACTAATTATATATGATTCGTCATAAAGTCTCGGCAAAAGAAAGTTGCATTTATTTAAATGGAATACCCTGTACAGTCTGGCAACTGAATGAACCTGGATAGAAAGAATGCGGGCAAAACACTTCCTTCCGTTTTCCTATATAAGTGGTTCGTTCAAAATATATATTTTTACTGCATCACGAATTTAAATAAAAATAGTAAAAATATATTGATCGGTATCGATAGTATATCAGGGAAGATTTCCCAAACTCCGGCCCGTTCAATAAGCAGTCATTGTCAGAGAGAGATAGCCGTAGTCGGCGCGGATGGCGTGGAAAAGACGAAGATAAAAGATAGTTATTCCAGGCTTGGTTTGAATTATGAACGGGCCGGGGTCTGATATCCGATTTTCTGATCAGTGGTGTCACCCAAATAAGAAAAATTAATTACTAATTAATATTTATAATACCGACTTAAGTTTTATTTGTGTATGTGGGTATTACCTGTTTTTTTTTATTTTCTTGTGTGTATAATTAGTAATAATCATGGCCATTTGGAGAACTTGGGAAAATACTTGCAATAATGTGGAACTTGTGGTTGAAGACTTTTTTCACAAAGATATGGAAGAGCACACACAAAAGGTGATAAAAAAAATTAAATATTTACGCCCATTTCCAGAAATTGTTTGAAATATTTTATGGGGGGAGAAGTTTTTTCGCCGTTCCAATTGACGTTAAATAAAAAAAACTTCTTGTTAAACTCTGTTTTATTAATAAGGATTAATTAGTTGTTTTGTTAATTTTACTTGTTAGTTAATTATTTCCGATTGTTTAGTTATTTTATATTGAATGATAGACTCGATTCGCTTCTTGGTGCAATTCTTTAGTTTTAATTAATGAATATAGTGAGTGAGTATATACATGCAAATTTCATACCTATTTAAATCTTAATACGTATCTTTATTTGGTGACATATTTCTAGGTTTTAATTATTTCTTGAAGCTTATATATTTCTTACAATAATTAAATTTCTTTTTGAATTATGGAAAGAAATATCTTTTTAAAGAGAAAACCTCTTGCTGGCCAGTCCAGAGAAATTATCGCCAATGTTTATAGAGTTTGCGATGAGGAAGCGAGAATTAATAATTTTAAATTACCTTTAAAAAGGAAAATGGATCGCGTCGCTCTATATACTGGGGTTTCTCAAGACACCGTGAGCAAAATTCACAAAGAAGATGAGGAGAGGCAAAGGGAACGTCCAGGTGATATGCACTCATCACCACCCATCAAGAAAACCCGTTTGTCTCTCAAAAAGGATTTTGATGATTTTCTTATCATTAGGCAAACAATAAACAAGTTTTATTTAAAACTAAAAACTGCGCCTACACTCAGAAAGCTTCTCCTTAAATTGCAAGAAACAATGGATTTCCCTTATAGTCGCAAAACATTAAGGATGTTGTTGAAGGCCAATGGCTTTTTTTTTTCGTAAGTGACTAAATAAACGAGACCCGAAGTTTTACATTGGCGATATAAATATACAAGGGCGATTCGAAATTATAGAGAGGAGGGTCGTAACATAGTTTACATTGATGAGACATGGGTCGATAATGATTTAACTTTTGGGAAATGTTGGCTTAGCAATGACGCATTTGGAATAGTAAGCAATATTAGGGCAAGTGATGAGTATTTGGAATTGATTATATTTAATTTATTTATGATGTGATAACGATCATAATAGTTTATTACTTGTGTTTATGTACTGGGTGTTCAATTAAAAATGGCCCTCGTCGATATCATGAAAAGTATTTTCCGTTTCTGTTATACCCCTAGCGGCAATTCTTTGAATTTGAAAATATTTTCCAATGATTTCTCACCAAGAAAGTACAAAAACTAATCGCTACAAAACGTAACAGCAAAGGAAATAATTTCCTTTCTGTGATATCGCCGATGGCCATTATTGTTGGAACACCCTGTATAAAGTGGTAAAAGTTTTCTAACAAAATTTATATATATTTTCAATCAAATTTTTACTTTCCTTTGTCAAAAAATATATATACGTGATGTGTAATAAATATAACAAAAATAATTTATTTGAAATGGAATAGGTACCATGTATACTTTTCAGTTTCAAAGACATCGCTTTCTCTTTCTTCTAAATATACCCTGTGATATATTCATCTTTGAAGATGACTGAGTGAATCGACAAAAACCTTGTCATAAATATCAATGTGCTAGAGAGAGATTTGATTTTTACACACAATCAATAGAGCAAAAAAAGTCGTTTTTTTGCCAAAAATACTAACCAGAATCCGAGTGCGCCATCACACACAAGATAGTCTATAGTAATATTCGTTTATGTTTCCCACTCGCGACTAGGTATCAACTTAAGTTATAAACAATTTAATGCAAAAAATCATATTTTTTTCGTTTTTGGCTTTTAAAATTGAAACTAATAAAGTAATCTTGATGGTATAACGACATGAATAGTAGAGAATAGACTTACAAATAATATAGTGTCATCGCCGACTTGATTGGATCACTAGAAAGAACAGTAGAAAAAGCTGAAAAATTAGGCTTTTTCCAAAAATGCATGTCATTATTTTTTGAAGATGTGGTGGAAGCCTTTGATGAAATAATAGTCATTGTTAAGTACTTTATGCAAACCAAAACCAGGCTTTGTGGAACTAATAGTTTTTGAACAATTGCGCCTTGAACCAAAATGTTATGGGCTCATTCCTGTGTAACACTCGAATTTTGTGCCGAATTTTAGCAATATACTTTTTAACATTTCACTAGGCCACCATTTTGTTCCGCCGTATTGGATTTTACCAAAATATTATCAGGTTACTGTCATGCAATCCTTAATTTTTGACAAAATTTTAAACTTAATATGGCAAGTAGATTTTTAGCTATGCCGCAAATTAACAAAGAGACAAACAGACAGACAGATCAAAAGAAACTTTATTTTTTTGGACCTAGGGACGCTAGAATAGGAAGATACGTAAAATATTGATTTTTTTCCATGTTTATAAATGTAGTAGTTGACCGCCATTTTGTTTTGCTCTCTTGAAATCGTACCAAAATTCAATTTTGTTTCAATTCAAGTTCATCTTTATACAACAATTATTTCTAGAGCAAAATTTTGAAATCAATCTATAAAATGGTCTTTTCGGGCCGAATTATGAAATTATTTATTAAGCCGCCATTTTATTTCGCCATCTTAAATACAAACCAACATTTACCAGCTAATTTCCACATAATCTTAGTATTTCTTAGTAATAATATTTCACTAGACCGCCATTTTGTTTCGCCTTAATGAATTTTGATCAAAATGTTACCATTTTATCCTCTTATGATCTATGGTTTTTGACCAAATTTTAAAGATAGTGGATAAATAGTTTTTGAGTTATGCCGCATACAGATAGACAGACCGACAGAGAGAGCGATGGAAATGGGAGAACATGTTTTCCGAGATCTAGAGACCCAAAAATGTAAGCATCTGCAAAAATTTCGGTGGGTGAATTTTTTCAAGATTACAATCTTCCCTTTTACGAGGGAAGTTCCAAAAGTAATATTTATTGATATTATCATTATTATTATCATTATTATTATTATTATTATTATTGTCATCAATATTGATGAATAATAATCTGATTAAAATAACTTCGCACGCCTATGACAGGGGAAGATTTTTGACGAGATTCTCCCCTGCCCCTTCAGGCGTTGATAAGGTTCATTCGCTTGTCACACTGTATATTATACGTCCATCAAGTGGATTTCTTCTAGCTATTTATACATATACATTATTTTTAAAAGACCAAACGATCTCTGAGAAAAACCATGTTATAGCAGGCAGTGGGTTAAAGACAGACGAAGAAAGCACCACTACATGAAAATACATTGCCTCTTATGACAACGTATTTCTGAACCAGAGCCGGATTATCTCCAAGGCACACGTGGCACGTGTCTAGGGCGCGGTAAACTGGGACCCAAGTGATTATATATAATACACAGAGTATTCCATTTAAAAAAATTCAACTTTGTTTTGTTGTAATTTTATGATCAATCCTATATAATTAGTTTTTCTATCTTCCAATAGTTTTTTAAAAATATTAAAACTCTTCTATTTAACATTTTTCCTAGCTATCATACCTTTGGAAATAATCGGCCGTTTCCTTACAAACCAGCGACCCTGTATATTACTATAACGACCAATAACCATTACACATTAACATATTTAGTTAATAACTATTTTATTACTTACCATACAGGGTATTCCGTACTCGATGGTATAATGAATTATATCTTTATAATATCTCAAAAACAATGGAATCTTAGGAATAATCCAAAAAAGAGTTATTATTCAGGGTATTTAAAATATAAAACTTACTGTCGAAAGTTGTTCAAGGCAAATATTCAAAAGTCATATGTTTCTATTTCACAAATACAGGTAATATACTATGAAGTATGGGATACCCGGTATAGCACTATTCACATATATTTTTTCTAAATATCTTCGTAATAGTTTAGACGGTGCCTCCATAATTACTCTTACACAACATCTAGAGTTTTTCGATCGTTTTCGAGAAAATTAAATATAACAAATTTAAATATGTTTAAATTGTTTAAAGTATTAACATATTAATATTTACTTTTTAAAATGTGGTTGATAATGCCAAGTATTTGATATTTCTGAGATTCAAATGCGTTTTCAAAGTATTTTATTTTGTCTCAGCTCTTCTAGCAAATAATTAACACGTCCTTCTAGCAGTAACAGGTACATTTTAATTTAGCATACATAGTCAAATTACACCGCCGGATCAGTGAAACGACTTAAGTGAATTTGACTCATGTTTTTTTTAATGATTCTTGGGTATTTTCAAACCCACAATCTTTGACTGTATAGAGCGTCTTTGAACTATTTATTTCATTGCAGCCTCTAAAATATACCGGGTTGACCATGGAGTGGTGATTTATTTGTAAATTTTTAATTCGTGTTGTTATTACGTTCGACCTAATGTCGATAATGGAGAAATGTAGTCTTGTCAACATTTTGTCACCAAAGAAAATCCAATGGCTAAATTTAATCTAATTTTTTTGGTAATAAAATCTACACTGAGTAATTTGCATTCAAAGATATTATTACACAGGGTGTTTCAAAAAACATGGACTATCGCCTAATGGGAGATTCCTCGGTATAAAATAAGACAAAAATGTTATTTATGTATAGGTCCACAATGGCTTTATTTTCAAGATAGAGGGTGATTTGGTTTTTCTTTGTATATTCACACCGGATTCTTAGATTGAAATGAAACTCGGTATAGCAAAAACACGCACAGATATGATATTTTTTATGATACATTCTTGTCAGTATTATCGACCAGTGGCATACAAACGAGAGAAATTAAGCACAATTTTTTTGGTACTGGCTTTTTTGATGATTTGAAGTATAGCACTGATTCTCCGACTACAAATTTATCTATCACTTTTTTATGCACAATTTTTTGACATGACAAAAAGGTACTGTACACTTAATTGAGGCATACAAAAATAGAAATCAAAAGAGATGAAGTGCATAGCATCTTACGGAAAGGCGTATAAACATGTTGGTAACATGTAATATGTCAAATAAAGTTTAAAATCATTGAAGATGTCGAAGTGAACTGAAAACTAGAATATCGATAGGCAAGAGATGAGTTTCAGTTCGAGTAAGTTCAAAATGTATAAACAAATCACCATGACATATTTAATCCGATATATTTGAGAGGCTGCAATAAGTTAAAAGTTTCGAAGACTGCACCATACGTAAGCAGATATTGTGTCTTTAAAATAGTCCAAAAATCATTAAACTCATCGATTAATTTACAAGATATACTTTTCCAAACATGAATTAGTAGTAATAGTAGTAATCGTACTATAGTCGAGGGGAGGCCGAAGTCTAGCCGGCAGGCCAAAACTGGCCCTTGCCACCTACCCCATCAGTTAAATTTTGTTGAGTCGTTTCACGCGTCCATCAGTATCATCCTCTATTGGTTCTTTCATAACATACAATTTGAAATGAAACACCCTGTAAGTCTTTATGATTTGAATTTTTCAGTGAATTTAATGTGTAGTTTCCTAAGAACATCCCATATCTATCTCTTCGGGTTTTCCAAATATTCAAATAGAAAGGATAACATCTACATGCAGTAGATTATCGGCGTATATTGAATTACGCAAAGTACGCTATGCTCAGATATTCAATTGTGACAAGAATTAAATGTTTTTTTTATCAACAATATAATTATATTGCCTAAAAAATGTATTTTGAGCAAGAAAGACTGAAATTGTAAATCGAGTATTATATAGAAAATAGCAAAAGTGTGGCAATTAACCTCAGATCATATCAAAAAAAAATATCCGAATAGAAGAATTTCTGATAGAATTTGACAAAAAACGGCGTTCTTAGATAAAGAAAGAAAAATAAACCAAGATATGTTCTCACTCAAAAAGTCCAAGAAGACATTGCGATTGACTTTAAGGATGATCTTTCTGCTCGCCAAGATATGGGCATTGCCTTCATAAATTATTGAAGGTGATTATTTTCCGTCCATGGAAGTTACAGTTTTTTGAGCCAGAAGATTTTAGTCAGCCCCTAGATTTTTGCCACCTAATGAGGGACCGACATTTTTTTTTTGGTATTTCAGTAATTATAATTTATGGATCACCATTTCATCCTATAATACAATATAATTTTTTAGCGAATATTTTCAGAGATGTATTGGACCAAAGAAGCCATGTTCACGACAGCAAGAATTTTTAATCGTAAGAATACACATTGCTGGTCTCGGAAAATTCAAAGTAGTTAAAAATCAAGGTCGGCCGATCGTTCATGTCTAGTGTGATATTTTTCGAGGAAGAAACATAGGTCCAGTATTGATTGAGCAGCATATATCAACGGTGATTGAATCTTCTGAGGGGAAATATATATTGAATGTTTCAAAATATCTCAGACATATTTTGGCGAAGTGATAGTGGCCCTCAAGAAGTCTCGACCTTACTCCTTTGGATTACTTCCTGTGGGATACATTGAAGGACAAGGTATATAAGAATCGAACAAGAAATGTGAACGAACTTAAAAATTAGAATTGGGGAAGAAATAAGTAGACTGAATAATACAATGCTACAATAATTGCATCGTTTAGAATGGGCGGCATTTTGCTCATCTATTCCAATAGTTAGTTGTTATTATTTGTAGTTGCACATTTGATTTTAATAAACATATTTTCACATGTAATATCACACCTTTCTGTTTGAACATTTCTAAAACCCAAAAAGAGAGATATGGGATATTCTTAAAAAAATCTACCATAAATTGACTGAAAAATTCAAAATCATAAAAACATACATGGTGCGTCATTTTAAAATTTCTACTTTATCATGTATTATGATCCTCATTCATCAAATGATGTGCAAAACACCCTGTAAATTTTGTCTCATATCCAACCAGAAAAAAGGATTTTTTGAAGTCTGGATAATATTTCTCTTATTCTGTGTGAATAACCTCAAGTTTTGGAGTATGCTTTTTGAAGATTTTTTCTGCCAATTGTTTGAAACTCCCAAACAAGCTGAGATAGAAACAATTACAATAAGTACAAAATCCTTAAAATTTTGTGAAAGAAAAAAAAGGGTGTCCCATCTGAAAAAAATATTCTTTTTGATATACGACCATTTTGTCAAACAGTGTATACTTAATAATAATGTCTTCCTTATAACGCAGTATTTAGAAAGATAATGACAATTTTGGTAAGATCTGCTCATACAGAATTACATTTTTAATATGGGTTTAACTTGATATAATGTCTTCCTTATAACGCAGTATTTGGCGGAAAATACAGGAAGAGTTATAATCACTGCTGTCAGGGTGGGGGAGAAAAGATTAACTTACGTATTTTCCCATAATACGTGTTCCAAATCTCACAGGAGCAAGTGGAACTAGGGTATAACTCCCTGTATGGAATCTTAAGGTGGTTTGTGTTTTTTTGCTTCTGCGAGCTGGCTGTGCGGTTATACCCACACTTCTCGTCTGTTTTTTTGCCACTTTAGTTTTACGTTGAGGTTGAGACTTGGGTTTAGGCTGAAGCTTAGCCTGAGGTTGAGGCTGAGTCTGAGTTTGAGCCTGAGGCCGCCGAGCTTGAGCTTGAGCTTGAGCTTGAGCTTGAGCTTGAGCTTGAAATTGGGTTTGAGGATGAGTTTGAGCCAGAGCCCGATGAGCAGCTTTATACTTTGCAAGAAGAGCCACATCAATTTTATCCTGCAGTCTCCTTATTTCGGCGTCCTTGGTTTGACGAGTACATTCTACTGTAAAATCTGATTTTCTTATATCCTGGCAATCAAACTTGTGTGGAACTACGCCCTTATGAAACTGCATTGGCCCACCGATGATTCTCCATATCACGTAATTCTCCATGTCTTTTTCGAACTAAAATAGAAACAATTTAAATATTAAAATAATATAACACTTTATATTTAATATTTTTAGTATTATTTTGTGATATTTTTTGTTTAATATTTTCTAGTTAAACTGTCTTTCATAATTATCTGCTTATCCGATTTTGAGACAAAATTCGATATTCAATATATTTACTATTACTGGCAGGGCCAGATTTAGGACCTACGGAGCCTAGGGCTTATGTATTTAGGGACAGCCGCGCCGCTCTTTAGAAATAACTGGTTGGTGGCTGAAAAAAAAGGTCGTTGGGATTGTACTTCGCTGACGGCCCTAGGATTTTAGGTTTTTGGGGGCTCTGAGCCACGCAAGGTTACAAATATCTGATAAAAATAACTAAAAAAAGAGGTACTCCGTCTTGTATTTCGCTGTTATACTTTCTCCTCTTGCCCATACCCGCAACACCTCGCTACTATAATTAACAGGTTGTGTCGGTGTGATAATGGAACATTTTCCATTATGACAAGTACTAAAGTATACTTGCTAAGAGTACTGCTAAAAGGGTATGGTCATGATCACCAAAGTCTCCAGATTGTATCCCTATAGTGCAGGGGTGGCCAACTTGATCAGACCCGAGATCTACTTTTTTTACTGTCCAGACTTCATGCGATCTGCCAATCACATAATCAGAATTTCTGCATAAAATTTACCATAGAGGTAATCGAAAAAATGTTTTGTTAAAAAAAACGTTAACTAGACAGGTGACAGAAAAATGCAAATAGTTATTTTTTATTTTTAATAAATAAGGAAACACACGCAATAAATATAGTTCTTAATAAATATTTAAATTAGTGTTGGCACTGCGTCTGCGTATCTCTCACTGGGTTAGCTATTTGAGGTTTGTTGTTGGAAATTGCCAACCCTAAAAAATCCAATGTACGAGCGTCTGTTAAGCGAGAACGGCGCTTACTGTGTACTTTCCAGGAATAAAAACGTGGATAGGACGACTTTCTACAGGATTCATACACTTCCGATATTGTTTTTTTGCCCTTGTAGTTATTGTAGATTTAAAATGCTAACTTATCCGATAAAATTAAAGAGGGGCTTTAGGAAAGATTTTCTTCTTATTGAATTTGCAGTCTTGAACGAAATATCTGTAATATGTTTTGTGCAGCCTCTTACTGGCAAGTACTTGTTGATGAGTTAGGCAGTGGTAGCTATAGAAGTTTGGTAAGTCTTCGTCTTTCTCACAAAGAGCATTAAAACCGTTACGAACACCTGTTATTGATGGGGCCCCATCGATTGTTACTGACACCAGCTTGTATAAAGGAAGATTAATCTTGTCAATATAATCATTGAGTTCCGTGAATAGCAGATCATGCTTAACAACTCTTCTTTCGTAGAGAAATCTTCAAAGAAAACAAGTAACTGTGTAGTATCAGTAATGTCTGTTGACTCGTCAATTTGTCGTGAAAAGGCAACGCACCGGACGAAATCCCCTTGTAGTTGTTCGTTCACGTTTTTACTCATCAATTCTGTACGGCGCCTTACAAAATTTGTTGACAACTGTAAATCTTGAATAGTTCTTTTATTTCATTTTTATTTGTGAAAATTTCCTTTTGGGAAAGGCTGATTAAATTTAGAATATGCAGCCGAAGTTTTTCCTTCCCTTGTCGCGATTGACCGGTGGATCAAAGAGTTTTTACCTATTTCTTAAATGGTGAAGGAAACTAAAGAGAAATGCATCCGATTGACGCAACAATTCATTTTATCTATGCCACGACATTGCCATAATGTGCTATTAGCTTGGGGGGGCTACTAAATCAAAACTGCTTCTGATTATTACGATTTATATCTGTTATGATGTTTTTTAATTTATTAAAAACTCTTAAAACGCATGCTTTCCTACTTAAGATATCGAAAAAATATACCTTCATCACCAAAACAGAGCATTACAATTCAAATATTCTGCAATTAGACTCAACCCTCACCCTATAAAACAAGTGGAAATGTCACTCCGGCAAATTTGATATAACAATGATTATTTTAAAATTTACAAGCGTGTTGCGTTGCACCCCGTATAATAGACAAATTGTATTTTAAGATATGTCTTATTCGGGTAAACTTTAGTTCGGGTACCATTTAACTGTTTGCTGCTTTCAGTTTTGTTAAGTGCCGTAAGGCGCGGTTAGTTTATCCGAGTATGCTTAGTTTCCACGATCCGGTATTTTTTTAGTATTTTACAACATTGTATCAGATCTGGCAACATTGCAGGGTTCTATGGCGCGGGAAAGTACGGAATTTGTTACTGAGGGTGAGACAGTTAATGCTTGGATGCGTTATTTCATAAATACGTTCATCAGAAAAAACAGGTGGAAGTGGTGAGAATCGGAAAGTCGTACTTATTGAGGTTTGTGAAGAGAATTGGACAGACAGCAGGTAAGTTTGTGTACCGCGGTTAGAACTTTATGCAAATGTTAAAATTAGTATTTTTGTTTCAGTTTCAATAAAAATGGGCAGGATTTATGTGAAATCGTTGGGATCCAGACCTTACAAGCAGTATAACAGTGAAAGACGAAAGGGCTGTCAGAGACAATAGAATATATCACTTATCATATGCTGACATAACATTGGTATCAAGATGTTTATTAGGAGAGATATCAGGGTGCAGTGTCTAATCTGACATATCTATGTCAGACCATAGAATGATCAGACTCCAATTTAAGCCAGATCAATCTACACCGGTTTTTAAAAGAAATCTCAGATCTGTAGATTGGGAAAAATACAATGTGGGGGCCCTGATCCGCACCTGAATTCAATAAAGCACACAATTGTTATACAGGTTCATCCTCCTTGATAAAAAAAAAGGGATTCATAACGAGGGAAGTTCAGGGAGTGCCAATTTACCCTCCATGGCTTTATCAATTTGGCTGAAGTCGTTAATTTTGTTCCAATCAACCAAGAAGTATCCATGGAGTCTTTCTAGAAAAATGTGTTAATATTAGAAAAAAAAGCATTGGACAGGTTTAAAAAAACAGTTTCATAAAAGAAAATAGCAATAGGTTCTTAAATATTGTCTTGTAAAAATAAAAGACACAGTGCTAAGTGTATTCCGCCAAATGTTCAAATAATTTCTATCATTTCGGAATATATATATATATATATATATATATATATATATATATATATATATATATATTATATATAAATATCACTCTGTATATAATCTATATTAACGAAATGTCATATATATATATAATACCTAAAGACATGATCAACCAAAGTTTTTTTTATTTAAATTGAGAAACCTCTTTCATTTAAGTATCAGGTACCGACTTACAATCAGCACTAGCCAATTTTATGGCTTTTCATTGTATGCCAAGCATTATTCGTATTTTATTGTTTGGTCTACTGTGAGCTATTATAAAGAGCACGGTTTATTTATTAATATTAAAACTTATATTGTTCCATTCTCTAAAAATGTCTGTAATTTTTTGCATGAACATCATGGTCCCAATAATCAGGCAGAACTATTATCATTATAGTATATATATATATATATATATATATATATATATATATATATATATATATATATATATATATATATATATATATATATATATATATATATATATATATATATATATATATATATATATATATATATATATATATATATATATATATATATATATATATATATATATATATATATATATATATATATATATATATATATATATATATATATATATATATATATATATATATATATATATATATATATATATATATATATATATATATATATATATATATATATATATATATATATATATATATATATATATATATATATATATATATATGTATATATATATATATATATATATATATATATATATATATATATATATATATATATATATATATGTATACGTATATATACATATATATATATATATATATATATATATATATATATATATATATATATATATATATATATATATATATATATATATATATATATATATATATATATATATATATATATATATATTATATATATATATATATATCTATATAATACCGCTATAGCTACAGGGTGGGTTAAATTAGGAAAGTTTTAGAGAATTTTATTACAAATTTGATGACGTTTTGAAGTTTAGGATATCTTTTGTGGTTTTATAATTGGGAAAAATCAAAATGGTGCATTTTCAAATAGCTTCTAAACGACTCGTATTATGGTTTTATGGTTTATACATTATTAGGGCACTTTTATTAGAGGAACATTATGCAGGTAAAACGAAGTTTCTAGCTTCAATTGTTTTTGAGATATTGGCATCAACTTTTTATTTTCTTACCGACGCCATATTGGATTATTGTATTTTTGGAAAGATCTTTTTAAGAGCTTTCCAATGATGTATAACAAGGTAAGATTATTATTTTTCTTGAGCTCTAAAAATCAAAATAATTGTTTTTTTTTTAAGTAGGCTTTGATTACGCATGGCGGCCATAATGAAACAAAAGAATGCCGCATGTCAACAATCATTTTGTGTTCCTGAATAGTACTTGTTATCATTTTCTCATTGTGCCGAGTTTTTACAAAGTTTATTTGAGTTTCTTATACTACTTAAAATGGAGGGTAATTATTCCAACGAAGAGAATTTGGATATGATAGAACTTTATTTTAAAGCAAATAGAAATACACAAGCAGCTGCGCGTTCATACGAAGAACAATTTCCAGACCGACATCAACCAAGCCAAAGGCATTTCAGATTTCTAATTGTAAACTTGTTAGCTTATGGGTAAAAATATTAATTCAACCATCGATGTTTCAGATTTTCAACTAAGATATTATACTAACAGTGAATACCTAGTGACTAAAATGTAACTATCACACTACTGAAAATACCTAAACTAAATTTAAATTAACACATAAAAAAAATATAAGTTACACCACATGCCTCCCTCCATTTTCCACACATTTTTGACATTTCTCCAATACCTTCCGTGTAACCCTTCTTAAGGTGTTCCTGTTAATATTAGCAAAAACATCTCGGACTCTGTCTTCTAGCTCTCTGAGACTTTCTGGCGGAGAAAATTCGTAGACCTCATTTTTTGCGTATCCCCATAAATAAAAATCGGGAGGAGTAATATCCGGTGACCTTGCCGGCCAAGCAACAGGGCCATTATTAGCGATAATATTTTCCCCGAAAGTATTTCTGAGAACCGCCATCACCTCTCTGGTACCGTGAGCCGGACAGCCATCTTGTTGGAACCAAATATTTTGCAGGTCGTTTGGGGGAACAGAATTTATAACTTCTGGAATAATTTGTTCCCGTAATAGTTGCAAATATCTGTTACCCGATAAATTTTCTTGGAAAATGAACGGCCCAATCAACCGGTTATCTAAAATACAAATTGTTATGAGTGATTTAAAGCAGAAGTGCATTGTTTGGAATTACCTATAATGCCACACCACACATTGAACCCAAATATATATATATATATATATATATATATATATATATATATATATATATATATATATATATATATATAGGTTAACAATTAGAAATCTGAAATGCCTTTGGCTTGGTTGATGTCGGTCTGGAAATTGTTCTTCGTATGAACGCGCAGCTGCTTGTGTATATATATATATATATATATATAGTATATATATATGAGAAAATGATATACTATTCAGGAATACAAAATGATTGTTGACATATTCTTTTGTTTATATATATATATATAAAAAAAAAACAATTATTTTGGTTTTTAGAGCTCAAGAAAAATAATAATCTTACCTTGTTATACATCATAGGAAAGCTCATAAAAAGATCTTTCCAAAAATACAATAATATATGGCGTCGGTAAGAAAATAAAAAGTTATATATATATATATATAATGTTCCTCTAACAAAAGTGCCCTAATAATATAAACCATAAAACCATAATACGAGTCGTTTAGAAGCTACGGGCAAAATATATATATATATATATATATATATATATATATATATTTAACCCACCCTGTAGCTATAGCGGTTTACGAGATAGCAATGCATGTAAGCCAAATTTGGGACACATTGTATATATATATATACAGTGTGTCGCATATAAGATGAAGACGAGTCCATATTTTCTTTCGTTTTGTAGCTAATGATTTGAAATTTTGCACAGTGGTAGAACTTGACAAGATACATCTTTCAACATATTACGGTCCAATTTCGTTTAAAAACACCGCCTACTAGGACCTTGCAAGTAGTCCCAATTTCCCGTAGTTTGCTTCGCGATAAAGACATCAAAAAAAGTCATTAGAAAAAGTGGTTCGAAATGTAATTCTAACCTACTATACGAAGTTTCAGCGATAAATTCGCATTTTTACTTTTTCACAAAATTTGAATAATTACGAATCAGACCCGGTATAATTCTAGTTTTTATCTTTCCATTTTTACCTAGGGCGTTAGATTTAACGAGATTGCACTAAATTCAAAATCTGACGATTAAATTTGTCAGATTTAATGAAAATTTAACTGCTAAATTACCCCATTGGTAGTAAAAGTCGCTTCATCGGTATACATAATTTTTTTTAGAAAATTTCGGTCATTTAGATAATTTCCTTGGACCCAGTAACAAAATTCTAGTCTTTTGTTCTCATCACCTTCTTTTAGCGTATGCAAAAATTTTGCCTTGTAAGGTTTTATTTTATTACATATGAAACACATCCTTACTTTATCTTTGGAAATATTTAATTGCAAACTTAGAGATCGTAGACCAATTCGAGGATTATTTTGATTTGCTGCTAATATACGTGCATCATTAACATACCTTCGATTTCTACGTAGATGACCATTTAATGTTTTTTTCAATACACTTCCCGTTTCATTGAAAAGTTTATTCAAAGCGGATGCTGTTCTGTGATGGATAGGATTTCGCAGTGGATGTCTTGCATTAAATTCTCGTGCTACTTCTCTGCAATTTCGGTTATTATCACCAAATAATTTAATAATTTCAATTTTTTCTCTTAAACTCAAATTTTGAACTGGCATTTTTACTATTATGCAATAATACATTTCATAACAATATCAATGATTACGCTGTCATTAGCTCCGGCGAATATAGAACTAAGGTTTGTCTTCATGGCTATCTTAACAAATTTAAATCAAAGCCGATGCAGTTCCGTGATGAACATGATTTTGCAGTGGATGTCTTACGTTAAATTCTTGTGTTACTTTTCCGCAACTTCATTATCATTTTATTTTTATTAGCTACAAATGGTTTACTTTCAATTTGTTTTAAATGTTGAAATGGCATTTTTATTATTATGAAATATTAAATTTAAAAACAAGACCTTAAATTTAATTTTCATTAAATCTGACAAATCTAAACGTTACATTTTGTTTTAATGACAATATTGTTAAATCCAATGCTCTAGGTAAAAAAATAAAAATTAAAACTCTGAAAATACTATACCTGGCCCGATCCAAAATTATCAAAAATTTGGTGCTGACATTCGATACATTGGGTTAAAATTACGTCCTGAACAACTTTTTTTAATGATTTTTTTTTCATATCTCTATCGTGAAGGAAAATATGGCAAATTGGAACATTGCAAATTGGCCCGTTGAAGACCAGGTTTTTACGTTCGATTGAGAGATAGATCTTGTACAGCTCTAAAATTTTAAATAGCAAGCTAAAAAACTAGAAAAAATATAGACTAGTACTAAAAAGTTTTATAATTTCAATTGTTTCTGTTAAACTTAAATAAATAATATAAAAACAAGATTAGTAATTTTAAGTAAATTTTTATTTAATCTGATAAATTTAAACGTCAGATTTTGTTTTAGGACTATATTGTTAAATTAAACGCCCTAGGTAAAAATGGAAAGATAAAAACCAGAATTTACAGGGTCTGATACGTAATTATCCAAATTTTCCGAAAAAGTAAAAATGCTAATTTATTGCTGAAACTTCGTATAGTAGGTTAGAATTACATTCCGAACAACTTTTTCTAATGACTTTTAAAGTAAAGATATCAATTTTACCGCGAAGCAAAATACGGAAAAGTGGGACTACCTGCAAGGTCGTAGTAGGCGGGGCTTTTTAGCGAAATTAAACAGTAATATCTTGAAAAATGTATCTTGTCAAGTTCTACCACAGCACAAAATTTCAAATTATTAGCTATAAAACGAAAGAAAATATGGACTTGTCTTCATCTTATATGCGACACACTGTATATATATATATATATATATATATATATATATATATATATATATATATATATATATATATATATATATATATATATATATATATATATATATATATATATATATATATATATATACATATATATATTTACTTCCTTAGTACAAACTGAGGTCCACCCATGGAAAATTTGCGTAAGTTGTGAGGTCCATAACAAAGTGAGAACCGTATATGGACCTCACTTTGAAAATTGATACCAATCGACTACTAACAACCCAATTTACTATTTAAAACAAAAAAAGTGGACCTCACTTTTGTCGAAAATTCGTAAAACTAGTATACCGTAGTTCATAGGTTTATTTACTGACGGCGCTGCTTCGAAACGTTTATTTTTTAACAGTTGCATATGCCATATATATACAAACCAATTTTCTTGCAAACTGAGGACCAAGATTTGGCAACACTGTGATATTATGCGCACAGAAAATTATTAGTTTTTTTTACAAAAGATGCGAAGCAATAATAGATTTGGTCAACTATCGGCTAATTTCATAGAAATTAAGATATTTTATTTTAAATCTTGGCAGAAAACGTCTGGTGTGTACGATTTGTAATGGCCTGCAGTAGCATTAGGAATAGGGTAGGCAATAGGTAAGGGGCAATACAAAATGAGCATTTTGTCAAAGTTTATTTAATTTATATGTGGGTATTCACTATTTAGTTTAAGTTACAACTAAAATTTATTTTACTAAGCATAAAAATAAAAAAAAATTAGGGCATATTAAAACACAGCAATTTTGCTGATTTCTAAAAAAGTGAAATTTGACCAGAAGAGTAGGCTCAAAATATCAGAAATCAAGATACTTTTATTGTTAACTCTGGCCAAATTATTAGATTCGAAAAACACTGTAAAATAAACAATAAAAATTAAGGCCGTGGGTCGGTCATGCGCGTCAATGCATGATTCAGTGATTTTACCGAGTTGGGAAATCTGGCCACAAAACTGCCACAATACCTTTTTTTAAAGATTTAACAAATGAATGATCTCAGCCTAAAAAATGGAGATTAGTATTCCTATATATAAAATTTTATAATAAAAGGTCAACGGCTTTTTAATTCGATTTTTTTTATAAAGTCCATATTAGTTAGAAAAAATATGTTGACAAAACCTAGTTTCCTCCTCCTAAGGTTAGCACCTGGCCGGTTTTCGCCCGGCCAGACCGGTTTTGCTTCAGCTAGGCCGGGTCTCGGCTCATATACCGTAGAATATGGTTACGAAAATTTGCTATATCCTCTCTTTATATTACTAAATTATTACGTAGTATATTATCCGCTGGCCTATATACACTTTTTTTTCAAACATCTACGAGTTTCGCCGCATGCCGAGTCTTACGTTTGACAATCCTTGTTTTAATTTAGATACACTTTATTATATCATCAAAAAAAAAGTATAGTTTACCTCAAAGAAATCTGCATTTTAAAACATTTTTTTTCTTGCCAAAAAAACATCTACGCTAGGAATTGAACTCAATTAAAAAGTTTATATTTTAAATATATCTTGTTTGCAATAAATAAAGAACAATGAGTTGTTTTGTTTCCTAAAGTATTTTATTTATTTGATGGTGTTTTAAATAATTAAGCTTAATTAAAAGCATAATTCTAAAAAAATAGAAAGCCAGGTTTTTATTGAGTAAGTAAAACGCAGGTTTATTTTTTAAAAATGTATAAACTTTACTAATGTATAACTACAATAGCCGGTTTTCCTTTATCAAAAAGGTGGCAACCCTACCTCCTCCCCACACATGACATTTCTGCAAAAAACTATTTATTGACACGCCATACACGGGAACAATAATAAATTATTATTATAATATCGAGATCGCCCTCGTCCAAGACTCCAAACGAGCGACCTATAGATATTTGCCGACCGTCCGTATACCTTGCTTTGCTCTATCTCTTTTCAACACACGGCGCTTCATCCATGCCTTTCGTTTCGTAGGCTTATTATTTCTATAATAGGTGCTGCCATTCGATCTTGCTATTCATCGTGTGCTTGGAACATGGAAAACTTTTTTATTATTTATTTTATCAAAAAAAATTGTTTCGCTACTAACCAAAAAAAAAAAAGAAATCAAATTTCCTAAGATAGTCAAATTAGAAAGCATAAAAACTATTAGATATAAAGTGAGTTAAAGTTTTTTGTACGAGGTGTAATTTTTAGGTAATTTAATTGTCAATAAGTTGAAAATGAGTAACATAGGACATCTTTTGTTATTTTTGATGTTAGACGAAAAAGTAATTCTTCATAAAAAGTTTTGCATATATGAAAAATACGATTGATTTAAAAATAACGTAATTTTAAGTAAAATAAATTAAAAAACAAAAGTTTGCAAAAGAAAAAAAATTAAATTCCAATTTCAGAGATAGCCAGATTTAAGATCCTGCAAAAAGCTTTTAAGAGTTTTTTGATAATAGGCATAGTTTTTGGAAAAATTAATGATTAATATGTAAAATTTAATTTTTTTTATTTTTACAACTCCTATTTTTGTACTTATTTCTTACCCTGTATATAAAATGACATTCTTTTTAAAATTAACCTTATTTTTCAGATAAGCAAAACTTTCTTTTGCGCCTAGAGTTAAAAATAAAAAAGTTTTCCGTATTGTTACCCAAATCCAGGGCACCTACATGGGCATATCCAGTGCATTTAAAAGCAAGGTTGCACTAGGAAGGATTTTGGACTCGTGGAAATGCATTTGTTTTAAAATAATTTTAGATTGTAGATAGGTAATAAAGATTTGGAAGTAGTAAATATTAATAAGTATTATTTAATTTTTAAATTTCCGCTAATATTACAAATATTGTTAGAGTAGGCAATGCCTTTTTCCCTACAATGTGTGCACGTTAGTGATGATTTGGGACCAAGTTTAAAGAGGATCACTAAAGAAGACACGATTATTTCTTAGCAAAACTTTTTTAATATTAATATTTTAAACGTAATAATAATTAGAAGGAACAGAAATAATTTATAAATTAATTATTTCGTCCTTTTGTGTTAGTGTTAACAATAAAATGTTTTCTTTTTTCCCATGATTTGTTTTCGTAAAGTTTTGGAAACTCTTTTTTCGACATTAATATTTCATTTTTCTTTAGGGAAATTTTTTCCTACGTATGTTTTTGAAAAAAATTATATTCTATAGATTGCATAAAGTCTCGGATAACATACTGTCTGACCAGCAAAGTCCGCATTAAATCAACTTTTTTTTTTAATAAATAACCTTTTTAATATTGAAGTAAAAAAGTTAATCATGCGATTTATTTTGCCTGGCAAATCTGATTTTTTTTTAAGAAATTGCAAAACAGACTTAAAAATTTTAATACAAAATAATGCTTTTTTCATTTCAATACCAACGGTTCATGTCATTTTTTTTTTCACTGTTACGTTTTTCACCTAAGCAAATCTAAACTATCTATATTTGAAAAATGTATGGTCTACATAGATTTTATTAATTACTTTTATATTTTATTCATCATTTTCTTGATAAAAACATTTTTTAACTTATTGAAATAACCAAATAAAGCCTAAGTTATAAAATAGTCTATGGTAACATTTAAACAAATTCATCGTTCAGCGTTTTTAGTGACAAAACTGCACTGATATTTTGAATTAGGCTAGAACATATTCTGTTATCTAACTGAAGTAGCAAGTTATAAAAAATAGAAAAAATTGAATTCAATCGACAGAGCAGAAACAATAACAAATATGCATAAAATCAAAAATGAAACCATTTTATTCCATTTTCAAAATTTTGGGAAGAATAATAAATTTCTGCCAATTTTTGAAAGCAATGTCAAATTTAACAAGCAAGACAAATTTTATTTATAATTTTACATAGATTCCCAAGTGAAAACTATTTGCTAATTTATATTTTATAAAGATCAACTAAATATAAAAAAAAATCAATACATGCAGACTTTAGTGGTCAGGCAGTATCTCATCCGAGACTCTGCGCACCCTTTAAAATAGAATTTGGGACACTTTATGCTGTGTGGCAAGAAAACTTTACATCAAACGCCTAAAAAAAGTTATAGCTTAATATGTGAGAAAAATAAATTTATCAATAAAAAAATTATTGCTCGAAAATTACTAAAGATTAGAAATAACTTTTCAAATTGTTTTTTACAATTTTATCAAGGACTAGGCTGATCAAGCAATTAAAAAATAAAAATGATTTTTGTTTATCGCCCTGTATAAATAACTTTTTAGCATAGGTAGGTTATACGCTTAAAACCGTTAATACGCAACAATTTTTACAAGAGGTGGTTAAAAACCTTATCTTAATATCTTCAATCGTTTCAAAAATATTCAACTCTGCATTTAACCTACAAATTTGCTTGTCCCACTATTTATGGCCAGCAGTTTATAATAATATATGCAATAAGTTGTTTTATATACTATCTCGGATTCGTACCAAAATCTTATGAATTTATTCCCACCTAACACTTGATGTTGGTGCAAAATAAGTTGGGTAGTTGGTTTTTTAGTAATAATTTTTTTGACATTTTATTAAGCCGCCATTTTGTTCCGCCAAAATGAATTTTTAAAATGTTACTTACTAAAATTTTAATACAAAGGATAAGTAATTTTCTTACAATGCCCCAAAATGACAGACACTACAACAGACAGACCAACACATTTCTTAACATCTAGGCAGGATAAAACTCGAAAATATTTCAACCTAGGATGGATTTTTTTACAATAAGTAATTTTCTTAGTTCCCATTGTTTCCAATTTCCTGAATTTGTACCTCAATATTACCAGTGCATCCCTATATCACAATTAGTTCTTGTAGAAAAGTTGAAATCAGTATATTTTAATGCTGAATTTTAAAATATATTATTAACTTTCTAATTTGTTTTACCTTTTTGGATTAGTATAAAAAAATTAAGCACTTGATTCCTACATAATACCTATTTTTTGTACAGAATTTAAGATTTAAGATAAACTAGATAAGTAGTTCTTTAATAATACATTTTTTGTAATTTCATTTGGACGCCATTTTCTTTCGCTATATGCGATCGATTCGATGAATAAAATTTTGCCAGGTCATTCCCAAATGGTCCTTATATGTTGACAAATATTTGAAGCAAATCGGCGAAGTAGATTTTATTAGCTATACTGCGAACAGACAAACAGACCTACATACAGACAAACCTGCAGACATACAGGCAGACCGACAAACAGACAGACCATGCCAGTCGACAAAGCATGTTGAAAATGAAAAAATCGCAGTTTTTTTACACCGTTACAATACTAAAAAAATTGGTAAATTTCTTTTACCCCAAACTTCCTTCGTTTTGAATATTTCTCTTTATTTGGAGTAGTAAAGTGTAACTCAATTTGGTTCTATACATGGTAATCTAGTAACCATATCTGCTATCTTTTCAAACAGACCGACAGACAAAACAATGGAATTGAGAAAACCGATTTTTATCACCTAGAGACGCTAGAATAGGAAAATATGTAAAACTTTAAATTTTTTTCATGATTACAAACATTTTAGTTGACCGCCATTTTGTTCTGTCATCTTAAATTCGTACCAACATTTTACAAGCTCATCTTTATACCACAAATAATTCTTGCGCAAAATTTGAAATCAAGCTATAAAGTATTGAGTTTTAAATTTTAATAAGCCGCCATTTACTTATAACAATGGAATTGAGAAAACCGATTTTTATCACCTAGAGACGCTAGAATAGGAAAATATGTAAAACTTTAAATCTTTTTCATGATTACAAACATTTTAGTTGACCGCCATTTTGTTCTGTCATCTTAAATTCGTACCAACATTTTACAAGCTCATCTTTATACCACAAATAATTCTTGCGCAAAATTTGAAATCAAGCTATAAAGTATTGAGTTTTAAATTTTAATAAGCCGCCATTTACTTTCGCCATCTTGGATTCGTAACAAAATTTTACCAGCTGGTTTTCACATAATGATCTCTGTGTAAAATTTGAGATAAATTGGATAAGTATTGTTTAATATTTCACTAGGCCGCCATTTTCTCTTGCTTTATTGGATGTTTATTAAAATGTTACCGTTTAATCCTCTTTGATTTTTGACCAAAATTTTAACACAATCAGAAAAGTAGTTTTTGAGCTATGCCATGTACAGACAGACAGGCCGACAGAACGACGGAAATGGGAAATATGTTTTTCGGGGTGCAAAAACGCAAATATCTTTAAAAATCTTCGAGACTGAGTCCCTCTGAAGACAGTTTTTTCAAATATTTTCGAAACATAAAGATTACAAAATTAGGTATTTTGGTAATTTTGATACTACGCTGAGTCGTATCCTGAATTAAAAAATAGCAACCCCAATTCAGGGGCGTCCCGTTTTTTTCCTGTGTTAATTTTTTCAATCTATAATTTCAAGCTATAAAAATTTAGGTTTTTTTTTTTAAACAAAGGTACTTTAATTCGACCTTCTTCGAGAAAAGTTGATTTGCAAAGTTACTTACATGGCATTAAACGCACAATTAACACAATTTTCAATTGAAAATAGAATCGTATAAAATGGGGCATTCTAACGAATTAAACCAAGAGTACCTTTCTTTTTTAGAAAACCCTAAGTATTTATAATTTGGAATTATAAGGCAAATTTTCTACCTTCCCCTTCCATTCGGGACCCTCCGGACATAGTAATGATATTTTTGACATCAGGATTTGATACATCGTATAAAAGTTACCAAAATACCCAACTTTTACATTATAGACTTTAAACTGTTCGAATATATTTAAAAAAAAAACATCTTTAGAGGGGGAATTCATTCTTGCCTAACGAGGCAATTTTTGGATTATATGTTTACATAACATTTTAGTCTTATTTTATGACGTACAAATATTGAACTGTAATTTTCGGGACACCCTGTTTTTCCCTGGAAGTCAAACCACTTGATAGTCGACACTCAGCCCTCAAGTGAACTGAGTTCTTCTATTCAGGGTTAAATATTGAATTACAGCGATAATTCGACGAACGTCAAATAGGTATTACACCGATAATTCCACTTTCTATTGTCATAATTTAGATGATTATTCTTAATACAATTTTGTATATGTATTTATTAAATAACAACTTATTTACTTTATAATTTATATACATTATATTATATATTCTGAAAATATTCTATCGAATACCACTAGTGCACTTAAAATTAACCAGATAATTCGGAAAAGAGCTTTGTTTCGTGAAAAAACGGTATTCGATGATTTTCTGCGTTTTTCGAAAGAAGAGCCCGACTCCGCCCTCCTCCTTCGGAGTCGGACTCTTTTAACTTTCGAAAAACAAAGAATACAAAGTATATTTCCGAGTTATCAGTAATTTTTCATTCACTATATTATGGAAAACCTAAATAACTTAATTTTTACTGTACATATTACATTATTACGAAAATTTTTTTAGGAAGCTTTAAACTAATAAATATATAAAAGAAATTTAGATTTTGTAGTTGGAGTTAGATATAGTAGTTAAGATATAACCCAATGCAGCTTTGTAAATTGTCATCCCGTATGCGATTTTGTATTATGGTTTTAAGAGAAAAAGTCGGTAAATTTCTTCACTCGAAACTCCCCTCGTTTTGAAACTTTCCTTTCATTCGGAGTAGTAAAGTGTAACTCAATTTAATTCGATACATAGTAATCTAGTAACACATATCTCCTGTCTTTTCAGGCATTATTATTGAGAGCCATTGTATTCCACCATATTGGATTCGTACAAATATTTTACCAATTTCTATCTATGCCAACTTTAATTTTTAAGTATAGTTTAAAATAAATTGAATAAGTAATTCTATTCTCATTTTTTTTTTGACCGTCATATTGAACTTGTACGAGTCCCTATGAAACATTTAATTTTTCTGCAAAAAGTTTTAGACATTTTATTTTGCGGCTATTTATAATTTGTACTACAATTTTACGAGTTTACCGTTAAATCCCACTTAATGCTTGCACAAAATTAGAAAATAAATAAAAAGTAGTTTTTCAGGATGATTTTTTAAGAAATTCATTAGGCCGCCATTTTTTTGCTATCTTGGATTCCGTAAATTAACAGGGGGGCAAACAGACAGGCAGACCAACAGATGAACTAACGGAATTCAGAAAACTTATTTTTTGAGACCTAGGGATGCTAGAATAGGAAAAATTACAAACATTTGAGTCTACCGCCATTTTGTTCTGTCATCTTGAATTCGTACCAAAATTTTACAAGCTCGTCTCTCTACCACATTTAGGCTGAATTTTTAAATATTTTATTAAGCCGCCATTTTGTTGGATTCGTACCAAAATTTTACCAGCTGATTTCCACGTAATGCTTGATTTCTGTGAAAAACGTGAGATTAATTATTTCGCTTTATTTGCTTTTTACCAAAATGTTACCATTTCACCTTTTACCACTTATAATCTTTGATGTTTGGCCAAAATTTGAAAACAATATGGTAAGTATCTTTTGAACTATGCCGCGTACAGATAGACCGACGGGAATGGAGAAAATTTTCTCAGGATCTGGGGATCCAGAAACTTAAAGATCTGCAAAAATCTAAGAGAGCGATTTTTTACGATTACAATACTTTCCTTTTCTGAGGGAACTAAAAATCGGCAAATTATCTTTCCCTCGTTATATATCCTTCTTCTTATCGAGAATAGTGAAGTGTGGCTCCGCACATAGTCATTTACTAACATATAGACATATATTGCCTTTTCAAACACTTCTATTAAGCGCCATTTTATTGCACCTTATTAGATTCGTACATTTTTAGGATATTTTACCGACGCCTACGTATGTGGCATACTTGGTTTTCGCATATAGCTTTAAATAATCTAAGTCGATTTTACTTTGATTTTTTTAGACCGTCATGTTGAATTCATATCAGTTCATCTCTATATCACATTTAATTGTCTGCAAATTTTAAAATGCATTGAATAAAACATTTTATATTGATATTTTAAATTTTGTTTAATGTGCCATTTCTAAAATCTGACAACGCAGCACGGTCCTCTGTTCGCTAGTTAGATATTTATATATCACGAATATGGTTCTCAGATTGCGTTTTATTTAATAGAGTTATATATTCATACCCACCTTGTATGCTGTCGTGAAAATCCTCACTTTGTTTTTATATACTATTCAAAAATTTTTTTCTTAATTTAAAATAATTTTTGGAACGTGGATACGTCCTACAATATATACTTCGTAGCACATTTATTATATATAAAAATATATATATATATATATATATATATATATATATATATATATATATATATATATATATATATATATATATATATATATATATATATATATATATATATATATATATATATATATATATATATATATATATATATATATATATATATATATATATATATATATATATATATATATATATATATATATATATATATATATATATATATATATATATATATATATATATATATATATATATATATAAATACAAAACTATAAAACATCGATTGACACACTAAAAACTATTACAATAAAATGTTAAAATAGGACGTTACAATTTTTAAAACTCCAGTTTAAATTAACCTTAAAATAATGTTAAAATACATTGGTATACGCACCTCGGAAATAAAACAACTCTCTGCATTATAATAGCAATGATGATCAGTTGTGACTTGTAGAAATTAAATAAATACTACCGATATGTTTTTTTTTGTTTTTGGCTGAAAGCGATTATTTAGATTAACAATGTTTACATTATTCATATTGGTGTAATAATATCAACTTGATACGAAAATTGGGGTCATTTAAAAACGACCTTGTACAAAATAAAACCCAAGAACCTTGAAGTTCAAATGGGAAGGATTAGAGCTAAAATAGAAGGAATACCCACGGAAGGGATCCAAAACACTATTCGAGAAATTATTGACCGTTTAGGATACCGTCAAGCTGTAGAAGGACAACATTTTCAGCATCGTATTAATCATTTCATTTCATTACTTTAGGTTTAGGTTTTTAATTCCTAAATTGTTGATGTATTTTTAAAAACATTTAATCAATTTAACATTGAACGGATCAAGATAAAAGTTTGCAATTTTGGAGTTATACTGAGGATAATACGAGGAATAAATCACGCTTAAAAAAAACATATCATTTGATTTGCAAAACAAAAGTTAGGTGAGTTTGCCGAAAAACTGAAAATCTGATAAGATTGCGGTATGCACCAAAGTGTTGGTAATGCCTAATCACCACACATGGTTCAGATCGGTAGAGTGGTTTTTGAGATATTTGACCGTCTCCATACATCTATCAATTTTGTTCCACCATAATGGTTCCTCACCAAAATCTTGCCAGGTTAATATGTCACAGTTGGCTTTTATGCAAAATTGCAGGTAAATTGTATAAGTAGAATTTTAGAAATATTTTTTTAACATTTATTAGGCAGACATTTTGTTTCGCCATATTAGATTTTTACCAAAATGGTGCCATGTCATTCCCATATGAACTTAATTTTTGACCAAAATTTGAAGGTAATCGGCTAACTAGTTTTTAGCCGTGAACAGACAGATAGGCCAACGGAATTCAGAAAACATGTTTTTCGGCATCTAGGTACCCTGAAAACTGAAGATCTGAAAAAAACTCAGATGATGATTTTCTCGCGATTTTTACGATGCTTCCTCCTTGCGAGGGAAGTAAAAAACGACCTAGATTTGCTTTGCAATTCTACCAAAAAGATCCGGCATTCTGCAAAATGCAACAAAACATGTTTTTTTTTTACCGACGAACAACACCCGTTTTGAAGAAACCTTGTTTATTAGCTAGATAACTAACCAGAAACAAAACAAGAAATTATAGTTCTTCAGAGGTCTATGCGCAGTGTGTAGCATAAATTACAATACGATTTTCGACCAAAAAATTTTGATGAATCAGAAGACAGAATTCAGAAGAAATGGAACGAAATATAAGTTCGAACTGCCCCAGTGCTTTAGTTTCGCTAGTACCTAGAAATTCTGTATTGAAAATATGGACTAGTCGTAAAATATTAAAATACATTTTAGGTTTTGTAAGAATTTAGTTTATTCTGTTAGTTATATGGCAATTTTAATAGACCGAAATTTGACTTTTATGATTTAAAACAAACGAAGGTAAAAGTACAGTTTACTAAATAGTTTGACAAATCAACTGATCAGGATTTAATGACCGCAACTGTATCACAATGCATAAATGGACGTGTTGAAGGAATTATTCGTTTTATTACTTGCCCAACACTAACAGAGTTATAAAGACAACAAGACATTACCTTGTACAAATGGTGCGAGCGCACAGTGCGGCATGCACACAAATCACATATTTTTTGTGTATTTTTTCATATTTAGCCAATACTCTTTTGATATTCACAGTTACAGCAGCGAGTATTTTTTCACAAACGTTGTGTTTGAAAATTGATGCTATACGACCAATATTGCACTTTCACTAAACGAACAAAACAAATACTCAAAAAATAAAAGGTTTCGACGTGTTTAGGAACCCAGTTTGGCGTTTTTCAGTTTAAAGGCAATTATTGTGTGACAAAAAACTACTGGCTACTGCACATAAAATAGTGCAGCACTATCAGAAATGATTCAAACAAACAAAAATGTCTTCCAAGAACTGACAATGCAAAATTTAGAAGGTTGCTAGATTTTTAGAATGCCAAGTGCGATACTGAAGCGGTTGCAGAACCTACAATAATGCGTCTTTAAACTCGAATTCGGAAACGTTTAGACCATATATACGGACCGCTCTTACTCAGACTCAATGTAGTTATAAGCTCTAAAGAATATCTTATTAACATGATCATGCTCAGGAAATTTTAAACATTGTAGAAGGCACAATGAAGTAGACGATCCTAACAAACCGGAAAATGGGCTTCGAAATTCATTGTCAAGCCTGGTGCCCCAATGTCTTATTAAGGAGCTACAAGAAGATTTAAATATTGACCGTATAATTAAGATAAAACCGAAATATTCATCAAGGTCTAGTTACTTAGGGACTGAGTTCAAATCCCAGAAATGGAAAACATGCTGAGCTTTGGGTGACTCTTGGGTATGAATGATCAGATTACTACAGCCATACATAATAATAAGACAATTACAGAATAGTGTCAAGAGTGGCCATTTTGATGCTATGAATGCCATTGACAAGTTCGAGAAAGCACTTAGTGTTACAAAAGTCGCCGTGAAAAGGTAGAACATTGAAAAAAAATCTCGGGCTAAATCGAAATCGGTATTGAAGCGCATGTAGAGTTTTTGATGGTGAATGTGTATATTTCTGGAAAGAAAACAAAATATTAACTCTAGACTGTCTGGTGAAAAACTAGCTTCGAGTTTGTATTTTGTGCTCCCATTTGACTCGTTTTCCGTGCAGATTCGGTGTTTTAAAGTCATTACTAAATGATGTCCAAATTTGAGGAAAAAATAAGCAAAAAAAGGTGCGCGAAAAAAAGTTGCACAGGGCAGCGACGAATCATCTAGCGGCGGCTTTCGTTGTAGTTATGCTTCATGATTAATTATGATATCTCGAAATACAAAAAAATAAATATCGTATAAAAATCCAATCTATGGTAAATGTTTCAGTTATCATGAAATAATATTAAATATATATTACGGTGTAAATAGATCTCTCTGGGAAAGATCTAACACTGCATTATTTAAGATTTTATCAGTGTGCGAAGTTTCTCGCCAGGGACGGACTAAATCGGTTTGACTGGTAACACCTAACTAATTTAAGGTTATTTGAAATCTAGTTTAGTCAAGTGGGATTCATAATTAAAAAAATATGGTTGAACGAATATTAGGATTTACTTGACCCTGCTGTTTAATAATTTCTCAAGTAAATCCTGTAAAGTCAATTATTAATTATTTGGGAAGACATGTAGGAGTTGCAGATTGTCATTTATCGAAAACTGACGATATTCCAAACAATTTGTCGGAAAAGCTAACCCTTTGCCTGTCGCATTTTTTTTTATTTTTCAAAGCGTAACGATTTTCTTGGTTCTTTTTTAATTTTACGTTCACTAATCATAGTTAGTTATTAAGATCAAGAAATACACTTTTTTGGACAATCAGGGGAAGATTACAATGTCCATCTAAGTTGATAATTATAGGGTGGTCCAAAAGAAATTGGAATTTTGTTTTTCCCCTGTAACTTATTTGTTACTTGACCGATTTCATTTGTTTTGGGCTTGTTTAAAAGAGAAATAAATAAACTAGAGGCTCAAATATATAATTTTTGATATTTTAAAGAAATTCAAGATGGCGGATACGCCTAAAATTTACCATAATTTAAAAGGCGTTGGAACTTTTTTGTGACAACCTGTAGATTTGATTTTTACATAATCCTAAAGTCTATTCACTTTTGAGTAATTTAAGACTTTGGTGAGCAAAATTACTAAAGGTCGTTATAACCTTCAATGCGGCAAATGAAATGTTTTTAACCGTTACCAGGATTTGGTTTTTCCTTTGTAACTTTTTTGTTACTTCACCGGTTTTATTTGTTTTGTGCTAGTTTAGAAGAAAAGTTAATAAGCTAGAGACTCAAACATTCAAGATGGCGGATGTGCCTAAAATTTGCCGTAATTTAAAGGGCTTAGTAATTTTTTGTTACACCCTGTATATTTGATTTTCACAGAGTATTAAAGCCTATTCATTTCTGAGTAATAAAAGACTACGGGGAGCAAAATCTGTCAATAAACGTGAAATATCAGTAATTTACCAAAATGAAATATGTACATTAAATTTGTCTTTATGTATGAGTAGGCCATGCACATTGCAGAAAAGATAAAAACAAACGAATTGCAATCATAGCTATTTTTTATGTGAAAGTAGATAACTATGGTATTGTCTTTTGAAGAAAAAGTTGTGATAAAAAACCTATTTAACCGCGGATACAGAGTGTGTGAAATTTTAAAGCATTTTAATAACGAGTTAAGAAAAAGTACAGTGTATGATTTTATAGAAAAGTCAACAGAGACGGGACCAATTGAGAGAAGAGCAACTAGGGGCAGACCTAGAACTGCACGAACACAGGTACTGTATACATAGATAAATACTGTTCTCTCTAATATTAACAATTAAAAAATTTAGGAAAATATAGATCATGTAAGAATCTTAGCAGTTAGTCCAGAAAGAGCACCTGGTAATAGCCTAACGGTTTCTCAACTAGTAAATGAAGTAGAGATTTCTAGATAAACTAAAAGAATTATTAACAAGGATTTAGAGTTGAAATATGTTAAACGTGGCTATATATTTAAATTGAATGAAGATATGAAGCAAAGACGACTAGTCAGGTCTAGGTGTTTACTTAATAAATTTCGAACGTGCGACGAAATTTCGAAGATTTGGTTTTCTGATGAAAAAATCTTTACGTTATCGCAAAGAAAAAATTCACAAAACGATCAGTTGTGTATTCAGATGGATTCATTAAAAACAAATGTGCCCTTAAATTGTTTACTAAAAGAAAGATAGAAATTTGGCAAGTATGTTATGGTGTCGGCGGCAATCTCGAGAACTTATAAGGCAAAACTAATTTTTATAAATTCCGGTTTCTTTTGGACCACCTAACTAAACAGCTTTTTTCGAATACTTGGTAAATGTTGGTAATCATCAGTTTTCGGAAACTCTGTGAAAGATTTTCGCCTCTGGCCATTGGTTTCTATGGTCGTTAGTTAGCGTAAGTATAAGACAGAGAATCATTTAAAATAAGTCGAAGAGATTTAAAATGCAGGCAGTTTAGCAACTGTGTTAGAACAGTGGTCTGTGATAGAACAGAATAGAATTTTATTTCCTTAAAAGATCACACTTGTATATAGAGGATAACGTACTTGGCGCAGTGGATGTACATACGTCAATGGCGATTCGATCCAGAGTGAATCCATTTTTTTTTAGATAAATTTAATACGCTCGCCATCTGATGCATAGGCGGTAGCGCGCTCCAATAATAATACGCTAAAATCACCTCTCAAATTGTGCAGTTCGGATCCGGAGATAAGTTGTATGTCTCATATACATATAAAACATAGGTGTGTGAAGTAGGCAGATGTTGAATGAATGGTGACGATGAAAATAATTTGATCGAGCCTTCCGTTTACAGAAAACCCAACCACAAGATCTAAATATAACCGAACCACAGTTTATATAAAGGCAAGTCTTTAGATAAGGAGATTAATTATATAACAAATACCTTAAGCAGAACGGTTATATCGAAAAGTTGATAACGGATGCAATTAGAAAGTGTCAAAATAAAAATAATTCAGTTCATATGACAGAACAGCCAGTTGATTCACTTCCATACGAAAAAGAAGCATCCGAAAATATTATACGAATAGCAGGAAACAGACAGCCTTCAAGGCAGGAAATTGAATCAATCTTCAATCGATTTTATATTGGGAAAACTAAGAGACCCCTAGATATAAGAATCAAAGAACATTAGAAGCATACATACAACGCGGAAACATCAACATCGGCCTCGCTGTACATTCCTGGATTAAAGACCGTTGGATCCAATTATCAGAAGCTAAAATCCTTCATAAGCGACCGTATTGCAAAAAAGCGGTTTATTAACGATCATAGCAAACCTAGTATCGTAATTTCAGACATTTGGAGACGTTGACGTTTACTTTCGCGTACAAGCATTATACGCTTTAGCGCCTATCACGCATCATGACACACAACATTTTACATTTTACACATACATTTTTTTGTATTTATTTGTCCTATTAGTTTATATATATATATATATATATATATATATATATATATATATATATATATATATATATATATATATATATATATATATATATATATATGTGTGTATATATATATATATATATATATATATATATATATATATATATTCTACCGTTTTTGCTATATTATTATATTGTATTTGTCAAGTCGAAAGTCACATTTCTCTTGAATAGTTATTTTGTACATGCGCATATAAGAATTTGTGATAATTCATGTCTTTTATTAACCCATCCAACAATCACTCACATTGAAACAAATATAGATTTTTGATATCAAGAGCTTTTTTTGTTCCGATCTAACAAAAAATGCAAACATTCATTCACTTACAATACCTACTTAAACAACACCACTGCTTCAAGTTCCGAATTTAAAACTTATGGGTCCCTAGAGATTTAAGTTATTGGTTTATTTAGGGGCCCCCGAGCCCTATGAGGTTTTGCGAGGCCGGCCTTAAGAAATAATTCAAGACTAAAAAAAGTTCTTCCATCTTGTATTTCGCTATACTATTTCCCAACTATTTCCCTCTTGCGCATGTTTCGGAGGCCCTAGGATAATTCAGTAAACCGACGGGGCCTGGGGCTAGAGCCAGGATTAAGCCTGGAGTTATAGCCCCCTCAACCCTATCCTTAATCCTGGCCTGCGATACTGTAATACAATCCCTTTACATTTTATTTTATTTGTTGTTAATTTATTTTTATTATTTTCTGTATCTTTATTCACATAATATATGAAAAAATCATCTCTAACATTAGTTTTTTGCCTTTATAAATCAAATATTTTTATTTTAGGAAACGAATTTTTATCGACTTTTTAAACATTTAATTGGGCCACCGTTTTTTGCTGGTTTATCTTTATATCACACTTGATTTTTATGCAAAGTTGAGATAAATTAATAATTTTTGAGTATCAAATATTTTTTTAATATATTATTAGGCAGCCATTTTGTTCCGTCATATTGGATTTTGCCAAATGCCAAAATGTTACCATCTCAGACAGACGACGGAATTGACAAAACCTGTTTTTCGGCATCTAGGTACCCTGCATCGTGAAAATCTGAAAAAAATTGGAAGATCATTTTTTCACAATTACAATACTTCCCTCTCATAAAGCCGCACATTAGGCTTATAGAAGTAAGGACCTTTTTTTTAGTCGTCGGAAAATCATTATATCGACTCCCAAACGTTAAGCCTGGCTTCGCCACTCTGGCTCTTAATAATCTCAACTTTTATGTACGTTAACAGGCCACGAGGGCCTAGGACCTAAGTACAATGTACTAAATGCATTTAAACAAGTCGTTTGATTTTAACAAATTACCAGAAAGTTCGTTAATAGTAAGTCCTTTGTTTTAACAAGGAAAGAAAACGCTGACACTAAATAGCTATGTACAAAAAGTATTTTCGGTTTATTACTTCTTTTATAAAAGCAAACTCTTGCTTTTACGAGACTTCCAATTAATACTATACTATTCCTTATATACATTTTATTTATTTACTTGACTGATTTAAATAATTTTTTGACCCTATTTATAGAAGTTTTGTATTTCCTTTTTTCCCTACTGTTCCTTCCTTTATCTAAGAAAAGTAAATATCACACCAAATAATTATAAACTTACAAAGAGTTTTTATGGTATTTTTTATTACTTTAGTAAAGGGTAAGGTTTATTTTAACAAAAATTCCAAGTAAAGCGTAAGTAAGTTTTTGTTATCAAATAATCTATTAATAATTAAGCCGCCAGAGGGCCCTAATATAAACCGAGGCTTTGGTTATGCTCTGTACTATTCTTTATATAAATTGTATTTATTTATTTTTTAACTGTATTTATTTACTCATTTATTTTCTTTAATATTTATGTGCCCGATTTAAATATTTTTTAGATTGATTTTTTGAAGATTTACTTTTAAATTTTTATTAGGTTTTGGACTTTTTAACTTTTTATGTTTTACTTTTTTAATTTAGAATTACTTTCACTACGACTGAAGGCCTTTAGATTTTTAAAAATACTGTTCAGTGCTTAACAAAATCTTACCAGTTCATCTCTATATTAAGGCTCATCCAAATAATGGGCTTACAAACGCTGTTGCCATTGTGTGGAGGGTTTATTTGCCTGTAACGGACCATGGTAGCTTATACTGGCGGATTTCGGTTTTTCCGATATAGATCAAAGAGGTATGAGTGTAATGAAAAATTTGAAAAATCAAACATCCAGTCTTTACAATTATATGAATTACTGCTCAACAATGGCAGCCGCTAAAATGATCAATTGTAAAACAACCCATCATAGGTCATTGTGTAGTACAGAAGGCTTTTTTTTGAAAATTTAAAATTGAAGTCCAATCATAAGTTTTTGTGACTCACTGTGAACAGCGCCACAGATGGGTTTTTAGAGATCTACAATTAATTTCAGTTAAGTCCTAACACTGGAACCTGTGTTGGAAGATAGATCAAAATACAAGAGTTCTAACCACATTACACCACAACTTGTTACGTTCTGGACGCGCGTTTCGCTAACCAAGTTAGCATCATCAGCAGATGATATAAACTAAAACTTTAGTTTATATCATCTGCTGATGATGCTAACTTGGTTAGCGAAACGCGCGTCCAGAACGTAACAAGTTGTGGTGTAGTGTGGTTAGAACTCTTGTATTTTGATCAATTAATTTCAGATTTATAACTTACAAAAGATCGGCAGTGCGCAAGCGCTAGATATTGAAATGTCCGCCCTCCATGTCTACGACTTTATTTAGCCGAGATCTAAACACATATTGCTCGCGCACCCACCATTGCTTACCTACGTAGTACGTACTGTATGATAAAGCTAAGTGTCGTGGATTACGCTAGAGATGACTAGGTACTGAAATACGTTCTTATTTCGGGGTACTCCTTTAAGCAACGCTCGTACTACTTACTAGTAATGGCGTTATAAAAAAGCATGCAATACTAAACGTATTGTGTAACGAAAAGTCGATTTACATGGCATTTTTCTGGGGATGATTTTAACAATTTAAATTTTAAGAAAACATCTAAAAATATCTACGAAACTAATAGAATTAATAGGTCGGCCATTCCAATCAATTCGCTTTCTAAAATGGCGGTGATATTTATCTTTATGATAATCATTTTTACTCAAAAAAATTGCGCCCCTCACGTATGTTCCTAGTTTCAATTTTAAGCTATTTAATAGGGTACATTTTAGCGACACTATATTCATTCAAAAAAAAATCATACAAACAATACAATAAATATTTCTTATGGGCAAAAGCCACAATCGTAATTATGTGAAGCCTAATAATTATTGTTAAATTTGATTGATGTTAATTGTTAATTATGAGTTGATTACTTACATCAAAGTGGTCCTCGCACACGTAGAGGCGCATATCGTTGGCGAACTCGGTTGGATCCCGCCTTATCATGTAGAGCCATAACTTTCTCTCAGCTTCAATGTGAGGGATTCGCACAAATGCCTTCTCGGGGGTCTTCCTTTCAGTGCTGTCGCACATTAGAACGATGCACCGCTTGAACATCCTTCTGGCTTTCGCGTAGAACCCTATGATGAATAATAAGATGCAATCACTTAAGTCGAACAATGCACACCTCGCAATGTACTGTGTGTGACTGATTGAATTGGCAGGCAACGTATACATAGCCCGGGACTCGGACCCTGCTGCTGTTATCGATCTACAGGATCGGCGACGTTTTCGCGCGACAGGCGCTGATACAAACTTTAAACTTAATTTACCTTTTTTCTCGTTAACAGGCAATAATCCTAAACTTTATGCATAAATTAGCATTCCAAAAAACACCGTAATTATTTTTTACGCAAAGAAAATGTAGTCAAATATTTTCCAACACAAACAAATGCTCAAATTAATATATATATTATGCCTTGCGCAATTCTTACCTTTGCATATGCACGCGCGATCCCTGGGATGTTTATCGCCTCCCGGATGCAGCTGCACCTCTAGCGCCCTGATAGATGCACTTAATTTTTAATAATAATAATAGTAAAAATAATAAACTCGGGAATCTGTCTTTTCAAAACATTCAAGGATATAATGAGCAAATCGTAGTGGTAGCTGTGCTTATGGAGAATTAGAAGAAACATCTATACTGCCCTTATAAATTTTCTAAAAAAACCTTTAATTTCGTTCCACGTATCTGCTTTTTTCACGTATTTGGAATCTATAGGGTAGAACCAATCATCGCTGAAGCCCTGATATTGGTAACGTTGTACTAGAAGACTAAGAAAAATGGACATCTTTCAGGGAGATAACCACGTTCCTGATGATTTTTTTCTGTCACTGAAGTACCTTTAGTGCTTGTTAATAATTGTTACTATGGCTACTCACACTCAGGGACTAGAGATAATAGGACATTGAGTTTGATATGTATTTTTAGAGGAGACGTGGATCTCGAGATTTATTTGAAACATTTTTCTGTATCACCTTTGTTACTGAAGATATGGTACCGCAAAGTTGATAAAAAAAAGTCAACTTCGATGTAACACGGTTGAGGTCGCAATCTTTTTTTTTCTGACGAAACTTTCTGGGACGATGGTTCTTCCGGTCTTACAGAACCCTATTGTTTTTGGTTGGGTTTCAATTTCGCTTATATCTCAAAGTCTCGAGTCCTATCGAAATTTTCCAAGAGGCGTTTTCGTAGGAAATATCTAGGAGAACAAAAACGGGAAAAATGGTGAGAAAAAAGAAATTTTTTAGAAATACGGAATTTTTTTGAAAAAGTCATAAAAAATAAATTTTTTAGTAACTTTTTCTTTGTTATAAAAAAAGTGGGCATTAGGTCAGAAAACTAATACGGCACCGGAAGATGCTTAAAAATCTACAGAAAACTATTTAGAAAGGGTCCTAGATTATATAGGGGGGGTGCACTAACGAGGTAAAGTTTGCACCAAAATTCCCAACAATGGGTACATTTTTTTAACATTAACCTGTATTACAAGGAAATTAATATATCTAAGTCCGTAGACATCTGTCAACAAAATTTTTCCGTAATTTCGTTTTCAAATACGGTACAGGTACGTTTTATTGAAGAAATTAAACGAAATTGACATGTTAAAAAAAATTTTCCCCATAACTCGTGAACTGCTTAAAATTTTTAGATACGGGTTTCACAGTTTCTTGTAACTTTTAATGTCGATATTTATTTTAGAGAAATATTTTTGCAACTGTCCAAAAAAAGTCTAGTATTCTTAACTTTTAAATATCTAAATTGTTTTTAAATGAGATTTGTATAAATAAATGTATAGCCTTATGTATCGGACTAGCGGACGATTGTTAATCAAAAATAGCCGTCAAGGTTATGATAATAGTAAAATAGGATCGAAAATAAGTGTGTAGGACTACGCACCTAAGGTCACGCACACGACTAGTACACGCGCCCGACTAATAGACGCACCCAAACTCCACAGGGACAACCTAACATATTACTTGATAAGAGTCGACACGACTCTTGTTAATAGGCTCAGTTCCTTGTTTCCTGCACCAAAAATTTTTAGAAATTCGTGTTTTTTGTGCATTCGGCACGCACTAGCTCAGTAACGGTACGTCTGGAAAGAAGTGAGCTGGAAGGCCAATCGTACAGGATAAATGGGCGCGTCGTTAGGTAAAAATGAAATTTCGGCGGAGTTTATACCAAACTTAGCCGTGGCATCCAATAAGGGCTTTTTTTTGATACCCCGATGTTTCGAAATGCAAGTCTCTATGGTTAATTTCTCGAGGTGGGAATTTTTTTTAGGACATCCCTTCCAAAAATATCGGACAACTTCATTAACGGGCTGACGCCTAAAAAAATAAAAATGAGGTAAAAATAGGATAACTTTGGAGGCATTTTGCGGAGCTGAAACCCGACCACTTTGATTAAGCGGTGACGCAGGTTCCATACAGATTCAAAATTGAAATACTATGTCGATAACTCAAATGCGGAGAAAAAGGTCGAAATTCAAAAAAACTAAAAAGTCTTCAAATGTTCGCAGATAATTTTTTGCAAAGAGAGTAATGAGAGGCAGGAATCGTTTACCTGACTCCAAAGTTCGCCGGAGGGATTGAAAAACCAAGTCGCCAAAATTTCTCTCTTTTTTTATGTTTCACTAGTGTTTTACATTTGGTACTGTAGCATCTGAACGGTTGCCTGGAGGCCAATCAACTGATACAACCAAAGAAACGCCTATGTCTCCTCTAGAGACCAGCATAAAACTCGCTTCGCTCGGAGTTAAGAAAGAATTTTGAGAAATTTTTGAAATGCATTGTACATGATATGGCTGTAACTCTTTGTAACGACGTATTTATTGGTAACTTCTGGGATAAAAACTACTAGGCGGATCAGAAGCTGGGTTTTTTTTCTCCAAAACATTTAACAACATGTTTTTTTGCCGGAGGTACTGGGTAAAATCAAGTTTCACCAAAAAATGCAGATTTTTAGTTGTTTTTGAAGATTTTTTTAAGGTAGGCCGTGATGGATAGGTTTGATTGATAAACGTCAGATTAAACACTTTGACAAGGCACCAAGTTTGTATGTAGGTTCAAATATTTGCAAATATCTTCTCGATTGAAAGAATTTTAAATATAATTTTGTATATCATATATGAGCAGAGTATTTCATAAAATGCACTGAATTAAAAAGTATATTTTCATGTAAATTTTTACTTATATATATTTTTCTAGTTCAGTATAAATACTATATCAGTTATAGAAATATATGCATATATATGTACCTCTCCCTCAAATATCTGATTTTGTTCAGTTTAATCGATGTTTGTTCCTAAAATACGAAAAACATATTTAAAAAGAACTATGATGTTTGTACAGATATGTGTGTGTGCGTGTATCTGTATGTGTGTTTTTAAACAAAATTTGCGCCACGATAACTTCAGAACGGTCAAACCGTTTCGTTTCAAATTTGCACCGAAAATAATCTAGGTCAGTATCTGGCGGGGATTAGATTTAGGATGACATGGGCGTAGATTTTCGATATTTTTTAGAGGTTGATAATCGTAAAACAATCATATTTTGAAAACTCACAAACCGATAACAATAAAATTCAAAACAGCAAGAGCTAGGGAAACGTACTGATAATGAAACATTGTGGAAGTCATTGGCGTAGAAACTTAAATTTTTTTTTATTATATATTTAAAAAATTGTAATATTCCGAAAAAGGGCGAAACACGTCAAATTTACTTTATTTTTGTATTATACAAAATAGCGTTTGTCCAGAATACAGAGGTAGCCCTAAAAGACTAGCTACCTAGACACGGAAAATCATAAAATGGGGAAACACCACAAATTTCTTTAATAAAAACTTGTTTTTTTCACTATATTAAACTATAAAAAAATAATCTAAACACTATAGGAAACGGTGAAGCACGTCAAATGTCTTCTATTTTTAAATACAATTTTTTATACAGGCTAGCCCTAGAAATATGAAGCAGCCCCCAAAATCGTTATTTATTTGTTTTAAATCGGTTACTTAAAAAAAAACCGAACAATGGAACATGCCAAATCCACATAATTCAGATTGTACCGACCCTTGTTTCCATCTGCCCGACAGGGGCGGGATGTCTATATCACTTGTTACATTCTCTTTTTGGCACTCTTTTCGAAACGCCGTTGATTCAAAATGCAGATCGCTATGGTTAACTTTGTCGAGGTGGGGCAGTTTTTTTCGAATTTCTCATCCAACTATATCGGACAAGTTTGTTAACGGGTAATATCGGAATACAGGGTAACTTTGAAGGCATTTTCCGGAGTCGAAACCCTGACTACTCTGTCAAGGTAAAAAAATGGTTCGATGAGGAATATAAAGGAGGTTTAAAATCTGTATTTGATTCGTATAACTCGCATGGCGTGAAAGTGGTCAAAATGTAGAAAAACTAAAAAAAACTGTTTTCGTCTTTTCAATTTTCCCATATCTCACTATTTTTTTTTCTACATGAGTAACAAGAGGCAGAAATTGTTTATTGGACCCCAAATCTCCCTCTAGGGATTGAAAAACTACATCGCCAAAATTACTTTCCGGTTTATACAGGGTGGGCCCTTTAGAAATTAATTTGCAATTTCGTTTTCATATATTTCTCTATGGTTTTACGTTTGATCCTGTAGCATACGTATGGTTGATCCTAGGCGAATCAAGCAAATACGCAAGGAAACGTCTTTATTTCTTCTAGAGACTGGTATAAAAATCAGCTTGATCAGGAAAGGTGAATTTTGCAAAATTTTCGAAATGTAGCGTGCACGAATTCTTTTTGCCATTCTCTGGCCCTTCGTAAAGTCGTATCGGTCCCTCCTGGGATAAAAAGGATTAAATATATCACATCGTTCTATAGATTTACAGTTTTTAAAACCGAAGTCGAAAAATTGGGTAAAATCTAGTTTCGAGTAAAAATGCATTATTGCCGTTGAATTTAACAGTTTTTCAAGTCGGCCTGGCTCTGCCAGCTGTATAACCTTGGCTGACATTCCATAATAAGCAGTTTGACAGGATCGTGTTGTTTTTAATCCGAAACGTTTTCAACATTTGCAAATATCTGTTGATCTATCTATTTTAAATGCTTTGAAGAATGGTGAAAATTGCTATACATCCCAAAAAGTATAGAAATATCAGGAATCCTGTAGAAATAAAGTTATAGCAAGTAATTTATATACGAAATGAAGGTCGTTATATTAAAAAATAATAAATACATGGATGCTGTAGAAACTTAAAGGTATGTATATTTATGTATCAATTATTAAGGGATGTCTCCCATTTAGGTAATAGTAAACAACGTTTATCTCTTCCAGAATATTCATTAACGGCTAGTAAAGTAGTTTAGAAATAACTGCTTTTTTCGATATAAGCAGGACTTAATTATATTTATATTTTTGCCTTTATACCGATACGGTGTTTGGTATTTAAAGAATTGCTGACTTTAATACGTTATATCGTTTCATGTTCTGTAATCTATAAGATTTTAAATATATCTTAAACCTAATTTCGATTCGATTCGATCGATGCAAAACTGCTTCCGCCTTCGATGATCGGAACGCACTAATTTACATTAATTCTATAACAAGCGAACAAACGCCTGCAGCCTGCAGCAGCAGTTTTATGCCGCTCCCATCTCTATTTGGCTTACGGACATTCACTATTGCATTGCCATAGCAACTGCCGTAAACAAATTTAAGCGTGAAAGCCGGCGCGCGGAGGGAGTCTGATGCGGAATTTGTTATTGCTGATTGTGATTCTTCAACGTGTCGCTCTTATGAAAAGGTGTTCAGCGCGCTACGTTTTTAAGTCATTATTATTTTTTGAGTATATAAGGCATTAGTTTTGATAGAAAATAATGGTACAATTAAGTAAATAATGTGAATTTATATAAAACATACTACATTTTTATAATAAAAATGTAGATTATAAAATGCTTAATATTTTAAAAATATTTTTATTTTTAAGTAAATTGATTGGAAAATGTAGGTGAAGCGGCGCTTCACCCGCGTCCCCTGGCGAGCCGCCACTGAGATAGCGATTTAGTTGTTTAAGGCATTCTGAATTGAGAGCTGCAAAATGTTTTTTGAGTGTAAATTTTAGGCGATTAAAATATTTATTTTCCATTAAAACTATTAACCTTATTAATCATATTTTTCCCATATGACAACCCATATTGTATTATTAATATAATGTATAGGATAAATAAGGTATTGTAAACGCGAAATGGTATGTTATTGTAATCGCGAAAAGTTTTTTTCGGCGTTTTAGAGAACTTAAAGAATGAAAAAAAATATTTGTAGAAATAAAATGATTATGCGTGTACCGATGTATGTATAAAATTCGTTCAAACGATAACTCGAGAACACACAAACCAATTTGTTTCAAATTGGCACCAAAAATAGTATGTGTAAAAGTCCCGCGGGAATTAGATTTTGTGAGCCATGGGCGTAGATCTTCGATATTGTTAAGGTGTATAATAACGTAAAAAATTGTATTTTGAGAATGCACAAACCGATAACAGTAAAATTGAAAACAGATATATTATTATATATTAAGGTAATTATTTCGACATGGAAAAATTGTTGAAGTCGTTGACGTAGATACGTTTATCTATATTTAAAAAAAAACATATACTTAATAGATATTTTGAAAAACAGGGCTAATATCTCGAATTTATATAAATTTTTTCACTATACAAGGTAGCACTAAAATCATAAGGCAGCCTTCTTAAAACAAACAAAAAATATCCAAAAACTATTTATCACTGCAAAAAAATAAGTATCTTTTAATTTTTTTTTTGTACATTTTGTATACTTTTTTTTCAAATATACACTGTATTCCAGAAACATTAAACATGCCTAAAAAACGGTGAAACACGTCAAATTTATTTTATAATTTTGTATATATAAACATTTTTTTCCACTAGGCAGGGTAGCTTAGAAGGATGATAAGCTCCCATGAAAAAATATATATATTGCAAAAATATGTTTTTATTGTAAAGCGGCTAGTTATAAAAACGGTGAAACATTATGATGATGTAGTGATAGTGATTTAGAAACAACTTATAATTTCTAACGGCTCTCAAAATGTGTTTAGTCTAATTGTTAAAAGATTTAAAATGATTAGGTTTCGATGATAGATGGAATATTTGATGTTTTCAATAAAAATATTTGACAGTTGTCAAGCTAATTTTGAGTTCAACACTTAAACGGCATTTGAAATAAATTTGTTTAGAACATAATATTTTAGATATAGATGTTTTTACAATAAGAGTTGACAGCTACCAAACTGTCAAAAATGGGAACATAATATGGGTATGAAGCCTTATTTTCAAGTTGAGTTATTAATTCAGACTCTAGAATCTATATAAAAAATGTATGGTTGACATCAAGTTACAAAATCATTACACAGACAGATTTTCCATATATGTTGGGATGGCTTTTGGGCCAAATCAATGTAAAATCCATCGACGTAATAACAGGGAGAGCGAACTGTTTTGATTTGAACGCAATCACGCATTGTCAAAATGATTACTTGTCTTGGTCTATTGTATCATTTTAATTTGGTTGATTGCAAAGGTGTTGTCAGCTATCTTGCGTAAATTAAAATGTATACTTGTCGATATTATTAAAACTAATTTTTTAGGAGGTTTTAGTGCTGTAATAATAATCTCTGTAATATTTCATTAACTATATATAATTATTAACAAATAATTATTCAAATTATCTGGTTTTTAATTCCATACAATGCATTAAACACTGCTGCATTTCTCTCATTCGTATCGTACGAAAATTTATAAAATTGATAAACCAGTAAAGTTAAGTAAAGTGGTTTGCTTTCTCGAGTCAACAGCTAAGCGCTTTGTTTTTAGGCCAATAATGTAAATATTTGGAACATTTTTGGTAATTTTTGTACGAGTTCTTGGCTATTATGGTGCGTGAGTGCAAAATGTAAAAAAAATTGGATTATTTAAGCCCTAACGTTTGTTTTCTCGGGTGAGTCAAAATGTTATTGTTGTATGTTACGGCGAGTCAAAATGTTTTTTTGTTTAATATTAATTAGCATACGCGTTACGACATGTTTAAGAATATTTAATTAATTTGTAAGCACTTTTAATTACTTTAAGGGTTAATATGACTTGTAGTTGCTATTTTATCGCTCTCTAGAAAGCCTGCAATTTTTCCCTAAGCTACATATTTATAAAATCTGAGGCAAAACCGTTGTATATGGATACAAAAAACACAGGTAAAGATATCTTTTTATACATATTTGACATAAAAAATATACCTTACAATAAATTATTTTAAAATACTGAAAGGTAGGTACCTTGTTTCGCAGTCAGGACAAAGTAAACAAAAATAAACGAACTTAGGTATATGTTTTTATACATAATGTAAAAATAATGTAAAAATCAAAATAGATTAGGAATGTTATTAACTAGGCTGTAATAGTAGATTTTAATTTTGATTGGCAGTTAAACCATTGTTATACAAATGGATTAATAAATATTAGTAATATGGCCTGGCCATTGACAGATTATATGTCAACAGAAAGATATGTCCGGTCTGACAAGAAGAACATTATCATCGATTTTTTAGTATATAATGGCCCTTCGTAAAAGCCTTACATTGGTCATAATGTTAATGTGTAACCTCAAAACCATTATAAAAAAAAATACCAACTGAATGGAAATTGTCACCAAGCATTGGTAGTTTTGGACATTTTGTTCGCCCTATTTTTGAAATCACTTATCACTTAAAAGTAAAAGTAAAAGTTATCAAAATTAGCTGTGACAGTCAAAAAAGTAATTGAGTATAACTAATTACGTAAATATTTTAACTATTTAGCAGTTAAGCTACTTTTATCGAAAAGTAATTAAAATATTAACGACTTAATAACTAAAATGTCAACGATTTTTCTAACAACTTTTAGATAAAATCGTAAACTTTTAATATAAAAGATATATTTCATTTTGTGATTATATTACACATTTCGGAAAGAAACTTCACAACAGAAAAACTCTCGTATAAAAATTGTAGATATTGAAGAAAATTTAACTAAAGACAAAATTAAAGAGCAGGTATCTAAACAGAACTCCTGTCTAAGGCACGATAAGTGTATATTTAATGTCATAATAGTTAAAAAGGTGAAAACCAGGTATATGTGTATTGCTAAATGCGACCCGGTGACGTTACAGCGAATTATGTCTAGCGATGATCGGCGAATTTTTGTGAATTATTATTATTGTAGGGTATTTGAACATTTTCCAGTGTTTAGGTGCTACAGGTGTGGAAAATGTGACCATAAGGCTGAGGAGTGTAATGGTCCTGATAGATGTCTGTTTTGCATGGATACAGAACCTGAAACTAAACAGTGTACCAGTGCAACAAAAACCTGCATAAATTGATTTAAATCCAATTCGGAGTATGGAACAAATTACAACACATCGCACTCATCATTCGACTATCTTTGTCCTATATATGGCACGAAGGTTCAATTGGAGAAGAGAACAACCAGAACTTCATCATAGCAATCACAAGATAGAGTGCAAAATATAGAGTTTGTTGTTTTGTATCAAAATGTGCAATGTTTAAAGAATAAAATTGATGAGTTAAACATACTTATTGCGGAAGGAGACATTGATGTTGCTTGTTTTACCGAACATTGGATGAATAATTATGAAAGATGCGTTATAAAGTTAAATAACTATATGCTCGGCAGTGTATTTTCTAGAACCGTACAAAAAAATGGTGGCGCTATAATCTACTACAACAAAAAGTGGAGAGGTTCGGTGAGTGAGGTAAAAAAGATTTCAAAATATGCCAAAGAGTTGTGCTTTGAAGGTTGTGCTGTTAATGTCACTCTTGGAAATGTAAGTACTCAAATAGTTTGTATATATAGATCACCTGCATCAAGCGTTAATGTTTTTTTTTCAATTAGAACAGTTACTTTCGGATACATGTGTAAACAAAAACACAAACATTATCCTTTGTAGAGATATTAATATTGATTGGTGTTCGAACAGCCGTGCAAGAGGAATACTTGATGATAGGTTTATTTCATTTGGGATTGTAAATTTAATAAGTGAACCAACTAGAGTAACTGCTGGAAGATCCTCTTGCATTGACTACATGTGCACAAACCTGGATCTGTCTCAGGTCAGGTGCAATGTGTTGCATAATGGTATCTCAGATCACTAGGGTCAAATACTTAGGTTTGAAATAAACGAAGTAATTAATAAGGAAGTAAATTACACTAGATGTTATAGTAAGAATAATTTTAATACTTTTCTTTGTTACTTAAAATCTGAAAACTGGCTTAGTGTTTATGACCAGAAAACTGTTGACAATGCATTTGAAACTTTCATAAACATTTTAACATATTACATAGATGTAGCATTCCATTTAGTTAAAATGACTTATAATAAATGCAACACCAAACCCTGGCTTACTGTAGGCCTGAGGATCTCTTCCCGTACTCTTAAAGATTTATATAAAAATAAAATGCTAACAAATAGTAATTTTGATCAGACCAGGTAAAAGATGTATTATGACAATTTGTATAAAATTCTGATAACAAAAGCAAAATTGTTTGGAAGATTATTGACATAAATTTAAACAATAAAGTAGCATCACCCAAATTGGCTGAATTACAGACGTATTCCGGAGACATAGTTGGAGGTAAAAAAATAGCACAGTATCTTAATAAATATTTTATCGATTTGCCAATTAGTTGTAGAAGCTTTTCCAAATAATAACATTACAGAATTTAAAATAATACCAAATCTGTCGACCATGTATTTGGATACTGCATTAGAATGTCAAGTACGAAACGTTATTATGGCTCTTAAGAGTTCTTATTCTATTGGTATTGACAACATAAGTTCTAGAGTTGTTAAGGAGGGTATTGCTTATCTTTTAACACCCATAACTTTTTTAATAAATCTATCCATTTCAAATTCCCTGTTTTCGAATGCTCTCAAAATAGCAAAAGTGATAACTATATACAAAAAAGGAGATATAAAAAATTCTGGGAATTGCAGACCTGTGTCTGTACTACCGACGCTTTCTAAAATACTGGAGCGAGTAATTTATGATAAGATGGTGTGCTTTATACAGAAGTATAACATATTAAGTGCTTTCCAACATGGATTCCAGAAAGATAAATCCACCCAGTCGGCCATTCTGCAATTTTTATCATGTCTATATGAACATTTATATAATAAAGATAAGCGCATTGGAGTTTTTATGGACTTAAGCAAAGCGTTTGACTTGGTGGATCACACATTATTGTTATCTAAATTGTATGATTATGGTTTTATTCGGTAGATGAATTCCTTAATACATAAGAGTTGTTTAATTTAGGACTATTATTATGTATAAATGGGCATTTTTTAGACGTAACCTATACCATTCATGTAATTTGGTCTGTGGTTTAAATAAATATTATTATTATTTTACTTCTTGATTGATAATAACTACTTTTTCTGGGGGGCACCTAAAAAGTTTAGTTTACGCAGTGCCAATCCAAACTGAAGAAGAGTTACAAAATCGTATAATAGCATCCTGCCAAGCCATAAGAAACATTGCAGCAATCTTTGAAATTGTACGTCAGTCCATGCGAAGAAAAGTTGATGCATGCATACGTGTAGGTGGAGTGCACACACAATTCCTGTAAATAATCTGTTGATTTGATTTGGAGTTTTACTCGTAAACGAAGCTTCAAACGAAGAAAGTCATAGTAACATTCTAACTTGTTCATAAAAATTAATAAATTTATATCAAAAATGTAAGCTTACCCCCTATTAAATAAATTAAAATAAGAATAAAAGATATGTCACAATTGGGCACATAAAATGAATTTTATTTTATTTATCAAAAACCGTTCATCGTTCAGAAAAAAGTCAAGTGGTCATTTTTATTAAAAAATAATAGGGGATTACCAAAGTAATTTTTATTTTGAAAAAAAAATGCAGTGGTGTATCTTTTTTCGTTTAAAAATATTAAAGGGCATGTTAGAGAGGAAGCCACTGAGGGGCTTTAAAAAAAATGTACTTTTATACATGATTAATACCTACCAAAATTTTACAATTTTTTTTACAACACCCTGTATCTCGGAAAGGAGGCATTTTCGGATCCATGTTTATTTAGACTTCTAACCTTAAAATAATGCAAAGAATTACTTCATTCAATATCGACATTCAATAATTATATACTCTGTATATACATATATTTTAGGTAGTTTACAGGGCTGAATGATTAAGTCATTTGGAAACAATGTAAATAAAAAATAAACATAATAATTAACAGATTGACATGTTAACATACCTGTTACATAGGACACATATGTACAATATTAGAAGTACCTACTAAATGTTTTAAATACTCATATGAGTTTGTATCAAAAAGTGGCACTGATAAGTTGCCAGCCATGGAAGAAATTTAAATTTAGAAATCTATTCAACGATATAAAGAAATCAAGGAGTACAACTTAGCAGATTAAGGGCTAATTTTCCACAAAATCGAAAATATTTGCGAAAAACTACAAGAGTACCTACATATCAAACGTCAGCAACAACTGAAGAGAAACAGACATGCTCCAAAGGCCCTAGTCAGCAACAATATTTACACAGTAATTAAGGAAATCGAAACATATGATCAGAAAACGAAGAAGTCTTGACAAAATGAAATTACAGCGAACTACTGAAAAATCCCAATCCATGGAAAAATATACAGTATTTTAAAAAGATGTATTGCCTACATACCGGACAGGATCCGTAGTAAGTTAATGCCCATTTGATCAAGCCTCCCCATATCTATGGCTTCCCAAAAATCCAGTAGCCGAACATGCCTCCAAGGACAATTACTAGTTCCAAGGACTCACCATAAACCCTTTGGCGAAATATTTGTTAAAATTATTCAACCTTCACAAGGTCAAGCCAGTTAGGTATCTTGATGATACTTTTAATTATTTGGACAGCAAACGATAATCATTTATAAGAATTTCTAAATGGCTAAAAAAGTTAGAGCAATTAGTTAACTACTTTTTTACTAAGCCTTTAGACTGTTTCGTAAAAATAAAAAGATTTTGAATTTGAACTACACTCACAGGCAAAATATTCGATCCACGCAAATTTTCGATGAATTTCAATGGCAAATAACTCATTCATTTGATGTAGGATTTAAATAAATTTTGAAGAATATTGTAGATAAACTAATGGAGAATCGCTCCCATTTTTTTTACCCCAAAATTTTACTAAAAAATAGACGTACGTTTATAATATACAGGTTTAAACAAAAAGATTGATTTTACCATAAGTTTAAGAGGCTCTGTGGAGTGGCGTAACAGTAAATTGTTCTAAATTAAGTTTAATTTTCAAGTCACATCTATTCCTAACATTTTTGTTTTTGGTTCACCTCGATATTTTTATTTTTCTGGAAGATATAGATTTAAAAAAAACATTGCAATTTTAATCAATATTTAGGTACGAAGAATTAAGGTTGCTATAAAGGTGACAGTGACAGTTTCAGCCACAAATATAATTTTTAAAAAGAAACATTACAAATATGTTTAAATACCATAAAACTTTAAACTCAAAGCACAAAAATGACACGCCCGAATTAAATAAAAACAAACAATAATAGTAACAGTAACAAATAACTCAGTAAAGGGCGTTTTCTCCACGTACCCGAATGACAGCCTCTATATGCCTTAGTATCCTTCAATAAGGTTCCATATATGAACTTGATCAATTTGCTGCCATTCTTCAATGAGAACTATACTAAGCTCCTGTAAATTGGCTGGAGCAGGTACGCGAGCCCGTACTTTTTCCCAAACATGTTCCATCGGATTCAAGTCGGGACTGCGGGGGATTTCCACTAGATCTAAATATTCGTTAATGACTCTCGCAAAATGCGGCTGAGCGTCATCATGCATTAGCATGAAATCGTCTCCAACAAATTGAGAAAAGGAAACAAAATGAGGTTCTAAAACGTCTGTTACCAAGTCTGTTCTTGTGTCGGGCTGCACACCACCCCACACCATAACGGAGCCTCCGCCGTAGCTTACCCTAGGCGAAAAATGGTTTTACTCAAAATGTTTTCCTTTTCTCCTATTTTCACGACCGTCCGATGATTTTAAACAAAACCTAGATTTGTCGGTGAATAGGATTCTTCCGTTCATCAATGCCCTAATTTTGATATTCGCTAGCGAATCTAAGTCATTCAACCCTATGATTTATCAGCAACTCGGGAGCCGTAGCAAGTCTTCTCGCGTAAGATTCATTGTCAGATAATCTCCATCTTATCGTGTTCTCGCTTACGTGAACCTACCGTATGGACTCCAATCTGTTTTTTACCTCCACATAAGTTACTCGACGGTCACGTAAAACATTTAGTCTAATGAAACGATCATCTTATTCATTCTGCATCTCTTCCTACCACAATTAAGTCCTTCCAATGTACTCACCATGCCGATTAAACCGATATACAGCCCTTTGTACTTTGCTTCTTGTGACATTTAAAACTCTTGCCACGTAATACTGTGACAGACCATCCTGGATTAAAGCAATTGGTCTGGCAGCATCAGTCGGAGACATATCCATTTTAAAGAGTAAGATCTCAGGAAATAACACACATTCATTTACAAAAACCAATTTCACAGCTTTTGAAAGTCGTAAATGACATGTCCAGATATGGGGTGATTCTACGAAATTGCCACTGTCACTTTCGTAGCAACCTTAGTTCTTCGTCCAGAGAAATTGATAAAAATTGCCATGTTTTTTTTTAAAACTCCATATATTCTAGAAAAATGGAGATATCGAGATGAACCAAAAACAAAAATGTTAAGAATAGATGTGGCTTGAATACTAAAACTTAATTTAGAACAATTTACTGTTACGCCACTTCACAGAGTCTCTTGAACTTATGGTAAAATATCTTTTTATTTAAACCTGTATATTATAAACGTACGTCTGTTTTTTTAGTACATTTTTCACATGTGAGAGATTCTCCATTAGTTTACCTACAATATTCTTCAAAATTCATTAAATCCGGCTTTAAATAAAAATAAATAAATTCATCGAAAATTTACGTGAATCGATTATTTTTGAGTTTACTATAAAAAAAGTAAATTTATTATAAGTACTTTTCATAAATTAATATTCTTAAAATAAATAACTACGCCTCTCTTTGTACTGTATTAAACTGATTTTAGTAAAGTGACTATTTCCTATACACTGACTAATTGCTAACAAATTTACTGCATTTAGAATAGTTTATATAAATATGGCCATCAGAAATTAAAACAGTTTTCAGTGCATTAAAATATGCTTATTAATATTCAAATTAAGTCCTGGCAGGTCTCAGGCGGATAGCCTGCACGTACTTCATTTGTTTATTATATTTCTGTATTGCAATAAAAAATTATACAGGGGTAGTCGAAAATGAAGTTAAATTTATTGTAATTTCTGCTTTGATAGTATATACTAGCTTTCAGCATTTCTCAAGAATTCGTATGCCCGATGAAATAAAACTATTATAACTTTTGAATATATCCCTACAGGATTTTATGGACTGGGATGACTGATTTTTAAAGTCATAGTCCTATGATAAATGTAGTTAAAAGTTCTGCTGAGGTCACAAAAGACCTCAATAGGACACTAACCCCCGGTTAATAAAGTGCACGATTCTATTATTTAGCACTTTTTGCCAGAACTTTCTTAACCACAGTACTTGGTACCTCACTTGGCCCAAGAATTTCTTTATTTTTTAATTTACTTAATACCAGGTCGTATTAAGTAAATATTGGTATTTTTATTGCACTGTAAAAGTCATTCTTACATATGGAAAAAGTAAAGGCTTCTTTTTTAGTGTAAGCAGTCGATATCCACAATTCCATATGGAAATGACAGTTTCTCAGTCGCAAACGAAATCTAAAATAATTTAGGAAATCAGTACGAAAACTCTCGCAGTAAAATAGCATGCATCCGCCTTCACACTAATATTAAGATCAGGAAAAATTGATTTACGAGCCTATTTGTCGTCTATATATTTACAGCAGTACAGGGCTGTACACAGACCTTTATTTTGAGAGGGGCTAGAAAGAATTGCAATATGCACTTACATATTGTCAGATTTACTGTCCATATTTATTTTTAAAAGTTTCCCAAATATTTCGGCAATTAAAAAGATATAATTCTTAAATATTAATTCTTTTTCGTAGCCTTCTTTTAATCCAACGTTTAATCGTATTTTACACAAAAGTTAGGCTTTGCATTTTTAATCAAGTTAAATCATAATCTGTCAAGTATTACACAGATGTGACGACTTAATAAAAACGACCCTTTAGATACTTCAAAACCCTGTCTTCACCAATTAAAATCATTATAATCCAAACGTGACATTAATCTAAATTCCGTGCTAATAATGAATTTACTGAAGTGATTTTTGGGTTTTTAATTAGATAGACAAATGTACTATTAAGTTTGAATATTACGCTTCTAGTGATACCCTTCAAAAATCGTTCCAGGCAACCATACAAAATAATTACCAAACTTCAACTAACAAAGGTCCTTTCCCACCAGTGCTTGTCAAGCAATGCTTTTCGCTATTTTGCCCGTTTATTTTATTCGTCCGATTTGCCTTATAATAGAAAAAGAAGAGAGAAAAATAAAAAAGATCTTAATAAGAAAATGTTTGGATTTATCGCAGTATAAATCTAAAATTATTTTAAATTTAGTGCGTTGAAGTTAAGAAAGGATTTTTTTAGTATTCTAATTCTGTAATGGGGAGAGCAGCTCTTTAGAGTCACAAGACCTAGACCCTATTGGCAGTCTATAAACAGTCACATGCAGTTATAAACAGTCATAGGCAGTCGCTGTCGGGGCAGTGAGACACCCTTCGGTGGTGAATCAAAAGTGGTGAATCACTGTTTCCACAGAGCTCTCGAAGGCTATAACTGCCAAATCAAATTGCACTATTATTACAAATAAATGCTTTTGGAACTCTAAAAATAAGAAAAACATCATTTTCTACACTAACCACAAATCGAGATGACTTGAAATATTTTAAAGGAAAGGTAAGGGTATATTTTGAAAACAATCAGATACTACAAGGAGCCATTTCTTCGAACGACACACTGAAAATTTACAAATAAATTAAGATTAAAGTTATATAATCTCATGAGGAGAGTAGTAAGATTCTTGTACCCGGAACAACTATTTTCAAAAACGAAAGCCACCATTGGTGAGAGGAGTGTAACAGGACTCAAAAACCTTATTTCTCTAAGATTTGGGAACTGTAATTTTCCATTCTCTCCGTTAAAAGACTAAGAGCGATTACTATGATTACATTTCTGATTGGATCTATTTTCAACAAGCTATACGTCAGGTTATGACATTTTGTCTACCGTTTTATGTTATTTTTTATCTTTTTTGTAGATGATAACCGTACGGCTATGATTTTATTATAAACTCCCGGTATAGTCAAGCATTTTATGTTATTTTTTATATTTTTTGTAGATCATAACCGTACAGTTTTGATTTGAATATAAACTCTCGATAGTATCTGATATTTATATCTTTGACAGCTGTCAAAATATTTTTTAATAAATTTAAAATAAATTACACCAGAAGTTATATGGAACGTTGCAACACGTATTTAAAATTTTTAAGCAGTTCAAAAGTTACAGGGAAGAAACAATTTTTTAAAGTTACTAGAAGTTTTTTGAAGATGTCAAAATATTTTTTCAAATAAATTACGCACTACACTACATGGAACTATGAAAACCGTATTTAAAAATTTTAATCAGAAGTTACGAGAAAAATAGTCTTTTTGACAAATTTCTTTAGTAAACTACGCCTCTAAAAGTAATAGCGAAGTATGAAAACCATATTTAAAAACGTTAGGCAGTTTGAAAGTTATGGGAAAAACAATTTTTTTGGAAAGCTGTCAAAATATTTTTTTTATTATATCACTCCACTAAAAGTTCAATGAAACCGTGAAAAGTGCATTTAAAATTGTTAAGCAGTTCAAAGGTCTTTTGAAACTTTCAAAACATTTTTTTTAATAAATTACGCCCCTAAAAGTTACATGAAATATCCTATTACCGAAAACCCCAAATCGATAGTTTGAATCCTATAAAAGTTTTCAGTAAATAAAAACAAACTGAAAAATTCACGGCTACGAAATCAAAATTTCGGCTATTTATTACCCAAACCTGCTAAATCGATGTACTATATCGGTATGTTTCACTAGGAAACAAATTACAGCTCTTAAACCAGAATTTCTAAAAAAAAAAACCTACTTCTCTTGTATAACAAAATATGTACTTTAAATGTATACTAAAAACCTGCCAAAATCTCATCAATTAGTGAAACTTGTTTTTTTATTATTTTTTTCTTTTTCAGGGGACTCCCTCATCCATTTTCGGCTACCCTGTATTAGCAACGATTATTATTCGTACCCAAAAACATAAATTAAAATTTGACGTGTTTCGCCTTGTTTCGAAATATTAACTCAATTTTATTTTAAATTAAAAAAAAATAATATCTTGGCCAATGGCTTCCACGTTTATCTCAACTATTTCTCTTTTCAATTCGGCTATTATCGGTTCTGCATTCTCAAAATCGTTATATCAATATCTAATTCAATGAGACACTGACCTAGTCTATGTTTGGTGCAAATTTGAAACGAATCAATTTGGTAGTTCATAAGTTATAAGCCTAAATTTAGTTTACATACACATTAAAAACACTAAAATGTCGAGAAAACCTGACTTATATTTTCCGAAAATTTTTACCATTACAATTCTGTTTATACTACTACTCCTGTATAACAGAATATATACTTTATTACTACTCATCCGCCCAGTATAAATAAAACCCGTGATATGTAGTATTAGACCCCGTATGTGCATGTATGAGGCATAATAAACCCTGAAATGTATCTACCTGTCGGGTATATAAAGTATGAAAACCAGCCTACGAAATTTGTGACTACATTCCTAAAAACATTCAAATTTTAATATGCCAATTTCAAAAATACACAAAGAATCGTTTTTGAGGCTTAAAAATTAAATCAAAATTTTCTAAATATAAACTAATTTAATTCTAACAGCGGCTTTAACCATCCTTTACTCTGGTTGGATCAAACATAACTCGATACTTTTACGAGTTTTCAATTGATAGAAAATAAAATAAAAATGGGTCATTGTTTTTAAAACTACATTTTACCAAATTTCTTGACCTGGGAACAAAAAAAAAATATGGAGCTTTCGTTTTGCACATTCGTTTTTGCCCCAGGTGCTACCGATACCCTCCTACGAGGACTAAAGGCGAACCTGCACATGCAACAATACAAACATTCCTTAAAAAAAATCAGCCTTATCACCGATCGGGTTGAATGTGATACCAATCCCTGCAGAAAACATAGGCGTTTATTCGGTGTTTTTACTAAGTTCGCCTAGGGTAAACTGTCTAGATGCTACAGAGCCAGTCTTGAAACACTGGTCGAGAACATGGCAGAGCGGAGTTTACATTTTAATTTTAAATGGCTGGTCCTGTATAAAGCCAAGCATAATTCTTTCGATGTGGTTTTTTTTTAACTCTTCGGAGGTACTTTTGGGCTCTGTAAACTTTTCACCCTATTCAGAAATATTCTTTAAAAAAAAACAGTGCGACGGTTTTATAGGTAAAGATTCCCTATTTTGATATCGAATCTTTTTTTAAAATTTCCTTGAAGCCTCATCTCATCTTCACTAAGTAGATCGGGTTTCACCCCGCAAAATGCCTCCAAAGTTGCCCCATTTTTTTAGCTTCTTTATTATTTTTTAAGCGGTATGCCATGCGCCGAGATTGCGAGTTTATCAACTTTTTCAAAATTTTTACATGGGATTTCCCATCTATTAATCATCTATGATCGACCCCATAAAAGCGTTTTTCACCGACCTACCATTACCGAGCGACAGCTTTTCAGTTTTCCGATTTCCACCAAATTTTTTTCAAGTTCGATTTTATGATATTTTGGTACCTCGTGGAACCAAATAGTGAATTAAAAAGTTATGGAAAATAGTTTTTAAATCCGCTTTGCTTTTATGTGAAAAAAAGTAAGAACTTCGGCTGTATTCAGCTTTAAAGTAAGGGCACCATTGCTATTGGGTCCATTGCATATGAAATTTTGCCAGAATCACCGTATTATTATTATATAAACTGTGCTACTTATCCACATTTATAGAAAATTATCAATACACACTGTCAAAATTTAAAATGATGATTAACATTTCGTGTCATTAAAAACCCCGAAAACCATATGAAACACGATATTAACATGCATACGTTTTCCTGATGATATGGAGAACGCAATATATATTGTCCTCGGCGTTTGTGTAAACATATAAAACATGTCAAAAATCGCGCCATTCCGCCATTTTTAACATGTTTTTAATATGCTTACTAGGAGACCACTCTGGCAAAATGCTGAATATTCCTTGAAAATGTCATCCAAATTGGTCAAACCATCGCGCAGTAATCGATGTACATACATATACAATATATAGGGTCGAATTGATAACCTCCTCCTTTTTGAAGTCGGATAAAAAATAAAAGTTTTATTTCATAGTTAGAAAAACTTTTCTAGTGCAAATTATTTTTCAAATAATGGAATACAAAGAAATAGCTCTTTTAAAATAAAATTACCTTCTATACAATAATGTAACAAGAACATCTCATTGACCTTATATCTCTGGAACAGCCAATTCTACGAAATGCTGTTCTTGAACAGTATTCCAGGTTCTGCCATCATAAGCAAACTGAACGACTAATTGAAACTATCGACGGAAGCTTTAAAAGGCTACATGAAAGAAACTACTGAATTCTGAAAGGGCTTTGTGCGCTGGGACTCCGAAATTATTTTATACATCGTTATCTAGACCGACATTGGAAGTGATTTCCTCATGAATAGTTAGGAAAAGAGCTTGATATCGGTCCGAATGCACTAGTGTTTCATCGAATGGAAATTAAGTGATTTATTTCAGAGACATTTATTTGAGAATGGAATATTCTGAGGACAATTTTATTCGTTTTAACACCATATTTTAAGCTTAAATTTTACCAATGCCGATATTGGCCGATTCAGTTTTACCAATATCAGTGAAATAATTATAAAATGTTGACACTCTTGATGAAAATTTCACACCTAATATCTTCGACCAATGGAGAGCGTCTGTTTTGACAGGTTGCCATGATTTTCGACAATGATATCACGAAATGTTTTTTTCTCCAGGTACCCTGGATGTAATTACACTGGAAAATGTCACGTAGTAAACTAACGTACAGTTAACGTATTTTATATTTTTTTAATAATTACTTAAGTTTAAATTACCATTCTTATTCTTATTCTTATTCTATTAATTTAGTAACACAAATTTAGTCATTATGACTAATTCAACTTGTCTCTAAACTTATATAAGTGTTTTATTTTACCGAAGTTCCAGGAAACTAAATTTGTTTAAGTTTAATTCGATAAAGGTTTAAAAACGATATGTTTTTATATACGTCACATCAAACTTTTTATGAAAATAAAATTTTCTATTAATTTAGTTTTAATCTTGTCCATAGTGTTTTATTTTACTAAAGTTCGAGGAAAATACATATATTAAGTTTAATTTGGGAAAGGATAAAAAAAGATATGTTTATATAATATGTCACACACATCAAATAAAAAAATAAAATTTGCTATTATTTTAGTAACACACTACTTTTAGATATTTTTGTATTATCTCTAATACTTTCTAAATTATTTTTTCCAAAACGCAACATGATTAGAAAGAAAATTACTACTGACACCACAAACTGACACATCTTTAAAACTTTCATTAAAATATTTCATATTCACAGCAAACTGTATTATTTTAAGGCATTATTACCTATTATTAAAATTTTAGTTTAGAATACTACAATTGGTGTGAAATTCTTTTCTTACCGAATCTCCTAAGTGCTTAAATTAATAACAGGAAATGTTTCTTTAAATACTACCCCTCGTGGCTACGCGAGTCGTGAAATCGTGTACTCGAAAATGTCCGGTAACAATTCAATCACTAGAGAGATTATAAGGGAAAATTGCACGATTGAAATATTAAATTGAATACCACCTACGAATAATTAAAATAACACATTTTAAGTATTTTAAACCATCTTAAAAATTTGACATGATGTCGGCGGCAAAACACTATCTATAAACTATAGAAGTTTTCACCATGCTCCGGTTCCGCCGACAGCTTCGAACCGCAAGAGTTCACGATGCAAATAGTGACGTCACCGGTGGTTTGATAACTTTTGTAAAATTTGTCAAATTACCAACCATGTCGGGGATATGGTCTCGATGGCGGTTCCAGAAACAAACAAAATATGGCGGTTTCTTTACAAATTGGAAACAGCGAAATTATTTATTTTTTTCATTAAATATATGATTTTTATAGTCTTCTAGAGTTGTCTCTGTTTCTGTGTTTGATATTATTTGGGTTTTTGCAAGGTTGATGTTACAAGTTTTATGAAAAATGACAAACTGCTTATAACAAGCAACATATTGCTATTAAAAAATAAACTTTTGCACATTAATTGCTAATTGTTTTTCCATATTTGTTACTATTAAATTAGTTTTTCTTCAGGTCGGCGCTTTTTCGCCGGATTAACTTTTTAAAAAATCTTCTACTTTCATTATTTTTAGCTCTTCTTTTTTACTTCCCTGGTAAATGAGAAGTATTATAATCGTGAAAAAATCACCCACCTATATTTTTTCAGAGCTTTACGTTTCAGGGTCCCTAGATGCCGAAAAACAATTAATTAAGCGCCATATGGGGATGACCTGGTAACATTTTGGTAAAAATTCAATAGGGCCAAACAAAATGTCGGCCTAGTGAAATGTTAAAAAAACTATTGCTAAAAAACTATTTATCCAATTTATCTCAAATTTTGCACAAAAAAAAAGTATTATATAGAAATTAACTCGTAAAATTTTGGTACGAATCCAAAAGGGCGGCTTAATAAAATATTTAAAAATTCAGCCTGAAAAAGTACTTAATGGCTAATTTCAAATTGTGTGAAATAACTAATTGCCGTATAGAAAATCAACAAGAGCAAGTAAAGCTGTGGTACTAATTGAAGATGGCGGAACAAAATATTTTGTAATCGTGAAACAAATCACCGTCTCATGTTTTACACATTTTCGGGTTTTATAGTCCCTAGATGTCCAAAAGTATTTTTATCAATTCCGTCGGTGGGTCTGTATGTCTGTCAGTTCCTTGTGTAGCTTAAAAACTATTCATCAAAGAGTAGAGACCTCAAATTTTTTGTCAAAAATTTAGGGTCATAAGGAAAAAACCGGGTAATATTTAGGTACAAATTCAATATTCCGGAACAAGATGGCGGCCTAGTGAAATGTTAAAACCATTATTAAATAAAATAATCTTATTCAATTGACGTTAAATTTTGCAGAAAAATTAAGTGTGATATAGGGATAAACTGGTACGAATTCAAAACGACGTAACCAAATGGCGGTGTGTGTCAATGTAAAAACTACTTATTGCATTTATTTTAAATTATGCCCAAAAATCAAGTGTGGCATAGGTAAAACTGGTAAAATATTGGTATATATATATATATATATATATATATATATATATATATATATATATATATATATATATATATATATATATATATATATATATATATATGTGTGTGTGTGTTATTAAATGACTATGTACTGAACTAAATTGGATCACCCTTTACTGTTCCTAATAAAATGAAAAATTCATAACCAGGAAACTTGGAAAGTTCGGGGTAAAGGAAATTCGCCGATTTTTTTTTTAAATATTATACATTAATACATACTAACTTTTGTTTATTCTACACTATTATCTTAAATATATTACAGGCGCTTAATAATTCCATACTTACCTATTTTTTTAATGGTGTAGTATTTTATTTCAGCTGTATCATATATTGCATTTTATTTATGGCATACATTCACCAACACAAGTTCATTATTTATTATTGTTAAGAGCGGATTCCATACATGTATATAAATAAATTAACCAGATTTTCTCGGTTTTGCACACATTTAATATAACTGCCCATGCGCCTTATATCGTACAGTATGATTTTATGTACTAAAACCACCCTGAAATACTATTCTGCAGTATGGGGATAACCCCGTTCAAATCCGTTTAGTAGTTATAGAGAAAATGGCGAATATACATAGATACAGGTCGAAAAAAAAATTCCTGTTGTTAAAGCCTTTTTTAATTCCTACTTGAAATATTTCTCCAAATATTAATATGCACGATACAGTGTGACTAGAAATTAAGGGTCAATATTTTTACGGAGTAATCTGTGTTATAAAAGAAGACTAAAATGTTATGTAAATATATCGAAAATTGCTACTGCCCCGAGAAAGAGCCCCTCTGAAGATGGTTTTTTTATGTGCTGAGTCGAATCCTGAAGTCAACCATAGCAATATTAAATCAGGGGCGTCCCGAATGCCGAGGGGGAGGGAGAGAGGCAAAAGTCGCCCTAGTTTTCTCTGCGTAGATTTTTTCAATTTACAATTCCAAATTATAATATAGGATTTTCTAGAAAAGAGAGATGCTCTTGGTTTAATTCGTTAGGATAGACACTGTGTTCATGAGAAAAATTGATTTGTAAATTGTCTTACACACAATTTTCAGTTGAAAGTAGAAATGAAATGATTTAATTTTCTTACTGAACATAAATAGGTTTAATTTTTAATTTATGACAATTTCAACGAATTAAACCAAGAATACCTTTCATTTCAAGAAAACCCTAAAATTTTATAATTTGGAATTGTAAACTGAAAAAGTCGACGCAGTAAAAAGTTATAGCGGCTTTTCCCTCTCGCCTCCCATTCGGGACGCCCCTGATTTAACATTGATATTTTTGAGTAGGGTAGGATCGCTCAAGAGTACGCACTTAACCAATTTTCTTTAAAAAAAACTCTTTGACATATTTTAAACGTAAACTGTATTCAAAATGTCTTAACTTATATACTATTCTAAACCTATACGAAAAATTAAGCGCTAAATTTTATCATTTAGCATACATTTAAAAAATTAAACAAAAACAACAAAATGCACACTCTTAGGTTACTGGTTCCTTAAGAGTACTCAGTTTTACCCCAAAGAGTACGCATGTAAACTAAAGAGTACGTGAAAGAAGAAGTTACATAACTCACAAGAAAATAAACCACTTCCTAAGTAATTTGAGCAGTCATTATGCCACCAACTTTCACACAAATGACACATAGTCCACTCTGATGTAGAACAGTGTTCAGAACATCCGGGACAAATCGTATCGTCTTTTTCACTGCCAAGTTTTCCTTTCTTCTTCACTATTACTGGGTAATGATTTTCCCCAGAATCACTGAAAACTTTTCTTTTCACGCCATTCTACCTTGCGTCTTCCTTCAGTCTTTCCTTACGGTCTCTAACAAATTATCTTTGTAAGGAGTAGATGACAAAATTTCGGACTTCTTAGATTTGGTTCTTCTTACTTGTTCATGGGTAGATTTTGGTAACGGCAAGATCATTTTAGGTGTGATACAGCTACTCAAACCTGGTTCACTTAGTGCTTCATAGGCAGCCTTAGAACTAGTTGCACTTTTAGTAAGGCCTGGACTTTGTGGACTTGGTGTTCTAGTTTGCTTTTCTTCAACCAACTTCTGCCTTGGTTTTATCATACTATTCCCTATTTCTGCAAGAGTGTAATTATTGTCTTCAGATAAATTATCATCGATAGGTAATTCGATTCTTTGCATTTCAGGTTGAGTTTCTTGGAGCAGCTCTGGTTGCAGTCTATCTGTGACCTCAGATGGAGCAAAATCTGATTCACTTAAAATGTCTGGGTTATATGGAAACAACCCAGTGCAAGCAAATGATTTTTCGCGTATTTGGATGGTAGCGGTTTTTGAAAAGGCAGAATGAAAAAGAGCCCCCATTTCTTTTAATGTAATAGCACGTCCAGGGTTGTTGACCATCCATTTGTCGCATTCGTTTGAAAACGCTGTTTTCAAAGGAAAAAAATCCCTTATCCAAGGGTTGAATCTTATGGCTAGCATGGGGCGGTACGGTTAGTAAAGTTATAAAATGACTTTTGGCGAATAAAATGGCATCCAATGAACAATGAGACACGTGACTGTCCATTATTAAAACCAATGGATCTGTTTGTGAGGATTTTACGAAATCGCTAAAATGTCGCAACCAAATTAGAAACAAATCAGTATTCATATAGCCTGAATCTGATATCATTTTTAGTGTCCCAGGAGATGCTCCAAAAAAAAGTTCATCCTTCATTCTCTTCCTTGCAAAAATAAGACCTGGTGAAACCCAAATACTACCGGCGCTCATGCAGCATACAGCTGTAACTAACTGACCTCGTTCACCTGACACTACTTTTGACACAGTTTTCTTACCCTTTGAAGCATAAACTTTAGAGAGCTGTTTGGGATGGTGGATAGGTCCATCTCATCCATATTAAAGATTCTGTGTGGTGCTAATTTCAATTTTTCGTACACTATTTTCAAATTTTCGAAAAATCGTCGACATTGAACTTTATTAAAACCGATTGCGCGACCTAAGCTACATTTTTCAGGAGCTCTAAGGGATAAATTATTCCTTGCTGCAAAACCTTGTGCCCAGTGCTTTCCCGCAATTTTCTTTTCTGTATTGAATCTATGCGGAATTTTATTTAATACTGCATACTAAAATGCCAAGGACCTATCGTCTTTCCTATGCAATTCATAAAACCTGAGATCTACATCTCTGATATGATCAGCCAATTCCTTCTCCTGCGCTTTTGAAAATATGGGCTTAAACCTACCCAGGCTAGATGGGATAGTACGTTAAACTAACTTTCAGTTGAATTTAAAGAATTCATTTCATTATTACGTCTCGCAATCTTTTTCTTAATGTACACTCATTTATATGAAATGATTTTGCGACTGATCTTTTACTTTCACCTTTTGATATGCTATCTCTGGCTTGGTCAAGGATTTCTGGAGTAATTTTTAATGCTTTGTCGCTCTTGCGGTTGTATTTACTCATAATAACAAACTAAAATATAAAATAAATCTCAGATGCCGCTAAGAGTACGCACAAAATTTTCGTGTCGGGGTTCCTAAGAGTACGCATGCGAACTCTTAAGAACCCTAACATGATAATTTTAAAAATTGAGTTACAAATGTAGGCAATCAGAAATTCTCCAATCTAAAGTGTAAACATCATTGTATACGGCATTATTAAGTTTTTCGACAAAAACTAAAGGATTAAATAAATATAGCTTACCTTATATGTCAAAAATATTACATATAATTTTACGGACGGCAGCCGTCCGAAGGGGATAACAGCAAAAAAAACGACGATCGCGTACACTTATGGAACGCGTACTTTTAGGCGATCCTGCCCTATAGTTTTCGACTCGTACTCGTAAAGTTACCAAATACCCAAATTTCATACTCTAGTTTTTAAGCGTTTCGAAAATATTTAGGAAAAGCCATCTTCAGAGGGGCCCATTCTCAGTGTTGTAGCCCCTTAACGAAGAAATTTTCAATAAATGTTTACCAGACATTTTAGTCTTATAATAACATATTTTGTTATTTCTTTTAAAGAAGTAACAAGAAAGTAAGGATATAAATATGAGGTTCATTTGTTGATTAGATATCGATTTTTCATAACACGTGTCTGAAGTTTATAAAAAATGATATTTTACTTTGAATATTTCAAAAACGATTACATTTTTTGATAGAACATGTTACATAAAATGTGCCTAGCTTTTTCCCGTAGATTCTAAAAATTTTGTAAAATATTAGATATATTAAATTCTTTTATTCATTCGACATTCACAATTAATTTTACCTTTAATTTTTATTTTGTCTTGTAACAACGGAGACCCAATAGAATTCCGCACGTAGTCATTTAGTAACACATACTGGTATATATGTATTTTCAAACGTTTTTATTGGGCGCCATTTTGTTCCTTTTGCCATCTTGGATTCCTAACAAAATGTTAGCAATTCATTATAATGTAATATTTGAAGTAAATTGGATAGTTAGTGTTTTAGTAACATGTTACTAGGCCGCCATTTCGTTCCGCCATATTTGATTTTAAGCAACATCTTACCTGGACATCCGCATATGACGCCTAATTCTCGTCCAAAATTTGAAGTAAATCTAGTACCTAAGTAGTTTTTTATCTTTGCGACGAAATGAGAAACAGACAGACCAACGGAATTGAGAAAATATGTTTTTTAGCATCTAAGGATCCTAAAACGTAATGATCTGTAAAATCCTGGGAGGCCTTCACGATAACAAACACTTTATTTGGCTTCCATCTTGAATACGTGCTACAATTATATAATTTCAGATGATTTTTTAAATATTTTATTAGGCCGCCATTTTGTTTCACCATTTTGGATTCGTAACAAAATTTTACCAGTTTATTCTTCTTACACAATACTTGATTTCTGTACAAAATTTGAGGTAAATTGGATAAATAGTTTTTAGTAATAATTTTTTTAATATTTCACTAGGCCATATTGGATCTTAACCAACATTTTAATGAACATTTTGATGTTTAACAAAAAAAAATCAATCCGGTAAGTAGTTTTTTAGCTACGCAGCGAAGAGACCGAGACACAGACAGACAAACCGAAGGAATTGAGAAAACATGTTTCTCGGCATCTAGAGACCCTGAAACGTGAGGGTCTGAAAAAAAATCTCGAAGTGTAATTTTTTCACGATTACAATACTTCTCTTTTACGAAGTAAGCAAAAACATTTTTTTAAACGTGTTTTGAATGCTAGACACACATTGATAAAAAATTAGCACCTGTATCCAATAAATTAACCATTTTCTGATACATGGTGAGCACGAAGGACGTCCACCCCCTTCACTTATTTATTTTTATCACTAAAGAATTTGAAGAGTTGAAATAATGAATTTCGCAAAATAGCAAACATATATCTTTTGCTAAAATGGTTTCAACAATGTTTGCGTTCTTTCTCAAGTTTGCCTTCTTTTCCGTACGTCAATGGATTGGCAGGTGGCGATAACTTAAATACCAGCCCGGGAGCAATAATTCACCTTAGGTACGCCATTGGGAGTGCTCTGTCTAAATGATCATGAGTATCAGTAACTGAATAAATGTGCGAAAAGTTAATTTGGAAAGAATGTCTTGTTTTTATTAACTTAAATTTAAACAAAATAAGTGTTCAGTTATTATTATTATTAATATTGGTTAGGTGGGTAGCTATAACTTAACATTATTTTCTAATAAAATTATTAGAAAAAAATATCATATGAAATTTAACTTATTTACTCTAGGTATAAACATTAAGCAAGCTAGTAGGCAACTTTAGATACACATTTATTTACTCATAATCCAAGTGTTGCGGAACACCCATATCAGATTAAATTTGAACACCCGTATTCACGAAAGAGGTTTAAATTTAGACCAGGTCTAACTTCACAGTTATAGGTTTAAGATGACATTTTTAGCAACTGAACAAATAATTTTTATAAATTTCACAATTGCAAAATGGCAGTGAAATAAACCAAACATAACTGGCGAACTAAGAGTTTTAAGTGCCATGACAACTAGACCTGGTCTAACTCTTAAATTTTTTAGTGAATACGAGGGTAAAAATCTAGTAGGCCGGATTTCCGATGCCATTAGAATATCAAATAAGTGAAGATGACAGTGCTATACTTTGTTGCTGTGAAGAGTAAGTTTGGGAGCTCCATACATTTATTGGCTCATTTTCAAAACGTATTTTAATAATGGCGTTAAAAACTACGAAAGGCCACCGGTGTGAAGTTGGCGGCCAAAACCTGGTAGCCAACTTTCCGGAAACACCCGAACATCCATTGGCGTGCTATTCTAACATTGTCGATCCTAGGTATTTTCAGTTTATACATGTATTTAAATTTGATGAGTTTTATTATCTGTTTAGGATCCTACTCTATTTGTATTAAAAGTTTATAATAGACACATTGTTAATAAGTTGCAATCAATATTTTAAATTACCCTGCCGCCCGGAGGTGAATGTGGGGTGAATTGAAGTTTCTTAAATTTTATTTATTTAGGTAACAACTTTCAATTAATATTTTGGCTTGCACTGCCCTCCAAAGCTATTTACCAGCGGCAAAATAGAAAAATATAAGATTTTTTTTCGTTTATTAAATTTTATTTGAGATTTCTGCTCTTTTAGGAACCCGCTGCCACTTTTATGCATACTAGATATTATTTCTAGATATATTGGTAATAGCCTCCCATAAATATTTCGGCTTGTACTGCCGTCCGGGTGTGTCTACGAAGGGTAAAATATAAAAAAATTAAATTTTTTTCTTAATTAAAATTAATTCTAGTTTTCTGTCATTTGAGGAAGCTGCTGCCACTTTTATTCATACTAGATATTATTTCTAGAAAAATTGGTACTATCATTCTATAAATATTTTGGCTTGCACTGCCGTCCGAGAGTATCTCCCAAGGGTAAAATATAAAAATTTAAGAATTTCTTCTCGTTCATTAAAATTTATTTTCTACCCCTTTAAGAACTCGCTGCCACTTTTACTCACACTAGATATTGTTGATATTGGCAATAACCCCTGATAAACAATTTGGCTTGTACTACCGTCCAGAGGTGTATAGTAAGTGTAAACTATAAAATTTTAAGAATTTTTTACTATAAACATTCAAGGTTTTCTTCTCTTTATTAAAAACTTTATATTCTAATTGTCTATCCCTTTAGAGACCCGCTGCCAATTTTACTCATACTAGATACAGGAACGGACATATATGGGCAGCGTGCCCCCCTCCAATATTTTATTCTGTTGGCAAAATCTTACCTTATGTTGGAATTACTTCATTTGTCAATAAATAAAAAAATAAAATATTTTTGTTTAAAGCCCAAGGGTCCCGACAAGATATGAAAGATAGTACCTACACAAAAGTGCGGACCTTTTTTTAATTCTCAGTTGGGTTTTTCTCATATACTCCCCCCCCCCCAATATTTTCTCTTCGGTGCGTCCCTGACTAGGTATTATTACTAGACATATTGGTAATAATCTCCTATATAAAGTTTTCGTAGCACTGCCGTCTAGGGGTGTACCAGAGATAAAAAATGTTCTCATTTATTAAAATTTGTTTAAGTTTTCTACCCCTTTAAGCACTTGCTGTCAGTTTTCTTAAAGCGAAATATTATTTCTAGACATATTGGCAATAACCTTCTATAAACAGTTTAGCTTGCAATGCCGTCTAGGGGTGTATAGATATTATTTCTATACATATTGGTAATATCCCATAAATAGTTTGGTTTGCGCTGCTGTCCAGGGGTGTCTACAAGGGGTAAAATTTGCGCTGACTTTTTAGTAATTTTGTCCTATTTAAAATTTTCGTAATGCCGTATAAATGTTCAAATGTCAAACAACTATTTCTAGTTAATACGGCAAAATCGCTTCGGAAAAGTGTATATTGCAGATTATTCAGTAAGAAGAACTCTTGTAAACGAGACCTAGTTTGTTTAATTCCATTAACTCAAAGCGGAGTTATGGTTATTTGAATAAAAACATATTTGACGTTCCCCCATGACTATATATTAGGAGCAAAATACGTTAAACAAAAGAAATTCGAAATTTCCAGTGATTATGATAACAATATTTAAAATATCTCTTTACTCGCATATTTTTTAGAAAAATCCCTTTGTATAATTGCCCATAATAGCCCCCTAGCGGCCATCTTTCGAACTTGAAAATAATTTCCAACGATTTGCCATGGCCGATTTACTATTCGTATTCTTTGTCCCAAGTTGTATGATTAACGATTACCAAGTTGTGGCAGGCGTCCATTCTTAGTTAGCCACCCCTATGCACGTGCAGTCTAAAAGTAAAGGTAAAAAAAGAAAATCGTTCTATCCATCCAGTCGTATATTTAGAAGAAACAAGTGAAAAACTCGATGAAAAGGATTAGCAAAAATATTACAAAACAGATATAGTTTAATAAAACATTAATTAAGGAAATTACTTTGAAATTTTTAAAAGTTCTATTCATACTGAAAACTTATCTAATGAAGTCAACTTTTCTTTGAACTTTTAAAATTTAGCTTGTAATGAATTAGACCTTATATTAAAATTAGTTTTTTCGCAAGGAATGTGTCTCAAATGATAATTTTCAGATAATATAATATGAAATTATGCAATTAAAAATGTAATTACTTTTATAAAAAGAAATATCTTCAAAGAAAAATCTGGAAGAAAAAAGATGGATTTAAGGAAGCAGATTTTTAGATAAGGAATTTTAAAAAACTTTTCTTATATCAAAAATTTTAAAACGGAGCAAACATCAAGCCGAAATTGTTAATTAATTAATTTTAGAATAAATTCGAGATATACCTGGTCCGAGTTCTGTTGGTATAAGAGTGAGAAACTTCTTTAAGATTATGTGTGCGTCCTACTCTTAAATTAAATACATATATTTTATAATACACCCTCTTTTACAACAACACTAACTTTATTAATTACTTATTACAATATAACACGATTACTGTATGTACGTTAATACATCTATTATAAGACTAATTTCAATTCGTCAAAGTCCCTCTTCTTATATATGTATAACGAATTCGCTATAATCTTCCAGAATGCCCTTGACTGAACTAGATATGGAATGACGTGTGTGTTTACTTCTAACCCACGTACACCGTGTTCCACATAAAAGTACCCACTATCTGGAAATCCGTAATAGACACGAAAAAAAGTTTCATAAAAAAATTTCTTTAAATTTGAAGTTCCTTTAAAATACAATGTTCCCATGTATACAGGATGTCCCAATTTTGCTGAGACCACATTAACTATAAAATTTTAAATGGGACACCCTGTATTTTTGTCCATTATTTAATTCCTTGTCATAAATAAACATACAAACCAACTATAGTCGATTTCTGCGTAGTTTCCGAGATAATTAAGGTTATGTGTGATTGTTTAAAAACTGGAGCTATTTTTCAAATCTCTATAAAAAATAGCAAAAATCTAAAAGTGGGCGTTTGTGTGGTAATTTCCAGTTTATAAATCACCAATGCATATACAGAATACAAAATTTTTGTCCCCTTCTATACAGGGTGTACATACTACGAAATCAATCTTGCACCTTTTTAAAGTGAAAAGAGTCGATTTTTTTAAATAGAATACCCACTATTTTTTTTATTTATACAAATGATCATAAAAACACCAATTTTTCATAGTTATATCAGAGTCTATATATATTCTAAATAGTCCAAGCACTTGGCTATTCAGCAATAAATTTCCCTCTTGCCGAAGCGCCTCCCGCACCTACGAACTGCCGCTTCTAGCGGACAGCCGGCAGGTCACTTCATAGTAGTTAGGTACGTGGTGTCTTACTGCACGTGTTTACGGAGCGTTGTACGCGGTGAGCAAAAATATAGAAATTGGAACAAGAGTGCGTTTAAATGCAACTTTTTCAAGATAGTTTTGGAAATGGCTTCTCAAGCTAGTCATTCTTGTTACTGCTGTGTTGATGGATGTGACGTTAATTTTTATTACTGAAATTTGACCACGAACTTAATTCCGATAAAATGAGAATAATAACGATTTTTTTCAAATTTTGTATGTTAATAATATACCTTTACTAGTTTTGCTCTAAAAATTTACATTCAGTCTTCAAAACTATAAATGCCTCCTGCCTAGCCTAGCATGAACTGATTGTGTTCAATTTGAATATTTTTTTGATTATTTACCTATAGCCAAAATTATGGGTAGTTTATTTGAAAAATAAAATCAATATTCTTACGCCTCAGAAGGGAAAGGTTTCTTCTCTTAAGTGACCGATGCAACTTGAAGAGGAAAACGATTTGCTGCATTGTTGGGACGGTGACATGTGTGGGGCTGTAAATTGTCTATTCTTTATTTTAAGATATTTACCTTGCTTCTGATATTTAAAGTAACCATTTAAATCGTATTTCACCACTTATTGCCACGAAAATCCGTTTTTACTTCACTCACAAAAGGGACTAATTGTGAAAAAATCACTCTCCGAGATTTTTTCAGATTTTTACGTTTCAGGGTCCCTAGATGACGAAAAACATGTTTTCTCGATTCCGTCGGTCTGTCTCTCTGTCTGTCGGTCTGTCGGTCTGTCTGTTCGCGGCGTAGCTAAAAATTATTTACTCGAATGACTTTAAATTTTGGTCAAAAATTATGGGTCATATGGGGATGACCTGGTAACATTTTGGTAAAAATGCATTACGGCAAAATAAAATGGCGGCCTCGTGAAATGTTAAAAAAATTATTATAAAGAAAGTGCTTATCCAATTTGTCTCAAATTGTGCATAAAAATCACACTACTTAATGGACTAATTTCAAATTGTGTGCCATAACTAATTGTAGTATAGAGATGAACTAGTAAAAGTGTGGTACTAATTCAAAATGGCGGACAAATAAAATGTTTGTAATCTGAAAAAATCACCCTCTCAGGTTTTAAATATCTTCACGTTTTGGTGTCTCTAGATGCCAAAAATATGGTTTGTCTGTCTGTCTATCAGTTCGCGGAATAGCTTAAAAACTACTTACTAGATTGACTTCAAATTTTAGTCAAAAATTAAGGCTCATATGAGGATCGCCTGGTAATATTTTGGTTAAAATCCAGTATGCCGGAACAAGCTGGCGACCTAATGAAACGTGAAAAAAGTTATTACTTAAAAAACTAATTATCCAATTTGCACAAAACTTAAGTATTATGTAGAAATCAACTGTTAAATTTTGGTCCGAATACAGTTCAGCCTGAAAAAACTACTTAATGAACTGATTTCAAATTTTATGCCATAACTTGTTGTAGTATAGAGATGAACTAGTAAAACTGTGGTACTAAACATAGTGGGTGTTCAATTTAAAAAATCGATTTTTTTCACTTTAAAAAGGTGCAAGATTGATTTCGTAGTATGTCCACCCTGTATAGATATGGACAAAAGTTTGTATTCCGTATACGCATTGATGCTTTATAAACTGGATATTACCACCCAAAAGCCCACTTTTAGTGGGATTTTGGGTTTTCAAAAAATCGCACATAACCTTAATTATTTCGGAAACTACGCAGAAACCGGCTATAGTTTAAATTGGTAACTTACGTTTATTTTTGACAAGAAATCAAAAAATTGACAAAATAGGGTGTCCCATTTAAAATTGTATAGCTGATGTCGTCCTAGCAAAATTGGGACACCCTGTATATGTGAAAACATTATATTTTAAATGAATTTCAAATTTAAAGAAACTTTTGTATAAAAATTTTTTCGTATCTATTACGAATTCCAAGATAGTACAGTGTGTACTTTTATGTGGAACACGGTGTAGATACACGTTTGATAATTATAGGGTAGTTTTCGCACGAGCATGATAGCATTATTGAAACCAGTCAGTTGATAAAACTTTAAACGCGATCAAAGACAATAATCAAATATCAATTTTGAAGCAATAAAAACGTTATATAATTTACATTACTGATACTGCCAATCATTCATCCATCTATTCGTCTATATCGCATATTGTTTTTTCAAAGAAGACTTATTGATAATTATCGATAACTACCGATATGTCGATAACTATATATTATCGATAGGTGATACGGTATGTGCATTCGCCGGAATTCAAATTTAACGACGGTATTTTTACCGATAACGTTGTACGTTAATAGAGGACTATTTTAATCTAGATTTTAATTATTTAATCAATATACACAGAGCAGTTTAAGGCAGTGTTTTTGTGTGTGTCAATCAGCGATCTTTCTTCGATGTTTATTTAACATATACTAGTTTTGATACTCACAGATAGCGCAAATATTATCGAATTTAAACACGATATTTTTTATGGAATTGTTTAAGTTAATAAGGCTTTTAGGCTTTTTTTTGTACGTTCGAATATTGTATTGTCGTCCTTGTTTCAGGCGGATTGGGTAAGTACAAGTAGCTCAAAATCAAATCACAAAATTTGTCCCTGAGAAACAAACAAACCGGCAAACAGACAACAGACAACTGAGGTTAAATAAAAGCTCGTATTTAATAATAGTATTTAATAATGCTTATAAAACAAAAAAATGACGAATTTGAAAATACCATTGTACAGTTGGTTCGGAAAAAAATGAATACGATTTTTAGAGCGGTTTTTATTTTTTTACGAAAATGAGCAGTGTATATCTTGTCAAATATTTAATGGTTATGGTGAATGTCAACATGGATGTATGATATGGATGTAAACATTATGAATTTGTAATCATTCATGCATAATAACTTATTACGATATGTAGCTTCTTACGGAAATAGGTATAGTTTTTTTAGATTCATTTATTTAAGTTAACAATACAAATAAGGGAAACAAATTAAATTACTTAAATTAATATTTGGTCATGTATCCATCAGCATCTATGATTGCTTGCAGTCTTCTATCCATCTGCATGAAACCTGGCAAAAAGTCCTCTCTTACAGACAATTCTTCCCAAACTTCTTGGATAGAATTCCACAACTCTTCAGCATCTCTTGGCATAAAATCTCTTTGATATAGCCGTCTTGTTATGACCCCCACACATTCTCTATTAGGTTAGCATCTGGGCTATAACTTGGCCATTGTAGCACTTCAATATTGTTGGCCCTAAACCATTGCGTGGCAATGTTTGACGTGTGCACAGGACAATTATCCTGCTGATAAATGAAATTATCATCGGGATATAAAAGTAGCACACTGGGCCGCATCACATTTTCCAGTATATCCACATATGTTTGGCCTACAAATCTTCCGTTAATTCGCCATGCCACACCCATCCCTCTTGATGAAATCCACCCCCAGACGTTAACGCTAAAATGACCCGCAGCTCGAAAATGGTTCACGTAGTTTGGGTCAAATCTTGAGTTATTTGGCCTGTACACTTTAATTTTGCCCTGTTTGCAAGATTGAAAAATCTTTTCGTCACTAAAAATTACACGGTCCCAAAAATTTTGGCCGCGGTTGACGTGATTTAAGGCGAACAGAAGACGAGCTTGTCTTTGTTCTACGGTCAGCTCCGTTTTGTTTGCCGCCACTCTGCAGTTTAAAGCAGAATCTTGCAGTCTTTGCCACGTTGTGGTTTTTCGGCCAGGAAATCCAGATAGGATTCGGGCTTCCTTTGCAGTACGGAATGGATTCTCTTCTAAAGCTCCTAAAAGAGCTCGATCTTGATCTGCAGTGCTGATCTTTGGCCTTCCCGAACCCTCCTTCCTTTTTAAAGACTGTTCATCCCTCCACCTTCTACTAATTCTATATACGGTTGCTCTACCAATATTAAAATGTTGGGCAACTACTGTGAGGGACCAACCATCTTCCAACTTGGAAATTATTCGCTCCTTTAGTTCAACAGAAGTATGAGGAGGCATTTTTTAAAAATCTTTAGATTTTTACATGACAAGTTGTCAAAAAATCTTGACAACAAATAGTCGTAAATATGACTCATTATCCTAACCTGATGTGACATAATTGAAGAACACTGCCCAAACTTATTTAAGTGCTTTTTTGCCGTATTCATTTTTTTCCGAACCAACTGTACACCTAATGATGAAAACAATCATAAAATTAATTTAATTAAATTTAAATATCATAGCAAATTCCAGTATTAGACTAACATTATTAATAATATACAACATCCATTAACAAATTTAAATAAATTTATTACATATACTAAGTTATTGCAAAATTTCGATATACAGGGTGTGTTCTAACAGTAAACAGTTTTCCGAAAATTTCTTTTACCCAATTTCTTCACACGCTCCCAGGTCTTATAGAGAGAGATCCTGCATGTAAATTATATTGTGTATTTAACTCATTCATCTTTGTTCTTACTTTCAATGTCTCAGTATTTATTAGCAGATATGCTGCAATATATGACTATGTGGATGTGGTTTAAAGTACTAACGTTCCTCAGGTTATTTAATATGGAACTATTAAACATTAATATATTTTAAAAAAAGCGTTTGTTTTAGCATACGAAATCCGAGCATAATATATTATTCTTATGTTAAGACTAGACAAGAGAATTAGCTGCAAATAAAGCTAAAAACTGAACGTAGCAATTTTTATATTATAGCGCAAAATAAATATTTCCCTCCGTGTGCATGCTCTAGCGTGTTTCTGACATTTTCTTTGGCAATGGTAATATAAGCACATATACGTATGCATGGAAGAGGCATTATACAACAGAATGGAAAATACAATTTAGAAGAGATGAAGTATCCAGGCAAAGATCAGTTGAATTCATTTCTCTCGGCTAATTTAAACAGATAGCTGTAGCAAAAATAAGGTTTTAAAATTTAGAAAAGGGTTAATGGAAATTAGATACATCTCTATTGCATGTTAATTTTTGTTTTTTCAGAGGAGGTTCATATCGAAATTAAAGCAAAATCAAAAAGATGAAATTTAATTACTTCAACACAAAGAAATGTATTTCTTTTTATTAACATTAAGTCCGACATTTCTTTGAAGTGTTTTCTATAAAAAGTTTGAAAAAAATCCTATGTCTAGGGACGTTTTACGTCTTTAGTCTTTTTCGGATGCCTCTGCAGCCTAAATCTAAATTCGTGTTAATCTCGCTGCTAAGCCGCCTGGTTACCAAAGACCAAGATCTTAAGCTAAAACTAAATAAAAAATAGACGCTCCCATCCATTCATCTGTAACAAAATGAAACGAGAAACCAAGTCATATCGCCTGGCGAGAGTTTATCAATGTAATACGAATCGGTTCGAAGAGTTGTTGCAAATGTGATTACCTATGCAATGCAAGGTTGGAACAATTACTCTAACTTTTGGCACACCACGTACTTAAAACCCAGAATGATCCTAAATAGTCAGTAAATTTTCTGCCCGGAACTTCCCTCGTACTGAATCTTTTCTTTTATCAGGAAAAGTGAAGTATGACCCAATTTAGTTCATTCCATAGTTATTTAGTAAGACCTACATATTGTAGCAATTTTTATTCATCTGTTTCAAACAGGGAATTCACACGATAATGATTTGCCAATTATCTTAAAAAAGACTTATAACATATAAGTTAATAACCCATTGAATATATAAACCACCAAAAACCTCATATTACCGAGACAATTTTATTGAAACATTGATTTATTATTATAATTCACCTATTAACCTATTATATCCGCAAGAGTAACGTTACGTTGATTGCGAAAGGTGTCTATTTTCACAGGTCTAATATGTTCGATTTCTCAATGGTCATCTATAGATTACCGTCTAAACAGAGATGTGGAATGCGGGTTGCAGGTGACCTATCTAGCCGAATTTTCGATAATTACAATTATTATTGGAGACCTAATCTGGTTTTTCTTGTGAAAACCACAGTTTCTGTAGGTATTTAATGTTTCATAATGGTATTTGTATAAGAATACTAGTTGGTAAAATAATCTTCTATGATGCTGGTTTTCCCGCCCCAAGTTGCTTTTACGATCACGTGACCTTCTACTGCGCGCTCAGTTACAAAGGCTTACTTAAGGAAATTCGGACGATTCCCTTCCTTCTTGATAGTTCGTCCGTCTAACAGTAAAAAAGTCTCTTTACATCCAGTCGTTAGTTTTTTTGGTTTCATGTAGAACAGCGTGGTTGCGAAAGAAAATGTGTTTTTACTAAGAGGCCGCCACAACATCCATAGGTGAGTTTTTTGGATCGTTTTTTTGTCGTCTGTTGCTTTCCCGAGCATTTTTCTTTTTTATACCGAGGACCTGTCTTAGAATATCCTTTTCTATTACAGGCCTCTACCCTCCAACTCCAAGGTTCCATAGTACAGTACTGTGCCAGTATTGTCCCCTCATCTATCCTGTCCCCGTTTGGCCCTTTGTGAACGTCTGTGGCTGTTCAGTCAACGACCATGTGTGTGTTGCAGATGTATAGCTGATCGGAGATCAGTTTGGGAGTTGCCTACTGCTTCGCCACAGTCCTCTCCAGTTGTGGAAGAACCCTGGTTCCACGCCTTTTTTTTATTGGAGGCTCGCTTAGTGCCTAAGAGAGACTGAATCTGCCGTGCAGAGTGAAGCCAGATCCGTCTCCTTAATTCGACCCGCAGAACCGCAAAGAACTGAAGACTATACATATAGGGCATATTAGTAATTTTTTTAGTTTTTTTTGCTACCGTATTCTAGTATAATTTATGGCATTCGAGAAAAATTATCTGAAACTATTATATATATATATATATATATATATATATATATATATATATATATATATATTGATCCTTTAGTATGTATTACACTTATTGTATTATTGTAAACTTAGCCAAAATCATAGGCCCATTATTATATTTTTTTCTTTAGCTCCCAAAAACCAGCAGACATGTAAATGCGCATTTATACATGTATGATGGTACCATTTCAAATATATAGGTATATTTTCACGTTCATTTGCTTTACCCACTTTTTTTATAATTTACAGGCCTTCTGCTATTTGGCTCAAGTTTATTTACATGATAAATCACATTTCAGGTTTCCTTTTTTTATGTTTGATCCATATTCTTATTTAACTGAAGTAGATGCATTTATTCGTTTTATGTAAAATCCAAGTTTCGTTATATCTCCCTTGTTTCCGTTTTCATAGCTAAGATCTAACCTAATCGATTTTTTTTGTATTACGTAATTTATAATTTTTTGTATTTATAAGTATAAGCATATTTATTTTAATATTTTTTTATATTAATTATTTATTATAATTAAATTGTTAATGCTTTAAAAAAAAAATCCTTTTCTTTATTTAATTTCTGCTCAGTTTACTTGGTTCGCTGTGCAACCAATACAGCTTTTAAGATTAATTTGTTATACGAAAACTAAGTAGGCGTCCACTAAAATTTATTACATAGTAATCAATTAGTAAGTAAAATGTTAATTTTTTTTGAAACCCACGCCTCAGTCCCCTAAGCGTAGCCCGGCATTTCCACTTTGTGCCACAAAAAAACAAAAAGAATAAAATAAAAACGGTACAATATCTATTCTATCTTCTTTTAAATAATTTTATTGGGCGCCATTTTGTATCATCATATTGGATTCCGACCAATATTTTACCAGTTTCTACTTATGCCACACTTTATTTTTGGGCATATTTAGACTAAATTCAATAAGTAGTTTCTACCTACACCGCCATTTTGTTACGTCATGTTGAATTCTTACCAGTTTATCCCTATATCACACATAATGCTTAAACAAAATTTGAAATTAATCTAATGAACAGTTTTTTCACCATTTTGTTTTGCTATCTTGTATTCATACCAAAATGTTACCAATTCATTCCTATGTAACACTTGATTTTTGTGCAAGATATGAGGAAATTGGATAATTATTTTCTAATAATAATTTTTTAACGCTTCACTAGGCACACATCTTGTTCCGGTATATTAGATTTTTACCAAAATATAACCAGGTCGTCCCCATATGACCCTTAATTTTTGATTAAAATTTGAAGTCACTCTGATACGTAGCTACGCCGCCAATTGAGAAACAGACGGACCGACGCCGATGGAATTGATAAAAAAAAATTTGGTATGTAAGGCCGCTAAAACCTGAAAATCTGTAAAACCTGAGAGAGTGATTTTTTCACGATTACAAAATATTTTATTTGACCGCCATTTTGTTCCGCCGTCTTATATTATTACCATAGTTTTACTGGTTGTTCTCTAAAACACAATTAGTTATGGTACATAATTTGAAATCAGTCCGTTAAGTAGTTTTTTTGTCAGGCTGAATTTTTAACTAATTTATTAAGCCACCATTGTGTTCCATCATCTTGGATTCGTACCAAAATATCAACAGTTAATTTTAAGATAAATTGAATAAGTGGTTTTTTTAATAATATTTTTTTTAATATTTTATTAGGCCGCCATTTTGTTTTGCCATATTTGATTTTTAACAAAATATTACCAGATCATCCCTGTATGACCCTTAACTTTTGACTCAAATTTGAAGTCATTCTGATGAGTAGTTTTTAAACTATTCCGCCATCTGAGAGACAAACCGACAGACGGATCGACGGAATTAATAACACATATTTTTTGGCATTTAGGGACGCTAAAACCAAAAAATATGTAAAACCGCAGAGAATGATTTTTTCAAGATTACAAATATTTTATTTGTCCGCCATTTTGTTTCGCCATCTTGAATTAGAACCACAGTTTTACTAATTTATCTCAATACCACAATTAGCACAATAGCACTGAATTCAGACCATTAAGTAATTTTGTTTCGCCATTTGGAATTTGTACCAAAAATGTCACCAGTTGATTTCTATACTTGATTTTTGTACAAAATTTAAAATAAATTGAATAAGTGGTTTTTTAGTAATAATTTTTATAACATTTTACTAGGCCGTCAATTTGATTTGCCATACTCTAAAGACTAAAATGTAAAGATCTGAAAAATCTCGGAGCGTGATTTTTTTTCACGATTACGATACTTTAAGTAAAAATACAATTCTTATTAATTATAACACAAATGAGGATCACTTGAAACGGACTAAAACAAAACTTCTAATTACTCACAACTAGGAATACAGTTATATGCCATTACAACCTCTTTACTTTTTTGTTTAAGTTAGGCCTAGGCGGCGTTGTTACTTCGCTTGTATCAGTTCTCTTTTGCTAGTTTCAACGAAGTGGGTACTCATTTATTTGAAATATTGTTTTCTATTTTAGTTTTTCAGAAATAAAATTACTATAGTTGAAATATATGAGATATTATATTTTGACACAATCTTTATTTGGTTATCTATTTTATTTAAATTTTTTAATTATTGCTTTTTATTATAGCAACATGTGATAAAATCCAGATCTGACAACGTTAGAACCTTAGAGTAAAAAAATCGGTAAATTTGCCTTTACCCAGAATTTCCCTCGTACAGAGTTCCACTACGTACAGATAAGCACAGTTTATATATGCATATAATTATTTATGCAATAACTGTAATAACTTTATATAAATTATAATTTGTTGCAATATTTTGGATCTTATGCATTTATAAAATGTATGTTATTTGTGTATAGTGGAATTCTGTACGAGAGAAGTTGTGGGTAATTTTTATAATATTATCATTATTAATAATAATTATTTTTCATAACTTTATTCGCATAAAAATGAATAATGAAATTTATTGTTCCTCAATAAAAAGATGTTTTTATTCCAAAAAATAGAATTCACGGAATATTTAAACAATTTATTAGACCGCCATTTTGTTTTGCCCTGCAGGATTCACATATATTTTAAAAAAATTTACCAGTTTTTCCTTCTTTTACACTTGATTTTTCTCTATAATGGCTTCACACCAAAATTGGTTTTTGTGCAAAATTTCAGGTCTGTTCAATAAGCACTTTTTTTATAATAATTCTTAAAATATTTTGTGAGACCGTCAAATTGGATTTTTAACAAAATGTTATCATTTAATCCCCATGTGACCCTTGATTTTTGACCTATTCTGCGCAGGGGTGATTTTTTTTCTTACGAGGAAAGTAAAAAACCCTTGGGGTTTTCTTTATTCCAGGCTTTACCTTATCCAATGATATTAGGTTTTAAATATATCTGGCAATTAATCAATAGTTTATTTATAACCGGATGTTGTGTCAATTTATTTCGAATAATAGAACCTGCAAACGTCGCTTTTGAGTGTCAATTTTCTTCATTATACTTTTAGTAATGAAAATGTAACAATTATAATGGTTTTTTAGCGATAAAATTCAAAGCTCTTGGGGTATAGTAATAATTCCCTCATTTCCCGTTATTTCCATAGTCATTATTTCCCCCTTTAAGCGTACATGATGTTCTTTTTCATCTTCCAAACCGTTTTTCTCTTTTACTCATTCTACATTAATCACATGTCAGACAGCTCACGTTTACCGAACCACATACAAATTTCAAATAAACAGTGCATGTTAAAAACAATTTGGATAAAATTATTCAACGAGAGTTTACAAATATTCACGTTTAATGGCGCCGTAATATAATTTTCTAGAACTAATTCCCAGATTTATTGGAAATAATTGAATAAAATATGTTCCAAATTTACAAGTGAGATTTCATGTATTTCAATAAACCAATTAAAATATGATTCTTTGTTTTACAATTCTCGAATTCTCTAATGCAATAATGTCGACTATATATATATATATATATATATATATATATATATATATATATATATATATATATATATATATATATATATATATATATATATATATATATATATATATATATATATATATATATATATATATATATATATATATATATATATATATATATATATATATATATATATATATATATATATATATATATATATATATAGAGTGATAATATAATCTTGACCGACTAGCTAGACAGCAGAGTACAAATATTGGGTAAACGGTCTGTATGAGGGTTGGTTAAAACAAAGTTTACTGAATATATTATATTCAGTAAACCTTGGTTAAAAGAAGACTCGTTTCTACTATGCCGAGCTTTCGGAAATCTTTATTTCCTTCTTCAAGGCTACAATATAGAGTTCCTGGAAAGTAAAAATTATAAAATCTATGAGCTAAACTTACTTGTAAAATGAGTGCAGTTAAAATTGGTACATTTTTAAAAATTATTTGGATCCTAGCAATTAACATAAATTATTTAAAATGTAGATAATTGATTATTATTAGTACACAAAATAACACCAAACGTCTTGTTGTTGACAGATAAATGAGGTGATGAGACAGAAGACAATGAAAATTGTACCAGACATATGTCATTTGTAAATTTTTTTTTGGTATTTAATATTTACCTTTGACAGTGGTGGTGTGAGAAATACCTTTAATTTTAGAATAAGGTAAGATAAAAAATATATACAGGGTGGTCCTTTTAAAGTGTTACAAAGCGATATTGAGAAAACGGCTGATTGAAAATAAATGAAATTTCTAGGGATGCAATGGGTCGTTGGGGGACTTTTTTTGACGGAGTAAGTAATGTTTTAACCCTTTCCACTGTTTAGGTAACTTTTAAATGTTAAATGGAAAGGTGGAATTTTTTTCTAGATTCGTAATCTCCAGAAAAAACCGTTATAATCAATGAATAATTTAATGTCAATGTCAATGTCATTACGCTAAATTCAACAAAGTTAAAAACAAAATCAACAGAAGAAAAAACTGATATTAGGTACATGATTTTATTTTATCAGATGTTCAAAATGACGGCCATTTTGTTCTAAACATATCTCAACTCCCTTTCGAAAAGAATTCCGCACTCTGAATAACATATCTGGGGTGATTTCACGAACTGCACGCGTAATCCTTTTTCTCATGTCTTCGGCTGTAGTTGGAGCAGTCACCACTTTTTATGGGTGGGAGGTAACTTTTAAATGTTAAATAGAAAGGTGCAGTTCTCTTTCCAGATTCTAATTCGTAATCTCCAGAAAAAAAACTACGTTATAATCAATGAATAACTTAATGTAAAAAATTAAAAAGAAATTCAACAGAAGAAAAAACTGATATTAGGTACATGATTTTATTATAATAGGTGTTCGAAATGACAACCATTTTGTTCAGAAGCATTGTCGTTGTTTTTTCTACATTCTCCGAAAATTACCATGTCAACTGGGTAAAAAAATACGGTATTTTGGTTAGATTATGTAGTTAATTATGTTTTTCCTGATTTTTTTGGGAGCTCTGCGGCACTGCAGCGATGATTCACCAGCCGCCACTATTGCAGTTATCATGACAATGAACGACTTGACATGTTATGATATTGCCAGTAATTTTCTTAAATTATCTTCGAGTTTAAAGTCTTTAGTTTAAGCGTCTTGTTAAAATAAGTGTTCATTGTGTTCGTTTATTATTTTTTTTAAGTTCTGTTCGTTTATTATTTAGCTGTGTTATTTCTGTTCGTATTTAATAATCTTAGTTAAGATTTTAATTACCTATTCTTAAAATGAATGAATTCGACTGCCAAGTTGACATATTATTAATTCTCGGAGAATGTAGAAAAAACTATCGCAATGCTTCTGAACTTTGGGCTGTAAGTTTTCCCCATTTACCACCAAAATCTCACATGGCGTTCCAACGATTAGAGACTAGAAGTCGCCAGACCGGCCAACTCTCATCCAGAGAACGCAGCAGGAAGAAAACCAAAACGACCGACGACATGGCGGTAGGAGTTTTGGGAATAGTAGCTCTCAACCCTCATATTGGTTCCCGAGAACTATCCAAAGACGCCGGGATGTGTAAAACATCCGTTCTCAGGATTTTGCACAATTTTAAATTTCATCCTTATCATGTTGCCTAAATCTTACTTAGAATAAATTTTTTTTTTAGAAATCATATATATTGACTGTTATTTGAGTTCAGAATATTTTATTACTCACATTGTTCTTCTCAGAATGCTGAAGAAATTTTAATATTATTACAAAAAAGTTGAATTTGTTATTTTAGAAAGAATCCTCTATGTTTTCATTTATATTAATTTTTACAATTTTATTGTTATAATCAGTGACTAGGATGTTCGAGTAATTTGAACTGAGATCTTTTAGATCTCTCTTTTTATTGATAACTGCGCTATCAAGTCGATCTCAGCCATTTCTAGAAACTCTCTTTTTCTCTTGTTTTTTTTTCAGATAATAGAACTGATGTTTCTTTGTAGTTAAAAATGTGATTTCTTTCTAAGGTATGTTGAGCGAGGGCGCAAGTTTGTTTTTGATTTCTACAATCATTTTTGTGTGATGTAACAAACTTCCAGAGTCCTAAATGATGGCGTTATTCTAAAATTAAAGATATTTCTCACACCACCACTGGCAAAGGTGAATATTAAATACCAAAAAAAAAATTACAAATGACATATGTCTGCTACAATTTTCATTGTCTTCTGTCTCATCACCATATATATATATATATATATATATATATATATATATATATATATATATATATATATATATATTGAGAGACGTATCTTCGCCGGACTTGATACTCTATTACCACGGAGCAGCAAAACTCATAACCCAAGAGCAATGAAGTGAAGTTTTACTTCTTTAGTTAAACTTTTTAATTACTCTTGGGTTATGAGTTTCGCCACATGTGAATATATGCTCCTCCGTGGTAATAAAGTCTCAAGTCCGGCGAAGATTTTGGATGCTCTCTTGGTAACCCCAAATGTCGGTTTCGCTCCTGTTGGTAACTCTGATGCGGTTTTGTTTGTTAAGTTTTGGCGCTAGTTATACTCGTCTCTCAACTAGTTGACTGTACTGATGAAGACCTTAAGGCAGAAACACGTGTCTATAGCTGGCAGAATTTGATTGCTTTAGCGGTTGTCCTATATTAATCTTTTCCTACTTTCACTACATATATATATATATATATATATATATATATATATATATATATATATATATATATATATATATACAGTGTGTCTACTTAAGTTCTCTACATATGGGAAACTTTTTTATTAGCAGTTTTACGGAAAAAAGTTACTCTTTATAAAATGTTCTGCTCTCTGCCAAAATAATATTAAAATATTCAAACTTGAGATTGCATATACAGGGTGGTCAAAAATTCCAAAAAATCGAAATTGACTCAAGAGAAAATTTAATTTTTATTTTATAGCAAAATGTAATACAAAATCTTACTTAGAATAAAAAAACATATCTAGAACTAGATTCGTTGCTTCCTATCTAAAATCACTTCTTAAGGAATGTAAAACTTTGGGTTCTTACTGGCAAGTCCAGTTTCTTACTTTTGTTCCTACCTACATACCAGCAAAATTTCCTTATTTATCGATTGTTGATAATGGCATTGTCACTGCCATTGTCTTATTGAAACATCATTTTGAATATTATAGTAAAAAGAAATGCCGCTGAAATTAAGCAAAGAAGATAAAATTGAAATAATTTTAATTGTCGGAGAAAATTATAAAACATTTCGAGAAGCTGCAGACATTTTTAACAACAGACACCCCGATAAAATTATACATTTCACAACAGTGGGGAATATTCTAACTAAATTCAAGACTTTTGGAAATGTAGAAAATAACTTTAACAAGAAACGGAGGTCAAGGGTTGCCAATGACGAAACTACAAATCAAGTAATGCTCTCTGTGATAGAAGACCCTAAAAAGTCCCTACGCAAAAGGTCAGCAACATTGCTAATTAACGTAGGTAAAGATATAGGCTGTAGTAATTTTATGTTTGTACAGGGTCTTTCCTCATAATTCACCACCTCAGTATTGGTTTACTTTGAAAGAGAAAGAAAAAATAGGTACATTTTCTTACCCATTACTTTCAATTTTTATTTTAATTAGGAATAGTTTACATATTTTACATTAAATTTTGTAAACTTTGCATCAAGCTTGACTAATTTTTTGTGGACCCATTTATGTTTTAAACAACAAAATGGTATTTAAAATACATTTAAAGTGTAAAGTGAGAAAGCATCAAATAAAAACAAGTGGGAAAATAAAATTAAAAAAGAGACAATTTTTTCATTTGTCGATTTTTAAAATTTGGAGAAATAGTGCAATTTTCGGCCATTTTTTTGAAAAAAATATCAAATTTGACAGGTAAGGTAGATCACGTGTCTAACTTTTTTATTGTCCTTTGGCATTGTTTTTTAAGCAAAAATTATTTTTAATAAAATCCCTGATTCCCATATGATGCAGACTTTACTGATAATATATAATTAACCTTTTTTTGATAAAATGGCAACCGAAAATTGATATTTTTGTATCCTTAATTGCAACTCATTACTTACCTAAAAAATACAAATAAAATCATTTTTAACACAAAGAAATATTTTATATAGCAAAACTATTTAAACATTTTTTTGAAATCTGATTTTTTGTACATCGAACTTATTTCCAATTTATCTAGCTTCGACCAAATAAATTCAAAGATTTCTTTTAGAAATTCTATTTTATTTCTTTCTAATATTCTGCCTATATGCTACTCTTCATTATAAAATATTGCATAGTACTTTTGTATGGATATGTCAATTTTAGCGAGAATTTCATTTTGCTCAAGCTCACTTTGAGATTCACTGGAAGTGTCCTCTGTTTCTGTTGTTTTTTTTGTGGCAATAGTTGTGAAATTTTTTCGTTTCTTTTTTTTATACCCATAGGTTTAACTCGAACTACTCTGTCACTAGACAGCCTATGCTTTTCCGTAAAACACCAATAAAATGCTTTTTGTACAATAGTTGTTTTTTTATATTTCAATTTAGTTTTCTAAGGTACTGAAAATGTTTTGTGTAGAGTATTAAGCTAAGCTGGCTAAATCTGTATTTGGTAGCAGCTAGTTGATAAAGGTTAATTATAACTGCAAAGTAATAAATGAAGTCTCATAATCAAATTAATTCAGTCGAATTCATTCACATAACTTTCTTGATTAATACAAAAATGTTGTGGTACATCCTCACATAGAACACTAAAACACAAAATAAAAAATAAAATATTCATCCCTTCCCCATTAATTTATTCTTATTACCCAAGTATTACCAATATATGTATTACTTGTTATTACCCTGTATTTCTAGGTATTACTAGTATTACTTAGTATTACCGAGTGATAATATGTTAAAATATACAGTGATTTCCTATGTGGTTCACCCCTCGTTAATATTATAATATTAATTACTTGTATTGTAATCGTGATAAAATCACACGTTTCAGATGCTGAAAAACATGTTTTCTCAATTCCGTCGGTCTGTCTGTCGGTCTACTTACCCGATTGGCTTCAAATTTTGGTCAAAAATTAAGGGTCATATGGGGAGGACCTGGTAATATTTTGGTAAAAATTCAATATGGCAAAACAAAATGGCGACCTAATGAAATGTTAAAAAAATTATTATTACAGAACTAACTACCCCATTTATTTCAAATTTTGCGTAAAAATCAAGTATTATGCAGAAATCAACTGATAAAATTTTGGTGCGAATCCAAGATGGCAGAACAAAATGGCGGCTTAATAAAAAAATTAAAAATTCAGCCTGAACAACTACTTAAAAAACTAATTTCAAATTGTGTACCATAACTAATTGTGGTATATAGATGAACTAGTAAAAATATCGTACTAATTCAAGATGGCGGAACAAAATGGTGTCCAAATAAAGATTTGTAATCGTAAAAAAATTCAACCGCTCAGGTTTAAGGTTTTAGCGTCCCTAGCTGCCAAAAATTATGTTTTATCAATTCCGTCGTTCCCGTCTGTCTGTCAGTTCGATTCATAGCTTAGAAACTACTAATCAAATTGACTTCAGATTTAGTCAAAAATTAAGGATCATGTCGGAATGTCCTGGGAATATTTTGGTAAAAATCCAATATGCTCGAACAAGATGGCAGCCTAGCGAAACGTTAAAAAATATTACTAAAAATCTAATTATCCAATTTCCTCAAATTTTGCACAAAAATCAAGTGTTACTGTAAAATTTTAGATTGATTATAAGATATCAAACTCAACAATCAATCAAACAAAATGGCGGCCAAATAAAATATTTAAAAAATCGGTCTGAAAAAAGATTATTAAATTAATTTCAAATTTTGTGCTCGCATTAAATGTGATATAAAGATAAACTGGTAAAGTTGTGGTATGAATTGAAGATGGCGGCTAAATAATTTTTATATCCCCCGTAAAAGGGAAGTATTGTAATCGTGAAAAAAATCACCCTTCGAGATTTTTTCAGATCTTTACGTTTCAGTGATTCTAGATGCCGAAAAACATGTTTTCTCTATTCCATCAGCCTGTCTCTCTGCGGCATAGCTAAAAAACTACTTACCCAATTCACTTCAAATTTTGGCCAAAAATTGAAGGTCATAATGGTACCATTTTGATACAAATCCAAGGCGGACTAGTGAAATGTTAAACGAATTATTACTAAGAAACTACTTACCCAACTTATCTCAAATTTTGCACAAAAATCAGTTATTACGTAGGAATCAATTGCTAAGAATTCAAGATAGCGAAACAACATGGCGGCTTAATAAATTACTTAAAAATTAAGCCTGAAAAACTACTTAAGGGACTGATTTCAAATTGTGTGCCATAACGAATTATGTTATAGAGATAAACTGGCAAAACTGTGGTAATAACTCAAGATGGCGGTCAAATAAAATATTTTGTAATCTTGAAAAAAATCACCCTCAGGTTTTAGAGTCCCTAGAGGCAAAAAAAAATAGTTTAATCAGTTCCGTCGGTCCGTCTGTCTGTCAGTTCGCGGCGTAGCGTAAAACTACTCATCAGAGTGACTTTAATCAGAAATTAAGGGTCATATGGGGATAAACTGGTATTCTTTTGGTAAAAATCTTATAATGGCTGAACAACATTGCGGCCTAGTGATCGTTAAAAAAATGATTACTAAAATTCTAATTATCCAATTTTCTCCAAATTTGCAGAAAAATCAAGTGTTACATAGGAATGAACTGGTAACATTTTGGTATTAATATTAGATAGCAAAACAAAATGGCGGCCTAATAAAATATTTAAAAAATCGGCCTGAAAAAAAACTACTCACTAGATTAATTTAAAATTGTGTGCAAGCACTAAGTGTGATATTGAGATAAAATGGTAAAATTGTGCTACGAATTCAAGATGGCGGAACAAAATAGAGGCGAAACATTTTTTTTAAATTACCATAAAAAGAATCTTATTCAATTGACTTTAATTTTGCAAAAAAATTAATGTGATATAAAGATAAACAGATGCGAATTCAACATGACGTAACAAAATGGCGGTTTGTGTGTAAATTTCTTTTAAATTATGCCCAAAAATCATGTGTGGCATAGTTAGAAACTGGTAAAACATTGTTAGGATTCCAATATAATGGAACAAAATGGCGCCCAATAAAAATATTTGAAAACATAGTATATATGGGTTACTAAATGAGTGAACTTGAACTAAATTGGGTCACACTTCACTATTCCCAAAAAAAGGAAAATTCATAACGAGGGAAGTTCCGGATAAAGGAAATTTACCGATTTTGTTTATTTGAGAGCGTGCACCTTTGACTTAGTCAAAAGCACTGACGTATTTGGGGTGGGGGGGGCACATGCCCCTCCCCCCGAGCTACTGATCGAAGCGAAATATTTGAAACTAAAAATCATTTTATAGTATATACCTTAATGAGTTTATAAGTTACCCTAAAAATTTCAATTATACTTAGCAATTGGTACTTAATTTATTTCTCCTAATATTTTGCACCTAAAAATCAAAAATATATACGCAAATCGCTAGATTATGATAAACAAAAGTAAATTTTAAAATGATTTGAAATGCGGTGTATGCATATACATATATGTCAATTCGTTGTAATTTATGACCGAAACGCAAATAAAATTTAAACAGTAGTTTGGATTTAAATTTGCCTAAAATTCGGTGCAATTAAACTCTAAAAGCGAATTTTTTTGGTAGATAATATTTTTGCATTTGGCAGAGAGAGTCGGAAAAATAATTAAAGGGTAGAACGATGTATGAGGTAAAAACGCTTGGATCAGGGAAAACAAGAGAAAAGAAAAAGGTACGAGGCTAGCGAGATATTTAGACCCTGCATATGAAATACGAACTCGTAGAGCTAAATGCGAAACTGAATTTCCAGTAATGACTTAATTCTAACAGAAGAGTAATTGCTTGCTATACCTATTATACGAAACAGAAAATGTAAATATAATGTGAAGAGATTAAGATCATACATTAGTTTTACGTTAAAAACCTGAGTGGAAGTATTATGTTTGCAAAACGTTAAAAAATAAATATTTGCTAAAACAGGTTACGTGAGCATTAGGGATACGAAGCTAGTGGAAACCAGTAAAAGAACAACGCAATGAAAAGTTTGTATTATGTTTTATATAAAATGTTAAGTAGTTATTTAAGGAAAAAAGCCCTTCTTTGTCCTCATGAATCTATAATATTTTTGTCCTTGAAAATAATTTTATAAAGTTTTGCACACATCATCTTGAATATCCTCATATTGCCTATCAAATAGTAAACAAAGTCTTTTAGGTGTAACTATTTTTTATTAATATTTAAATATTAACAATAGTTACAATTTATGGACAAAACCTGGCCTATATACTATAATATTAGGTATTATATAAAATAAAACTAATCTCTTTAAAGTGATTATACATTAAAGCATCTAATTTTTATACAAATACCCGGAATTTCCCTCGTTGTGATTATTTCCTTTTATAAGGACAAGGGAAGTGTGACCCAGTTTAATTCCGCACATAGTCATTTAGTAACACATATATACACTGTCTTTTCAAACATTTTTTTTGGGCGCCATTTTGTTCCACCATATTAGATTCGTACCAAAATTTTAGAGTTTTTACGTATGCAACACTTTTGGGTATAATTGAAAGTAAATTGAATAAGTAGATTTATACTGTTCTTTTAAGACCTACATTTTCTTCCGTCATGTTGAATTTGTACCAGTTTATAGCTTTATCACATTCAATTTTTCTGCAAAATTTGAAATCAAATTTTTTTAAAATTGATTTTTGAAACATTTCATTTGACCGCCATTTTGATCCACCATTTTAAATTCGTACTACAATTTACCAGTTTATCTCTATATCACTCTTGATGCTTGCACAAAATTTGAAATTTATTAGATTAAGTAGTTTTTCAGGCTGATCTTTTATTTATTTTATTAAGCCGACATTTTGTTTTGCTACCTTGGATTCGTACAAAACGTTACCAGTTCATTCCTATGTAACACTTGATTTTTGGCAAAATGTGAGGTAAATTTGATAATTAGTATTTTAATAATAATTTTTTTAACAATTCACTAAACCTCCATTTTGTTCCGCCATACTAGATTGTTACCAAAATATTACCTGGATATCCCCATACGTCCTTTAATTTTTGACCAAAATTTGAAGTCAATCGGGTAAGTAGTTTTTTTAGCTACGCCGTGAACTGGCAGACAGAACGACGGACTTGAGAAAACATATTTTTGGCATCTAGGGACGCTAAAACGTGAACATGTATTCCATCATGGGAGGGTGATTTTTCAAGATTACAAAGATTTTATTTGGCTGCCATTTATGGCCAGCACCTTGAATTCGTAGCAAAATGTTATCAGTTCATTCATTAGTCAACATTTAGAAATTCAAAATGTCGGTGGCTAAATCTAAAACAAATTTTGTAATTTTTGGAAGTTCGACTTAAAATCGCTATTTGGGGGTATTCGAGTGTGCAAATCATAAATTTTTAGTCAACATTTATTAAATAAAAATGGCAGAATAAAAGGTATAAAATAAAATATTATATTCAAACATTTAAAATCCAGGCTTGGATAAGTGAAATTGGAAGAAATCGTCCAGTTTTACTCCAATTTTTAATGCATTTTCAGAAGTATATAAAGTATACTATGAAGATTCTTCCTTCTAATATTTGGATTACTTGGAAAAAAAAAGAAACAATTTAAAACCAATTGTTTTTCTATCAAATAATGACAGAAATGTATAACATACAAAGGTAGATTGTTCAATTTTTTTTTAAACTAGATAATACGTTGTACATTACATGGTGCAAAATATTGGGGTAATTTAAAAAAGAAATATTTATAAGTTTTAAGTAAATATTCGTGGTCTAAATTTAAAATATAAGAATAAGGGGAACTTAAGTTTTGAATATCGGTTTTTTGTTCATTGTGAACACTTCTTTATATATTTTCTAAAGAAAATCTTTTGCACACTGAACATAAGACTAGCACTGCATAACTTATTATCTGTATAAGGTTATCTAGTTTTTTTAAATTTCTGAACCTACCCCGGTTTTTATATTATGCATTTGACATATTTAACTTATTTCTGTCATTATTTGATAGAAAAACAATTGGTTTTAAATTGTTTATTTCTTGTCAAGTAATGTCAAAATGTTAATAGGAAAAAACTACCCAATATACTAAATACTTCTTAAAATTCATCAAAATTTTAATTAGTGTAAGTACCTTTTAATTGTAAAAAAAAGTCATAAAATTTCTGAAAATTATGTTATTTAGTTATGCTTCAGGGCAGAAATGAATTATTTTGAAAGCTTGGCTTATTAGAAAATAGATGTAATATTTATTTTTTGACCGAATCCTCGTTATTTCTTTAGACTATATATATATATATATATATATATATATATATATATATATATATATATATATATATATATATATATATATATATATATATATATATATATATATATATATATATATATATATATATATATATATATATATATATATATATATATATATATATATATATTATACGGAAAGTCCGCAGCGGAAAGCTACACTTAGACTTAGCTAGTGTTTAAAAAAATATTTCTTTGCATAAATTGTTCAAAGTGATACATAATATATTCAATCTAAATTTTTAGTTTCGTATTGATGCACTCACAGACATTCATAATATGAACGTTATTATTAGTGTACGGTTTGGAGAATAAATTTTATAACGATTGTTACTACTACCAAATTAAACCAACTTATTATCAACTACGTTTTCAATACTTGAATTTCCAAAAATGTCTCGGAAGATGAGAGTTAGGGTGGCAGCTATGATGATGTTTCTACATTTTCGTGGACTCTGAAAACAAGGAAATATTAATAATCTCCTCTTGCCTTGTTTTTATAGAATATTATTTTAAATAATTTCTTTTGCGTTCCTAATTTTGTTATTAGGGTAATAACTACCTAAATTCTTATTTGATACTTGTTTTCGGCCATTTGTTTAAATTTATGTATTGTAATAATGCATTATATTTATAATTTTTTTTGTTACTTTACGGATAGTCCTGAAAAAAACATAAAAAAAAAAGACCTGTGTTTTTTTTTTCAAGCCGTTAAAACACTAGACTCAGCCAGAGTTATTTACAATCTTACCGACAGCGGCAAATTACCCGCGACCTGCATTTATTACATTTCAACTTTCAGAAGAGTATAATTTAACTATTAGGCTCTATAAAAATTGAAATTATGGGGGGGGGGGCAGTCAAGGGGGTTCCAGACACCATGGGGTTCCTTGTACTTAAAGAAGAAGAATCTGCTAACATTTAGATAGATTATATACCATATATTATCTATCTATATATTTAAAACACTAAGCCAGATTTTTCAGCAAGTTCGTGGGAGAGTTGAATTGCACCCATTTACATGATTTTTTTTAAATGATCGTCTGGTTACCCAGAACTTTCAACACTATTTTTTGTATTGTTTTATTGCGTATTTTTTCTATAAAACCAATATATTTTTCTTCAATAACATTTCTGGACGATGAATGCGCCCCTATTCTTATAATACTACTGGAAACTGATCGCGCCATCTAACGGAAAAGCAGAACAAGGTCTACAGGGCTAGCTAGTTTATTTTTAGTTCTCTAATTTGTAAGAACTGTACTTTAAATACATTTATATTTATAGACACATAAGCCTCACTTTTTCACTAAATAAGTTATTCCATTTTTTTAATTAGACTTGAAAAAGGAATGCCTAAAATTTCAAAAACTTTTTTAACTAAAGACATTATCTAATGTTTTTTAAGGGACCTAATTACAACTAAGTATTTACACAGATTGATAGGGGCCAAAATGATACAAAAAATCTTAGAGATAGGAATAGTAGACTGAATATTTTATATAGAGGTCAGATCTAGCTATAAATTGAATTGTCCTTTTTCGGTATAGACAACTATTTTTAGATTTGCGTAAAACCCTTTTAGGTTTTAGTTCTAGAAAAGCTCGGCATATAAAAGCTTTGTATAAATAAATTCGTTCTGTTCATTGTAATACGATATAGTTGTATTTTGTAATTATTTGTGAGATGTAAATAAACCGCCATAGAATTTATTTTAAGTGTTAAATAAATGGGTTAATTAATTAATACTAATTAAGCCTAGTCATTCTAGGTAAAGAATTCGTAACGAGTAATTCCAATACAAACAGAAATCACAGTTTTTATACATACAGCTGTTTGATAATATCTTTATACATTGTTAGGTTATACTCTTAATGATAAATGTCAGGAAATATTAAATGTAAATCGTGCAACATTGTAACAGGTGTACAGGCTCGCATATAAATAGACGCCATCTTTTATAATAAAGCAGTTGCCAACTAGACCCGTCGTTTGTCGTTTCATTTCATTGTCCTCATCCCAGACCCGCTCCCAGCAGTAACACATGGCGCGGTAAGGTCGTCCATTTTGTAAGCCGAAAAAAAAAAGAGAAAAACTGAAGATTGAAGCTAGAAGAATGGACTTTAGAGGGATTCCACCCATGATAATGTCGGGAAACCTTTCAGAAAATTGGAAATTTTGGAAGCAAAGGTTCAATACGTATTTAAAAGCAACAGAAATATCAAAAAAGGACGAAGGTACAAAATGTGCTCAGCTCCTCACGTTGATTGGAGACGAAGGTATTAGAATATATAATGCATTTACTTGGGGGCAGGATGAAACGGAAACTTTGGAAAGTCTGCAGATTAAGTTCGATGCTCATTTTAACCCGAAAAAGAACCTTACCTATGAACGGCATAAATTTTTCACAATTCAGCAACTCGAAGGTCAATCGGTTGATCAATTCATTACTGAACTAAAGAATCTGTCACTTTCTTGCGAATTTGGCGATTTAAGACAGTTACTTATTAAAGACATACATACGCTGCAAAGGGCCGTCCAAATTTGTGTTAACATAGAAAGCACAAGGCAGCAGAACAGATATATCACCAATGGTATTAAACAAGAAAAACAAGTGGAAGTAAGAACAGGGCCCCCGATCACAGCAACTAAGAACTGACCATCCAGGTTCGTTAGGTTCATCTACAGGGCACAATCAAGGCAAATCCACCTGTCCCAAGTGTGCCAAACGTCATGAATATGGGAAATGCCCTGCATTTGGCAAGAAATGTTTAAATTGTGGTATCAGTTATCATTTTTCTTCTTGTTGTTTTAAAAACAAAGTATCTAATAACCACCGTTCTAACTTTAACAATAAATCTAAATATTTTAAACATAAAAAATCTATTAACTGTATAAAGGATAATGACTCTAGTTGTAGTGATTTGGATGATACAGATAATTTTCTTTTCATAGGTTCTATTGATATTCACACAGTCTCGCCAAGGGGTTCAAGAGCCACCGCTGGGATGTCTGAGAGTTTGTGGGTTACGACTTTGGAGATTGAAGGACAGACTTTGGACTTTAAACTGGATACAGGAGCCATGGCCAATATAATACCTGTAAATTTTCTACAAAAAATCAATTTTGATCTTTCAAAAATAAATAAAGTTAAAACCAAGCTCACTTCTTATACTGGGCATACTATTCCTATTATTGGTCATTGTATTTTAAATTGTTAGTCTAAAAATAAACAGGAGAGTCTGTTATTTTATGTGGTCTACTCAGAGAACAGTCCTATTTTGGGTCTTAATGGTTGTGTAGAACTAGAACTTATTAAAAGAATAGATTCAGTAGAAAATAATTTTCTAAATAAAAATTTTGAATTAAAAAGCATTTTAAAAAAATATAATTCCGTATTTAACGGTATAGGTTGTTTAAAAAAAGAATATCATATTGAGTTGAGAGAAGGCGCAACTCCAGTAGTAAATTATCCTAGAAAAGTTCCATTTGCTCTTAGAGATAAACTCAAACTTACTCTAAATCAGTTAGAAAAGCAGGGACTTATAGAAAAATCTAATGATTGTACTGATTGGTGTCATAATATGGTAATAGTTAGAAAATCAAATGGTCAGCTTAGAATAGCTATAGATCCCAAAGATTTAAATTCAAATATTAAAAGACATTATTTTCAAATTCCCACTCTGGAAGAATTGACGGCTGATTTGACAGGTTCAAAATATTTTAGTGTCTTGGATGCAACACAAGGTTTCCTGCAGATTAAATTAGATAAAAATAGTTCAAAACTTTGTACTTTTGCTACTCCATTTGGGAGATATCGATTTTTAAGGTTACCTTATGGGTTGTGCAGTGCCCCGGAGGTTTTTCAGGAACGAATGTTTGAAATTTTTGGTGGTATTGAGGGCTGTAGTTTCTATGTTGATGATATTTTAATATATGGAAATACTATAGAAGAGCATAATGCCAGGTTAATAAAAGTTTTAGAATTTGCCCTAAAAAATGGCTTAAAATTTAATAAAGATAAATGTAAATTTTTGCAATCTGAGGTTAGGTATATGGGTCATACTATAAGTAGAACAGGTATAAAACCTAATGAAGATAAAGTACAGGCTATAAAAGATATGCCTTCACCAATAGATAAAAAAGACGTTCAAAGATTTCTTGGTATGATAACATATATGAGTAGGTTTATTGAGGGACTTTCAGAAAAAACTGCACCTCTTCGTGCTCTCCTGAGGAAAGATAATCTTTTCCAGTGGGATGACATACACGAAGCTACTTTTAACAACTTAAAAAATGTTTTGTCTAAAGCTCCTTGTTTACATTTTTATGATGTGTCTAAACAGTCGGCAACAATATCTGTGGATTCATCTCAGTTTGGGATGGCTGCCGTATTACTTCAGGATGGAAGGCCTTGTGCTCATGCATCCAGGGCCTTGACAGAAACTCAGTGTAAATATTCTCAAATTGAAAAAGAAATGCTAAGTGTGTGGTTCGGAATTTCTCGTTTTTCGCAGTATGTATATGGAATTAAAAATCTAATTGTAGAAACTGATCATTTGCCTCTAGTTAGTATAATTAAAAAGCCTTTACATTTATGTCCACCTAGATTACAAAGAATGATTATGCAGTTAAGGAAATATAATTTTGAATTAGTGTATAAGCCAGGCAAAAAACTTATTTTAGCTGACACCTTAAGTAGGGCTTTTCGTAAAAATAATTTCTTTGAGGAAAATGTAGATTTAGAGCTGGAATCACACATTTGCTTGGTATTAATGAATATTAATGTTTCTGAAGATAAAAAGCGAGAAATAATAAAACTAACCAATGAGGACCCAGAGTTAATTTCCCTAAAACAGTTTGTCAGGAACGGTTGGCCGAGTAGATTAGCAGACTGCCCTGAAAATATCAAATTTTATTTTAAATTTAAAGGAGAAATTTCTGAAATAGATGATCTTTTGTTTAAAGGCCAAAATTTAATTGTGCCTTCAGCACTTAGAAAAGAAATTTTAAATAAATTGCATTATAGTCATCTTTCTGCAAAAAAATGCATTGATAAAGCTAAACTTTCATTTTATTGGCCAGGCATGACAAAACAGATTGAAGACTTCGTACTATCATGTCATGTATGTCAAACTTTCCGGAAGTCTCAACAGTCTGAGCCCATGATATCTCATGATATTCCTTTGCGTCCTTGGTCCAAGCTTGGTGTAGATATTTACCATCTTTTTAATGTATCATATCTTCTGATTGTAGATTATTATTCTAAGTATGTCGAGGTTATAAATTTAGATAAGGACTTGTCTAGTGATAATATTATACATAAACTTAAGGGTGTATTTGCTCGCTTTGGTATTCCAAATATCCTGATTTCAGATAATGGTCCTGAATGGTCCAGTTTGCTTTTTAAAAGGTTTTCAAAAGCATATGACTTTCAACATAAAACTTTTTCACCTTTATATTCTCAATCAAACGGTCAGGTTGAAAGATCAATTCAAACTATCAAAAAACTGTTAAAAAAATGTATTTTAGACAGGAAAGATCCTTATTTAGCGCTTCTCGAATATAGAAATACACCTATGGATAAATATAACTCTCCGGCTAATGTTTTGTTTAATAGAAATTTAAGAACAATTTTGCCACAGTCTAATTCTCATTTCGAGCGTAAAACTTTTGATAAAAATAAATATAACACATTTTTAAAAAATAGTCAAAAATCGCAGAAAAAATACTATGATAAAAAAGCATCAAAAAATTTAAAACATCTCCCTAATAACTCTTCAGTTTTAATTCAAATAAAACCACAAACCCCCTGGGTTTTAGCAAAAATTGTTAAAAAAGTTGGCATTAGATCATATTTAGTAGAGACTGAAAAAGGCAAGAAATATAGAAGAAATAGAAAATTTATAAAAGAGCTAAAACGCCAGCCAAGGGAGAAAACCGAACTCTCTAGTATGGAGAATGGTAACCTAACTAATTTTGCATCTTCTAGTAATTTTTTAAATTATAATTATATTCCTTTATTTGACAATAAGTCTTCAGATACTGGAGAGGGTGGGAAACAAACACCTTTGGACAGACTATCTAGTAATGGCAACCTAGATAATTTGCAGACAGACGGGTCTAGTAATGTTTGTGCTAATCAAAGTAATGTACGTGTTAGTCCAAATAACTTTAATCTTTGTCCAAATAGTGTTTGTCTTAGTGATAAGTAATGTTAGTAATAGTACAGTAGACGACTGTGAGAACAGTGAGGATACACTTAATAATTCCTTAGATAGTAATTCTGACGAATCACATAAAACATGTATTTCTAGTTATGAAACTTCTGAGTCACCTCATTCCTCTAGCGAGGATGAAAATCTGTTTAATGCTACTCGACTAAGTAGAACGGGTAGAAACATAAAGCTGCCTACAAGGCTTCGAGATTATAAACTTGAATTCGACTAATACATTGTTAAGATAGAGTCTTCACTGGTTCACAAGTAGTTTATCATTGAGAATGTCTTATATTGTGGCATAACATTTTTATTTATTATATAACATTATATAATTGATATTGAATTAGAGATGTGTTTGCAATTTTAGGTTAGAATGGTTGTACATTATGGTTATAACTATTCTTATTACAAAATAAAAAATTTTGAGTGATTATTAAAATATTTTATGAAAAACACCTCTAGAAGTTTGGTACATTTTGAACAATATTGTGATTTAATTATGTTGTGAATTTTACATAAAATTCATTATATATTGTATATACCGTAACGGCTACTGTTCTGTGAGATTAAATAAATTTAATGTAATTATAAAATAAATGTAACTAGTTGTAATTAATGATCTGTGATAAAAAATTAAATTAAGACTGATAATTTTTAGTTTATAGCTATTTTATTTAAAGAAGGGAGATGTCAGGAAATATTAAATGTAAATCGTGCAACATTGTAATGTGTACAGGCTCGAATATAAATAGACGCCATCTTTTATAATAAAGCAGTTGCCAACTAGACTCGTCGTTTGTCGTTTCATTTCATTGTCCTCATCCCAGACCCGCTCCCAGCGCAGCAGTAACACAATAAACACTGTTTTACAACAACACTAACGTAAAATATTCGTTAAATTATATTATTACTATACGTTAACACATCTGTTATAAGGCTAAGTCATCAACGCCCCATGCTTAGATATGCATTAGAAATTAGCTACTATCTTCCAGAACACCCTCGACTGATCTCGTTACAGGGCGACGTTTAGGATGCCGTGTTTTCTTCTAGCCCACGTACATAAACGTTTGATGACTCATTTAAGTAGTTTACAGACGACCATCACACTACCACCCTCTTAATTCTGATCGTCCCGATCAGCTTCTTGGCCATAATATTTAGTCAGTCTGTCCAAGTGCACTACCTTCATATTGCTTTTCAGGTTTCTCTGGTGCAATAAACCAAGTCATTAATCATAGAAATCAGCAGAATTGGTCCTGAAGTTATATTCGGATTTTATTTGATTACTGGATCGTGTTACGTGTTATTTTGTGAATTTGAAAAAGATTTTTTTTTTATTAAGCAATCCATACATTAAGTCACAAAGCAGCCGTAATTCGCTTCCAAAAATAATTCTGGCTGTAGAATCATGAACCGCTGTTCTATAAACCAAGAAAAACAAGAGTAGGTGTTGATCCCAGTCGCGAAGATGTCGACAACAATTTTGCATAGATGGCTTCTATAGTCTTGCTAAATCGTTCCACCATGCCATCTGACTGAGGAAGTAAAGGTGTTGTTCTAGTTTTTCGTATTTCCATGATTTCACAAACTTTCCCAAAAACAATATCGATATATCGTTCTTGATCTGAATGAAGTTCAAGTGGAACTTCATGTCTGCTGAACACTTCTTCAACCAAAACTTGGGCTATTGTTGTAGACATAGACATAGATGGGGAGCCCGACAAGGGCAGCACTTAGGCGCACTGGGGCCCATTGTGCTATCCCCCCAAGTAGACGTGTCAGGCCAAGAGCCCACTCCTTTTTAGAAAGGAAAGGACCCTTTCAGATCGCGCACGTCCCACAAGCTCGGGTTCCACATAGGTGTCACCCAAGCAAAGCAGTCTGGCTTTGACTAAAGCGTCACATCGACAGACTAGATGCTCGGTAGTTTCATCTACCTCAGCACAAAACCTGCAGTATGGATCGTTGTCGAGTCCAATCTTATGCAGGTAATATTTCACTAGACAGTGTCCAGTTAGGACCCCGGTAATAGTTTTAAGCTGACTTCTGTTTAGATTTAGAAGTCTATTAGACTCAGAATGGCTATAAGGGCCTGATATGAAGACCTTAGACTGTCTGAGTCCTGCTAGCTCGTGCCATTCAGCACGGAATTCCTCGACAGTGCGATTCTTAATCCTAGCCTTGACAGCTGAAGGAGCAATTCCAAGAGCAGGTTCCGGCCCAGTTAAAGCAGTGTTGCTACCTTCCCGAGCCAGCTGATCCGCCCCTTCATTACCCCCAATGCCCTGATGGCCAGGCACCCAAGATTGCTGTAATCTCAGCCTGATATACAGTCGCATACCATCCAAGAGCAAGACTAATTCTTGCCCTGGGACTCTCCCCATAAATTCCCGCCCCAGATCCCTCCTTCATTACAAAGCCATCTGTAAACCAGACAAGGCCCTCCGGTTTGAGGAAGATTGGGGAGGAATCCCTCCATTGTTCTCTCTCAGGAACAATTACACAAAACCTTTTAGAGGCAATTGAGACCGGAATAATGGCATCTCTCCTTGCTAGGAGAGGGTCTGATCTGGTCAGTTCAGTCCAAACTCGCGTATGCCCAAAATTCCAGTCTCTGTGTATGCAACGACCCCAGTCGTTTAAACGAACAGAAGCTTTCCGAGCCTCTTCCTCTACAAGCAAGTGCAGAGGACTTAGTTTCAGAATAGCCTCTATAGATCGGGTCGGTGTGGTTCTTATGGCTCCAGTTATGCCCAGACACGCCAGTCTCTGGAGCTTGTCAAGCATCCTTCTGTATGTGGTCTTGCGAGTGGCGGGCCACCACACAAGAGCGCCATAAGTGATCATTGGCCTTATCACTGACGTGTAAAGCCAATGCACAATACGAGGTTTTAAACCCCAAGTTGATCCGAAGGACCGTCTGCACGCCCATAGACACGCTGTGATTCTTTTTGTGATCCTTTCAATATGATCCCTCCAGGTCAGTCGAGAGTCTATTAAGACACCCAGATATTTTACCGACCCGGAAGGTCTCAACTCTTTCCCAAAGAGGGTGAGCCTCTCAAGGTCCACTTTTCTCTTATGGGTAAATGGTACCATTTCGGTCTTATCCGGATTAACAGACAGACCGTGTTTTTGGCACCACTTTTCCACCATGGCCAAAGCCTTCTGCATGAGCCTTATAATGGTGTTTGGGAACTTGCTTATTACTATAATGGCAAGATCATCAGCGTAGCTTTGAACATAAACTCCGCTCTTGTTGAGAGTATGAAGCAGCCCATCCACAACCAGACACCACAAAAGAAAGAAAGAACTCCGCCCTGCGGACATCCTTTGACCACTGACGAGCATACTGTCACGCTCCCAAGAGAAGATGTTATGATTCTGCTCAGCATGACGCGAACCCACCTAATTACACCCCTATCCACGCCAAAACTCTCAGCAGCCTCACTAATGGAGTCAAAGGTGGTGTTGTTAAACGCCCCCTCGATATCCAAGAACACACCCAGAGCCATCTCCTTGGAGTAGACCCCCACCTCCAGTCTACTGACTAGACTATGAAGCGCCGTCTCCGTCGACATGGCCGTCCTGTAAGCGTGCTGGAATGGGTGCATAGGATTTCTATCCAGCGCGCCGTTTCTTATATAAGCATCCACGATCATCGATCACTGATGGGCCTAAAGTCCTCAGCAGTTTCGTAGCAATTACGACCCGGTTTAGGAATAAACGCTACCCGAACCCTGAGCCAGCGTTCGGGAATATACCCCAAAGCCAGGCAGGCCCGAAAAAGGCGCAAAAGATGTAGTAGTTTCTGACCCTTCTGAAGAAGCGCCGGGAATATTCCATCTGGTCCCGCACTCTTAAATGGGCAAAACGAAGATATTGCCCACTTAATAATGTCTACTGTAACGACCTTAGCGGCCGTTTTCCAGTCAACCGGGCCTGCCCCTACTTGGAGAGCCTACCCAGTAACCTCATCATTAGATTCCGGACGAGAGCCTGGAAAATGAGTTTCCAGGAGCATTCCTAGAGCCTCCTCTGCGGTGGTGGTATATCCACCGGTCGGAAGCCTTAGAGCCCCCACGCTCTGTCCTCGACCTTTTGATAGAATCCTTTGAAGTCTAGCGGCTTCCGGAAGACCTTCTAAGCTTTCGCAGTAGGTCTTCCAAGACCCTCTCTTTGAACTGCGTATCAGTTCTTTGTACCTGCGTTGAGAATTCCTATGTTCTTCATTAGTGGCATATCTAACCGCACTTTAAGCGACTCCACATAGTGAGCCCAGTTGGTTGTCCTCGGGTTTCGAAAACTACTGAGCTCCATGTCATGCTCAAGGTTTAGCTTAAAGAGGATGTGTCTGTGATCCGATAAAGATGGCTCATCAGACACCCTTCATTCCCTAACAACCGGAACCAGCAAAAATGATGTCAGAGACGTTTTAAAGTCACGTCCGTACTGTCCGGTGGTCCATGGACAACGCCCACAACTTTTATTGTCCTGGGAACGTGTTTCTGAATTCTCAGAGATGCATTATGCCATGGCTTAATGATTGGAATGGTCCGCTCCAACCAGTTCAGGAACCACTGATCTTCACAGTTTACCACAATGGCTCCCTGTTCCATCAGCCGGAAACCGCTGAATCTGGGGAAGGGCCCCTCCACCATGCCGTCTACGACGGTATTAAGAGATGTCAAGACAGCTCCATATTGAGTCTCCGAGATGACCACACCCGGATATGCCTCCGGTATAATAGTTACCCTGAGACCCGCCGCTGCCGCCTGCCCGTATGTGAGAGTGCCCGTTTTTTTGGGTCTCTTCTCAGGCTGCTTGCTTTTCTCAGTCCCTGGGGTGCTCCCTTCTGACCTGGGACGTTTAGTCCCCCCCTGAGCCTGAGTGCTAGGACCTGGCTTGACTGCGCTCTGGCCCGAGGTGATACCTTCGAGCCTGAGCCGTCTAGCCCTGGCCTTCTGAGCACCAGACCTGTTCTTTTTCTTAGAACCGCCCGGTGTGTTGCCAGTCCCCTTCATGAGCCTTGTTGAGTCGTCTCCTTTTGCAAGGAGGGAGCTCTACTAGTCCCCTCTTGGGAGCCCGGTTTCATAGACCCTTCTTCCGAAGGGCCCTTAAAAGGTTTGCTGCTTTTTTTTTTCATACAGTTCCCACGAGTAACTCGAAAAGGTGGTCGACCCCAGCAGAGCCGGCTTACTGAGGTAAGGCTGTGTACTCTGGGAGGTCGCCTGGTATCCTAGAGGCTCCGTTCACGACACCCGATTTGGGCTCGGGTGTCATGCAGCCCTTAGCACGGAAGCGCACACCGTGGCTTGAGCCCTGTGTCCCTCTTAGCTTCAGAGCTCCAGTCTAGGCCACCCATCGATAAGACCTCATGGTCGTAGCCATGGAGTCGTACCAATGAAAGGCCCCTGGAGTCTCTTACTGAGCCTCACCACTGCGTTCAAAGTGTGGACACGCTGGGAGAGGGCTATTGTTGTAGTTTCCTGATTCTTCGCAAGAGCAAATGCTACAGGCCATTTACTAAAGTAATCCTTGAAAGTTATGATGTATTTGTTACCTCGATCAGACTCTGGAAATTGCTCAACATCCTCTACAGGGACGTGCAGTCCATGGAAGCAAGGGAAGCAGTGCTTCCCCAAAAAAAATTACAAAACATCTTCTAAAATGTAATTTTTGAAATAGGAAACCATTAATTTAGTTTATATTCAATTTTATATGCTTAAATATTATCTTAATTATCAAGCCCGTAATAAATGCGGCCTTGACTCCGACAGGTCACAATAGAAAATCGAATAGAACCTATGCGGGCCGCGAGCTTCTCTGCAGCCAAGTCCTGTATGCTTGATTTCCTGTGAATCGCCAGCCAGAGGTTATTGAACTTTCCACCGGCTGTTTGCAATTTTTGCATTTCAGTCGCGTGCTTTAAGTGGGGGCGGAAGCTATCGTTGGAGTAGATTCTTTGCTTGAACGGTTGTCCGTGCGTTGTGTGATACGTACGTCGCGTCGTGCATGGTGCGATATGGAAGACAATAATACGGACGTGGATATGCAAATACCGTCAATTGCGACTGTCGGTAATAATGTTGAAAATGTTGGAGAATTTAGTAAGAAGAGTGTGTGTGAATGTGTGGTGTGTGTCTTAATAATAAAGGGATTTTCAACATTAAACTTCGCTGATAAGCTTCAAATAATTTCCAAAGGAAGGGCAAAACCGCCTATGAAAAATTTAACCACAAAAATGAAAAACTGTATTAGACATTTTTATCTGGAAAAGCAATACGAACAATTTAAATGGCTAACAGGGTGTGAAAATATAAGTAAATTATTTTGTTGGCCATGTTTACTTTTTGAAAATGAAAAAGGTCTCTGGAATAAAACTGGTTTTTCCGATTTAAACAATTTCCATAAAGCTGTAAAAAGACACATCATGTCCAAAGCGCATTTGCAGGCCGTCATAAAAGAAAAAGTCTTCGGCAAAACCAGAATTGAACACGCCGCGCCCTTAATAAACAGTTAGAAATTAGTTACCGCCAACACAATGAACTAGTCGATAAAAATAGGCAAATATTAAGAAGACTTATCGATGTTGTTTGTTTTCTCGGACAGCACGAATTGGGATTTAGAGGTCATGACGAAACAAGGGTTTCTTTAAATAGATGAAATTTTCAAGATTTACTTAGATTAATGGCTAAATATGATGATTGCTTAAAAAATAATTTAGAGTAGTCTAGCGTTTTTCGCGGAACGTCGAATCGAATCCAGAGTGATTTAATTTCCGCTGTTGCAACCATTATTCTAAAAAGAATTAAGCAGGAGATTGGCGAGGCGCGGTTCATTGCTATTGTTCTGGACGAAACAACTAATACCACTAATTTTAGCCAATTATCTACAGTAATACGCTACGTTAAAACAGACGGAAGTATTCAAGAGCGATTTTTAGGTTTTAAGAATGTGTCCGAAAATCATACAGCAGATGCATTATACACCGTAGTTTATAACATTACTAAATAAAGTAATGGAGAGAAAAAATTAGTTGCTCAAAGCTATGATGGAGCTGCAGTGATGGCAGGACAATTAGGGGGTCAGCAAGCTAAAGTTCGAGAAACTTTCCCAAGTGCTGTGTTTGTCCATTGTTTTGCTCATAAATTAAATTTAGTTTTATCCTAGTCCATCAATCACATTAAAGAGTGTATAAAGTATTTTTCGTTACTTTAAGTGGCATGGCTGCTTTTTTTTTCCAAGTCAACAAAACATACACAAGCTTTGGACTTCATTGTCCGCAAACGATTGCCCAAAGTAGCTCCTACTAGGTGGAACTATAATAGAAGACTTGTGTTAGCAGTATCTGAAAATCGCGAATTACTGATTGAACTATTTGAGAATATAATAGAAAATAATGAAACGTAGGACTCAGGAGCAATAAATAGTTCGAGGGGGTTTTTGGACTGTTTGAAACGAGATTTTAATTTTAATTATTTGTTGAACGTATTTTCAGAAATATTTCCATTCTCGGACAATGTTTTTAATATATTACAAACTAAAACAAATGATATTGCTTTTTGCCTAAAAAAAGTTGATGATTTTAAGTCCATGTTAAGCCAAAAAAGAGATGACTTTGACCTATTTTGGGAGAAAACGATGACGTTAAATGTAGAGCCACAAGCCAAGCGTCTTCGAACAGACAAGGTGGGAGATGTTCAAACATCATACAGACGCCTCTTTTATAAAATAATCGATCAAATTCAGCAACAAATAAACTATGGATTTAACGGTTTAAATGATTTTAAATTCCTCGAGCTCTGCAATTTTGATGCATTTAAAGGAAAAAGTTTTCCAGAAGATGCGTTTAAATCTCTTCTAAGGAACTAATGCAATTTTTAAAAGACAAGGAGCTGGAAGATGCCTACACCGAAGTGTCGAAATTGTGTGAATTAGTATTGACAATACCTGCCACAAGTTCAACAGTAGAACGCAATTTTTCAACACTTAACGTATAAAAAATTTCGTGAGAAATTCAACGGGGCAGGAGAGACTTTCGCATACATCGCTATTGTCCATTGAAAATAGACTTCTCCAAAATATGTCGGAGCATCGACGTTTTTATGATGACGTCATTGATGAATTTGCAAAAAATGATCGAAGAATCGAGGTTCATTACAAATAGGTAAGTTTCTAAAAATTGCTTCCCTTTCTTAACATTTCACCGCACGCCCCTGATCCTCTATTGCTATACTTTCGAATGGTAAACCGGTGTTTATATTGTTTCAATGACCCCGAGACCTTCTCCTGGGACCTTGCTAAACATGTGTCACCTTGGTGCATGAGCATTCTGTATGAGGGAAGAAATATTTTGCTGAAACCATTGTCTCAGAGGCATCTTGCTATACTAATGTATCATCAATAATGCGAATAGAATCTTTGGTTTTGTAGAGAGTTGGTGTGGTATTTTCGAGGTAATGTTGTACACATTGCTGTACTGCCAAAGTTGCCCTAGTAATCTAAGTATCATATTAATATAATTGTCCAGTTAAATTTTCTTTTAGAATTAAAATGTAGGCAGTCACCCCACTTACCGAGTTTTTTTGTAGGTACTTATTTTATAGATATTTTTTACCTTTTTTTCTAAATGTATATGTTGTACGCGACGTACATATAGGGGGAGTCCCACAATATTTTATTCTGTTGGCAAAATCTAATTTTATGTTGGAATTATTTCATTTCTCAATTTGGTTTTTTCTAACTTTCTTACTTACTCCCCGACAATTCTCTTCGGTGTGTCCCTGTGTGTTTGTCAAGTCGTAAGTCACTGGTTTCTTCAATAGCCATTCTGCGAATGGGCAAATGAAAACCGATAGCATTACATCTGTTTCATTCACATCAGTGGCTTAACAATACAACGTAGGGCCCTGGTGCCAAATCGTAAAACCGGGCCTCCTTCCCTCTCTATAATAAATACATATAAACAAAAAAAAAAAAAGGAGATTTCGTAAATCGCAAAAAATATTAAAATCTTGGTTTAACATTCAGGATAGCTCAGCAAATCGGATTAGTACCACAGAAAAATGATATAAGGTAATATATACGTATATATATATATATATATATATATATATATATATATATATATATATATATATATATATATATATATATATATATATATATATATATATATATATATATATATATATATATATATATATATATATATATATATATATATATATATATATATATATATATATATATATATATATATATATATATATATATATATATATATATATATATATATATATATATATATATATATATATATATATATATATATATATATATATATATATATATATATATATATATATATATATATATATATATATATATATATATATATATATATATATATATATATATATATATATATATATATATTTTTATTTTTCATTTTATCACAACTACAACGCTGAATACTCACAAAACAAAATATAGAATCAGTATCACTGCAATTATACGCCTGTTTTAGTCAGAACACAAAAAATTAACACCCAAAGCCATTACCGCATCTACAACTTTGGGCGCCCTAGGCCCGCTTGAAATTACGGGCCTCTATCGACCCTATCCCCTCGGCCCTTCTTTCTATTAAGACAGCTTAAAAATAAATTGTCAACAACTGCTTTGTAAAGTTTTTTCGCATATTTATGTTTGGTGTGTTGTTTAATTCTTATTGTATGCTTGTTTATTTTTATATTTAGCTACGTGTGACAGGCGAGTATTTTAAGTTTTCCTAATACCCCAATTTAATATTCAAATTTTTAACTTGCTGTAATGCTTCATTTAACAAATGTAGTCAAATAAATAAATAAAGCATTGCAGCCAGTGCCGGTTTAATTATTTTCGCCCAAACGTATTTACGGGCCCCAAGCTTGTGGGAAAATGACGACCAAAGAAAAAACGTCCTCTCTTCCATATAACAGACACTTATCTCCTTCTTTAATATAATAATATATAAAAATTACCTACTTACTGATAAAATGAAACAGGCGGGCCCTATTTTCGACGGGCCCTAGACCCGGACTCACGGGCTTAATGGGTAATGCGGCCCTGCCAGAGCAAATAGCAAATAACTTAAAATAAACTATCAGTTCAGTAATTATTTTGCATCTTCGCTCCCTATTCTCCGTAGAAATTTTGTTCGATTGATCTTTACCGACGTAAAGCGCTGCGCAGCGACAGAATTGAACCTGCTGGTGAAAGCCGAGTAAAAATAAAAGACTGTTTGCCTGTTTGGTGTCCTTTTATAAACCGATAGTTTTTAGTTCTATCGATAGTTCTAATACGATAGTTTTTTCTGCAGACTTTAAGCGGGCCGCCACCGGGCCCGCATCACTCGCACCATTGTAGTTACGCCACTGATTCACATGTCTAGGAATCATTACGACTGGAAGGAATATGTATCTCTTTCACTTCCATAACTTTCATATGTAAAGATTTTTAAATTCAGATCTAATTTGTATATATACATACATACAGAAATAAATTCACCTAGCCTACTTAATAAAAATATCGCTGCTCCACTAAACCATATTTTAGTTTGTTATTAATTTGTTCATTCATTTTGTTTATATATATTTTTTAGTAACTTTCACTTTATAAATTATAATAAAATAAATTATGCCGTTATTATTTTCTTCCAAAAAAAAGGTTTGGATATGGAATTTTAAATATTTTTTTTTGGATTTGTATCAATGTTTTACCATATAGCACACTTGATTTTTGTACAAAATTTAATAAGTAGTTATTCGACACTGATTTTTTTTTACTTAAGTGAATTTATTGTGCAGTTTTTAAACTTTGTCGCGGAAAGACCAACCAACAGACCGACAGAAATGGGAAAACATGTTTTTCGGTATCTGGGGTCGCTAAAAGGTAAAAGTATCATAGGGTGATTTTTTTACGTTAAAAAACTTCCCTCTTATGGGGAAAGATTAAAGCTCCACATTGAGTGCGAATATTCATCTTTCCACAATCAATTCAAATCCTATAAATCCAAACTGATAATGCTTCACTTGTTTTATTTTTAATTAAAAATTCTTCGCAATATAATTCACTTGGTTTCAGTCAATTTTACCGGCGAAAATGAAAAACTAAAAGGGGAAAATAAGGTGTCGGCTTTCCTACATTCATATAAAATTACAAAGGGGGCGCGTTGAACATTATAATTGCCTCCACATAAATTATCCGAGATTCGTTTTACCATCCGGGCTATTATTTTATTGTCGAATATTAAAAATATAGGTGTCAGAAGCTCATAGAAAAAGAAAAGTATTAATTGCTAGGATCAAAATGTTCTTTATTTGTTTGTCATTTATGAGAAGTATTTTTACGCTCTATAATGAAAATTTGTCGTTACACAAACAAATTGTCCAGAAATGTCCAGTTTAGAAGCTTGGTCAATTTAGAACCCATTATGCGAGATTCAGTATTTTTCAATTCAACCTTAAAATCCACAAGAGAATGTGGTTCTTGGTTTTATATCGTGTCAAATTGGAATTATTTTGTGACGTTTCGCTTGCGGTTGTACGATACATCTTCAGGGATCTTCACTGCACAAGATTAAAATATTGAATGAGCTGCAACGAATGAAGTTCAGGTAGACCTGTGCTCGCCGACGCGTGTCTTAATATAATGATTGACTTCCACGTATGATGAAGCAGGTAGCCAGTGTCCTTATTTAAATTTTGGGATGCTTGATGATTTCAAAAGATTCTCTAATCTTCCTTTTATAATATCCCGAGATTAATGCACAAACCGTGGTATCTCGCATCAGTTTCGGTATATTATAAAAGGAAGATTGGAGAATCTATAGAAATCATCAAGTACCCTGAAACCAATCATTCCAGTGTGTCACGCGTTTTTCAATTCTACTCATCGGGGCTCATTCCGTGTATTGATCTTGTGCAGTGAAGATTGCTGAAGAAGACTGTCTAAATCCAAAAACCGTGATTTCTTAATTGGCTCCAGCCGTAAAAGCTAATATGTCCTTAAAAGCCATTGCTCAAAATTACATTCTTCTATTTAAAACAGAGTTTAAAACACAAAGCAATATTTTCTCCGGTCCCACCAGCAGCTCCCACTTAACAGATTTGGCATTATTAAAGCACACTACCCACACACTACTTTCTTTCTATTTTTGTTATAATTTTCCGAGTATTTTTCATATGGAAAAACAAAGGTTTAATAAATTATTTAAGCTGTGTTTTACTAGCGACTAGCGACGCAGTCGTTCAATTCGAGCGGCTCAAAACGTAACTGTAAAGAACTGCGTAAAACCAGCGTTGCCAACATTGAAACCATCATGATTGCCAGAATGACAGATAAATTATGACAGAATGTTGCCAAACAGAAACCTTTAGAAAAATGAAGTACAGGACGGTCTATTTCACAGACATAGTGGTACAGAGCGATGCATATATAATAATTTATTATGTGCTATTCTCTTACGTTTTTCTTTTATTTTGTTTTATCTATATATTTAAAACACTATGCCGAATTTTTCAGCAAGTTCGTGAGAGAGTTGTACTGCACCGATTTATATGATCATCTGGTGACCAAGACCTATCAACACTTTTTTTTCTATTGTAAATTTATACAGGATGTTTCAAAAAATGGGGTCACTTAATCATGATTATGCTCAAAGAGCTTGACGTAAAAAGCTGCATTTTGGCACACAGGTTGATAGTAGGATGTAGAGGTTCCATAAGACGGGATTTTTCAAAACTCATATTTCAAGAGGGTGAAACCGCCCCTTAAATATTACAATATTTTTTACTTAAAAAAGGTTGGTTTTCTTAGGAAAACGCTTAAACTCGTGTATTTTATTTAATTATTTTACATATTTTAAAATGACTTAAACATTTATGAAGGTTGTTTCAAAAAATCGGGTCACTGATTAATCACGATTCTGCTCAAACCGCTTGACATAAAAAGTTGAATTTTGGCATACAGGTTGATTGTAGGATGTGGAGGTTCGCTAAGAAAGGATTTTTCAAAATCAAATTTCAAGGGTATGAAACCGCCCCTTAAAATATTACAATATGTTTTATTTAAAAAACGGTTAGTTTTTCAAAAAAAAAAAACGATTGAAGATGTATATTTTTTTACATATTTTTTAAAAATGTATACAGGGTGTTCCAAAAAATTAGAAATAATTTATATACAAAAATCTCCCAAACCCCTGTTGACAAAAATTGAAAGAAAATGCAACAAAAAAACAACAAAATTTATTATTAATCGTATAATGTAACAGGAACCACGGCTATAGGCACTATAATGTTAATACTTATGTATGTATTATCTATGTAGTTATATAAGTCTGTAACAATAAGACGAAAAACTGACTGATAACTCTATTATTAATAGTATATAACGGGAACTGTGAATATAGGAACTAGAACAATATAATGTCGTTAAGTTTTGTAATATTTAAATCCAACCAATTCATTCGAAATTGATCTAATCAAAAATACAAAATTAAGTTTCCACCATATAAGTAATGTGTGTACGAGAGGAAGGTTTACTACATGCGTTCCTGGTTGCCTTCTCGGTTTGCCATACTTTGTTTCTATTAACGGGTCCATTCCAGGTCAATGAACTGTATACTAACGTAACTGGAACGGCACCGTAAATTGAAAAATCGATAGAAAACTGAGGATGGAACAACAGAGAGAGAAAGAGCGATAGGGTGGTATAACTGTCCTCGTCCCACTCCTAAGAACAAACCGCGATTGTTATGATAATTTTGTTTGAGGTAAAAACGTTGTGAGTTTTGACCTACCTTTCGCCAGTATTTTCACCTAAATTGTTAGTATATCGTTTATTTGTTGTGAGTGCAAATTTGCACAAATGTGTCGTCTTGTGCCCCAAAGTAGGTGACATCTAAAGCGATTTAGTTGCACCATAGTACCTACAGATGGCGCCACTGGTTACCTATTTCTCTCATCGACATTCAAAGTCCAATGACATGACACCTTGTTTGTTTTAGGGTTCGGGTATTTCGGTTTTAATACTGATACCCCCCCTCCCTCCCAAGGAATGGCCTGATGAGCCTTGCCGGGGCAGATACCACGGTAGCAGATGGCTCCGTAGCTATACGTAGCGTAATTGAGCCCCAACAAGAACTAGCAGACATGGTAGTGCACAGTCTCTCCAGAGCGATTATGTTGATAAACCAGGGTGAACTGGGAAACTGCTAAAACCAGATGCAGTTGCAAGTGTGTTTTCCTTCCCTAAGTATTTGATGAAGAATGTTTCTTTGCCACGTAAAAAAACTGTGAATCACGTAAGTAAATTAAAACCGGTGAGAGTTTTTTCTTTATTTTCTGTTCTGTACCACAGATACAGGTACATACCGTTCTTGAAAAAATATTTATCAACTGAAAAATTACATTTATTTTAGTATTTAACAACATCAAGTGCATGTGCACCCTGTATAGGTATTTTCACATTTTTCACAAAGTTATGCTAAGTAGTGTAAAATTTCATTTGCAAAAAAAAAATTTAAAAAGTGACAGAAGGTTTTACATAATACATTAATAAAATTTTTGCAAATTCGAAAATATTTTGTTTCCATTTTTTATTTTAACTGCGTTAATAATAAACAGAAAAAATATATTATTTATTGTTTACGTAAAATAGAATACCTAGTATACCTATTATTGTATTAATGCACTTGAGCTAGCATAAAAATAGAAATAATAAACAGAAATAGTTAAAACCTTCCGGCGCGTTTCGTTTCACAATTTTAATTTTCGCTAAAACAAATGCTAAAGTTAATATTTTCTTTGACAATGTGTAAAAACTCCTTCTTTACAACATAATCATTATTTCACCCTTTTAAATGCAAAGAATTTCTAAAAACATAAATAATTAAGTAAATGCATTTGTCTAGTCACTTAATACAATAAGCCAGAGAGAGATGGAGTTACCACAATACGGGTTGCCTAAAGATGGACTGGTTTTCGAGCATTAAGTGTCCCTTCCAGTATTGTTGTTTTAAATAAGCTCGCGATTCTAATCGTCAACATCGATATTTGCGATATATCGATACATTATCTGCATCCCTACTCTATAAGCTACGGGGCAGCTTTGGCAGATGTCTGATAATTACCAGAAACTACGATAATTTTTGAACTTGATATAGTCAGTGTTATGTATTTATACCATGAATGAATGAATAATTGTCCATTTCTATGATGAAGATGTTGCAATTACGTATAAAACGGAATTTTTTTGTTGAATCTCTGGTAATGTTAATTCAAATCTGATATTTTCATGTACATTATCTGGTAATAGCCTATTTAGGCTTTAGGCTCTGGCAAGATTGGTCGCACTAGTCACTCAGTAGTGCGCACTGTAAAAATAGGTCCAAAAAGGCAACAAGTGTTGTTTACTGCCCCTGAAGATGAACATATAATTGAAATAGTGATTGATCACCCAAATTTTTGGAGCATGGAGTTAAGAATTCAAAAAAACTGCGGAGCAGAATAAAATCTGGGAAGAAATAGACAAAATGTTAGGTAAAGTAGGTAATACATTTTTGAAGCAAAAACATTTTTTTTAAACACACGACAGAACATAATAGCTTTAAGATAATAGACAGATAGATATTAAGTACATAAGAGTCTTTAAAAAAAATCACCTCTTGGGAGATATAGAGTCTCTCTCTATACACGTACAGAATATTAAAAAATGTAATCCATTTTAAAGCATTAGATAGCGTTTTCTCTTAACCTTTCCAAATCTTGTAATTCAAGACTGTCCAAAAACTAAAATTAAAGTCTTGTAAATCTCAAATATGCTTGGGCTTAACTTCGTTATCTAGCGGGTGTTTATGAATAAGTAATATAAATGCTCCTTCTCTCTTTTTAAAATAAACTACTACCCTCAAAAATACCTAAGTATCATTAGTCCTTAACGTATCTCAAAGGTAAATATCTTAAGATGAAGATGACACCGTTGCGTTGTGCCACATTTGTTTTCAGGACAAAAAATCCTCACTTTTTGTAATTGTAATAATGTCTTATGTCTCTAATATCTTTATTCATACTTTTAATAATAATTTTTTGGCATCTCTGGGGTCTGGGTGGGGGGGGTAATAACCCCTTTTACCCCCGTCTTTAGAGATAATGATATCAAGCCTAGTATATTTATAATCGGCAAGACGAGATCCGTTGAATGAAGTAATAATAAACAGGGTGTCTGATTTAAACATATATGTTATGTCTATTTTAAAACTTTTTAATGATTTTTAAAACTGTTAAATTTGTTAAGAGATACTAAGTACAGATAAAATCCTACAACTTTTCTATTTAAAGTTCTTTTTTATCAGTAATATTTAACCCTCTAACCCATACAATTATCCACAGGGGATTATCAGGAGTTTCGTAGGTTTGATTAATGTTTCTATTTTATTAGTTTTGGAATTTTAGTTTTACGTGCTGGGTTAGTTATTATAGCATTATTATTTTGAATCGATTTTGTGTCTATACATTTAAAAGTTGACATATACTATCACTATCATATACATATGCTACTAAAAATATTTACAAAGCGCGCAAATAAATGATTTGTACATATCCACACGGTCAATTTTTGGGATATGGAGACCACTTTATTTTATGGTTTTCAGAAGGAACTTTCATTTCAGTTGGGAAAATTCAACTCCTAGGTGGGTACTGGAGCTAAATTCGACTCTGACATTACCGCTTTTAAGAGTTAAGTGGTAAAACAATGCCTACTAAAATACTTAATTAAAAATCACTAACGTTCTAATATTTTATGGCCTATAAAGTGCAATGCGAAATAAAACCAATTTTCCTGTAAATTAGTTTAATGAAGCATTTCGGATATGCTTTAAATTACTTGTCAGTAAAGCAGTCATAAAGCGGCTAGCTTTAAACGTAACAGTGAATTAAAAATAGTTTATAATTTGTGCTATTAATGAATTATTGTGCACTGAAACCCTCCTCACCCGTTGGTCAAGCGAAAATTGAACTAATTAATGTTAATTGCGTTGTAGGAATGGCCTCAAGGCAAGAACTTTTCTTTTTTGAATTTTTTAAAAACTGGTTACATGTAAAATTATTGTGTCGGTGATTTGAAAATCCCCTCTCGCCGGAATCTAGCTATGACCCTGGTTATTTGTCTACCTTTTTAATAAAAACCTCTAAAATGCCACCATACTTATCTGCTTATGCTATTTTTCAGTTCAAATTTGAAATTCAATATCTCTTTTACTACTTGACAAAATTGCTTGCGGAAAACAGTGAAATGGTGCCCAAATCACGCTTGAAAAATTTAAGAAATTCATGCGTATCCCAGATTTGCCGGAATGCCTTTTGCACTTATTTTATAGGGTGAGTCTACTTGTTGAATGTTTGTTTCGGGACATTTTCGAGATTTTTTGTTTATCTTTTGTTTCATACAGGATGTGATCCTTTAAAGCAAGTTATGGGTCATTTCTAAAAATCTGTTTTGGTGATCACGGTACATTTTTTCAGTATCACAAGTAGGGAAGCATGCTTGTTGAGAGTTAATCCGACCCATTTCTCTATAATTGCCCTCACCACTTGATAAATAGTGAAAAACTGTCTTTTTGCCTTACAGCACATTTGAGGCGCGACCAAACAAGCTCTCTAGGCATGCAGTCTGGAGACTTTGATGGCCATACCCTTCTAGTGATTCCATTTGTTTTCAAATTTTACCAAAATTACCACGTGATATCACGCTTAGACACGGACTACACTCATGTCTTATCATGATCAATGTCATACCACATTATTTAAATATGATTATTCGAGCAGTTTCTTTGTTCTTATTTCTTATTAATATTTGAAATTCAATATCCTTTTGAATTCCAGAATGTGAACTAGCGGTTTTGGGATAGAAATGAAAAATGCCTTTTCCTTAAAACAAGAGACATTTCACAACATTTAAAAAACATAACATTCAGCGTGGCAAATAATTAAAATACTGTAAATATTTGCTTGGTGATCGCCCAACTCGTGACCGAGATCTCAAGGATTGATCTTCCCTTCTTTTCAATCTCAGGGTCTTTATGTTGCGTATAGGCGGACGATTTTAAGGGCTTCGGGAATCGGCCGGCGCGATTAGATTTATTTTCTCTACAAATCGGTCAAATACTGTCTTTTGGGGTTTGGTAGTAATGCATATGCAATACATCCCCAACCCCATCGCCTTACAAACCTCGCAGTTCTCATTCGCTTCGCGAATATCTGATGGATGGATTTGGGTGCCCATTTAGGAGATGCCACTCGCCACTGTCCCTCAAAATAATCTATTACTGAAACATTTTCATTAAAAGGACCCGCAATAACCCGGTTATCATTTGATAAAATCAACCTATCTTGTCGCAACTTCCTAAGGCGCTCTCTTCCCTCAGTAGTGAGTGCACCCGGGTTTCTTTGCTCCGGAGGGAAGAGGGAACCTTCCTCTGCCCATTTCCGCCCCGAAACACCCTGTTTACTAGGGTGCGCCGGGGTTGAAATCACCGGTTTTGTACCCATGCCTATTTCCCTTGATCCTTGCACGTCCCTTAAATTCCCCTTATAAATTGGTTCCTGGTGTCGCGCACCCCGATTTTCCTAATGGACCGTTTGAAGAGAAGTATTAGCTACCCTTCCCACTCTTGAAGACTTCCTTTTTATGGGGTGCCTGAGGGACGGCGTCGGCGTAAAAATTCGACGTCATGAATTACAATTTTCGGTTTATCGGTAGCCTGCGGCCGATTTTTTGGTTCATCCTGTATACACGGGTTCCCTTTATTAATTTCCCCTAGACTGATCGCGATTTCCATCCCTAAATCTTTCTCCCCGTAAGGAAGGGAATCTTTACGGGTTTCCCTTTGATCTTACTTTATCTGGACTATAATTATTTTCCCTTTTTACTCGTTTTTCGATTTGTTTTTGTTTTGTAAAATCTGTCTAATTACCTTTAAATTTACTGTTACATCAGTAAATTAACTCTAGGCCTCCAGCAGCCGCAGGAGATGCTAAAAGTCGATACTTTTGACTTCGACTGTGATCGGCGTTTAATCGTCTTACTGACTGATGGAGCCTTTACAATTTACATCTTTTCCAAATTCTGTCTGCGAACGTGTGGGAGGTCGGCTAACCTCTGGGGACGCCTACGAGCCACCCAGACGCAGTGCCTCCAGCCTCTCTTCCCAGACATGTAAGTCATGATTTATGATTTTTTAAATTAAACACACTGATAAACCATACTTAACTTTTATTGAATAACTGATAGGAAGCTACGAATGGGCCTGTCTCACTACCAGTGACAATATAAATTAGGTGTGTTAACCTAAAAAAGCAACGAGAAAGCGGGTTAGATCTTTAGATTTCGGATGGTGGAGATACACTCAACACTGGCTGAAAAACACGACATCGGCCTCTATTTATAGTGGCCGACATCGTATCACTAGGATCTTTAATAGTCAATTCCCATTGACACAAATTGGTACAAATCACTATAATTCTTTTGTTCTTCGTTTACTGTTATTTTAGTGTTTTGTTTAGTAATGTTGTGAAAAGCAAACTAAAATTTGTACACCAAATTACTCAATTCTATAATTATTACTCGTTATTACTCAAGTTTCACAAAAGTATTACTCATTACTCAGATTTATATCCAAAATTACTCACATATTACACAATTACTCAAATTACCCAGATATATACTCACTATTACTCAACATTTATACTCAATTGTGCAAATGCAAATTGTGCATATATCAGAAATATGTAGTGCCACCTTTAATATTTGGTATAATGTACGGTTTTGTGGATAAAATGTTATTTATAGCAAAAAGAAGACAAAACACAATCATTTTAATTAAAAACATATTTTTATTACAAATATTCTAACTCTTGTAGAGGATGGACTAATTAGTGCAATATATGTCATAATATAAGCTATAAAAAAAACTTTGTAATTGTGATTGCTTAGTGGAATGCTGACTTGGAAAATAACTCTTAGAATATTTTTTCCATCATTTAAATTACTTGGCGATGTATATGTGGCAAAATATTTCTTGCAACATTTTCCATTTCGGTCAGAGAGTTGTCATCAATTTTCAAAGAAAAGGTTTACTTCGGTATCGGCCATCTGAAATAATTACGTTCTGAATAAACCAATCAATATTTAAAGAAGGCGCTCTGTGTTTGTACCCGATTTCTTATATTCAATCATACTAAATTACATTTATTTTCGATAATATGCCGAGTCATGAAAAATATTGTTCATTACTGTAAAAACCGAAAAAAGGTTTCCAAAATTAAATGTTTATTATTTTAATTTTGTCAGTTTCTTTAGTGAGTTCGTTAGATCTCAGATTTTGTAGCAGACATAATTGGTCACTTGATTTTCATTGTAGTTAACGTTCGTTTAAGTCAGATAAAAGTTTTTTTCTTAAAAAAAAAATTACTTTTTAAAGCATTTTGAAAAATTACCCCCGTCACTGGTAAATTTTTTCACGTCTCTTTTGATTTTCCAATTTTCATTCAGCTAATATTTTTTTAAATTAAAATTTTAAGGTTTTGCGTTTTAAAATAAAAATTTTGTTTTTTTTTAAATCAACCCCGCCAATGACTAAATTTATTTACGTCATTTTTGATTTTCATCACTTTAAATAATATTTTTTTAAAACAAAATTTGAAAGATTTGCGTTTTAATTCACTGCCAAGCCAAATTAACACTTTCGCACCACGCCAGCCTTAAGACAAGCTTAGCGAACACCGGTGTCTGACCAGGCGCTAAAAAAGGAGAAGCATTTCTACTTCATACCACGCCAGGGCGGTCACACGCAACGGACGTTTATGTATATTTTAACACGCCACAGCGGACATTTGAGCGGAGAACAAATGCTTCAATATATTTCATAAAAAATAGTTCCTAAATATTTTAACAACTTTTTTTAAAATAATTTTTGCTTGTGAAAATTAAATATTTTGTAAAGTATTTGATTTTATTGTAATAATTATTGTGTCCGCCCTGGCGCACCAACTTTTTTTTTGCTTTTTAACCACGTCACGATGGACACGACAGCGGACACAATTCTCAAAATCCATACAAAGGTTCTAGTCAAAAAACCAGAAACGACAACCCATCTAACGAGGTTAGAGTAGAGAATAATTGATGAAAAATGCATGAATATAACTGTTCGTTGCCTAGTAAAAGTACAATACAACAATGGACATAATAATATTATTGTCAAGAGGACACCGGTGTCAGCCATGGCGGTGAAAGTGTTAAAATATAAATTTCTTGATTTTTTTTATTTTGAAAAATCACTTCCACCACTGACAAATTTTCTTTTAACTTATTTTAACAAGCATTTTTTTTAATTTTCAAATTTCTCTATTTTTAAAAACTGGTTATGCAATTTAAAAAAAAATAAAAAACATCTTATAACGACGCCGCCACTGACTTAATTTAGCCAATTTACGAAGTGATTTTGAAAGAAATAATATCTACACATTAGATCATAATCCGTTATTAAAAAATATCGTAATTTTTTCAACGAACTTTGACTCCCATTTAAAACAATTTATTCCTTCAAAGTTTTATTATTTAATCTTTAAAACTAAGAAAGTTATAGCCTGTAAACGTAATTGTGGAACACCCTGTGTATCGCTTTTTGAGCGAGACAGTTCTAAATAAGGTGAGTATCAAGCATTCTAAAATAAAACATCATAGTACACCAAAATATACACAAATATGGTAAATAAGTTGATGCCGCACCCACATTTTTTATTCTTAAACATCCGCACGAGCCTCACCGCTTGCCGAGTCTTTCGTTTGATAATCCTTGTTTTAATATGGATACACTGCTTATATAGAAACGCATTTTTACGTCATCCCAAAAAAAAAGAACCTAACCGGGGCTAACCTAAGTGCAATCTGCTATTTAAAACACATTTTTTTTTGTACTAAGAACAAATAAAATATTTCAACAAAGACTCGGCAAGCGGATAGACCAGTGGCGGATGGCCAGGGGACGCGAGTGAAGCTGCTGCTTCACCTACATTTTCCAATCAATTTACTATTTTTAAAATATTAAGCATTTTATAATCTACATTTTTATTATAAAAGTGTAGTATGTTTTATATAAATTCACATTATTTACTTAATAATACCATTATTTTCTATCAAAACTAGTGCGTTACATACTCAAAAAATAATAATGACTTAAAAGCGTGGCGCACTGAACACCTTTACATAAGAGCGACACGTTGAGGAATCACAATCAGCAATAACAAATTCCGCATCAGACTCTCCCCGCACCACGGTTTTCGCGCTTAGATTTGTTTACGGCAGTTGCTATGGCAACACAATGGTGAATATCCGTAAGCCAAATAGAGATGGGAGCTGCAAAAAACTGCTGCTGCAGGCTGCAGCCGCTTGTTTGCTTGTTATAGAATTAGTGTAAACTAGTGCGCTCGGATCATCGAAGGCGGAAGCAGTTTTGCATCGATCGAATTGAATCGAAATTAGCTTTAAGATATAGGTACATAACCGTTTTTTCAGAACAAAAAAATATATTTAAAATCTTATAAATTCATATTATTTCCTCTAAGTATTAAAAAACGCTCCAAAGATATGGCCAATTAACATCATAAAAAGGTTAAAAAATAGCCATTTTGGGCGTTGCACCCCGAAAAATTTTCGTCTGCGGCCCTATTTTTGTCTGCAGCGCTGTGCACGTAGCTACATATGTATCATAACATACTTATTTATAGGTGCTTTAAGCATAAATATTCAATGGGATAGACTCGACTTCAGCGCCATCTGCAGGATGTGACGTCATTATAAAACTGAAGAATATTTGTCTACCGAAACTCATTCGTTAGATGATAAACAACCTGTATATTTAAGTAATATTGTTTCAATAAACAGATTAAATATTTTGGGATCACTTAGGTAATAACATAACAAAGACCGATTTTCTTTAAGACAGATTATTATATATATTGTTAACGCAAACATGTACATTTCGCCCGGTCACTTGCGGTAATATGGTAAACGTAAGAACAATTGGATTGGATAGCTAACAAAAAATATATATTCCTTATTGAAAAAAGGTTTCAGTTTTCAGCAAGAAAGTCGTATCTCTGTAAAAAAGGATATTTCAAAAATCGTTGAGACTTTTTTGAATTTTCATGCTAGGCCGTAAAAATCGAATGAAGAATGAAACCGCACTTTTTTGGTTACAATGGGATCATCAAACACTTTAGGTCATCTTTACATTGCTTTATTTGGTGCCCTGGTAGGTATATCTCTTTTATATTATACATTATGTTTTTTTTTTGATAAAAAATACATGTGTCATTTTGCATTTATATATTTCATTATTTAATTATTGTATATTAACATAATTATTCTGGAAAATATTAGTTAATATTTTCTTAATATTAATTATATTATTATGTTGCGCACCCTTATTTACCTTTATAAGTAAATTTAAAATTCTAGCAAACATTACGTACCTACCTAACACAAAACCAAAGTTCTAAAATCAAAATGCTTTTTATATCTAAAGAGACATAGTAATTCCCTCTACCTATGTACCTAAGTAAAATAAATAATTACCTATTTGACCTACCTAAACTATTTAGAAGTGATTTTTTAAATATTTTATTAATTCATGTACTTTTACAAAATAATTAGTAAACATTTTCTTGACCTGATATTGAATAAATTATCTCTTTGTTTAAAAGAAACTAAAATACTTAATTTGTTAGTAATTTGAAATTTTCAAAATTCAATCATCTTATTTAAAAAAGGAAATTGAAAGAATTATTTTTTTTTGTCGGAACCAAAATTCTAGAGATTTTCTGCTACTGTGCACTAATCAGCATATTTTTTATAAAAATAAAACTTACCCATCAAATGATAACCATCTTTAGGGCTTTTTTAAATTGTCCAAGTCGGAACGAATATTTATGCTTAAAGCACCTATAAATAAGTATGTTATGATACATACAAAATTTAATCAATTTGCTGGAGATTTATTGTGGTTCTTAATTTATGCCACAATCCACAATATTAATTCTTTATTTTGTAAACAACAAACGCCCCCCTGTAGCGTGTCACCCTGCATACCCCTTGAGCAGAAGCACAACTACACACTTTAATCTCTATGTTGCTGTTTCTCTTCAGCCCGGCGTTGTCGGATTATCGCTTTTAATATCTAGGGAAATGGGGAAAACCAAAAAGTCAATTGTTGGTAACTCTCCGACAATCAGAAATAGTTTTTTTACTAATAAATTTTTTTTTTAACTTAAATATTGATTTTAATATTTACTAAAACAGTAGGTGCAATCTACCATTCACATTTTATGACTAAAGTTGCAACCTTTTACAAAAAAGTGATGGTTAAAAAAATCTTTACACTGAACTCCCCCCCCCCTCCCCCTGCCCTACAGTTCTGGAGCATAGAGAAAGATATAAATGAGTAACGTTAAAGCTCTGCATGCCTTTTGTATTCGCATAATCCGAAATAACCTGTGATTCCGAAATAGCCCCGTTTGAATTATTTTTTGGCCTAGGCAACCCTATTTAAGATGCATTTTCTTGGATGTCGTTCAACAAAATGGTACTTCTATGGCGACACTTATTTCTATTTGTCTGTCACTGTTGTGTATCTCCATAACTCGTAAAACGGTATACCTATACTGTTTTCCAACTGAAAAATATTCATAATCATAACTCGTACATCATATTTTTAAATTTAAAAATAAATAATATATTATTTTATTTATAATATATCTGGTATACATATTTCATATTTTTTTGGAATTACTCAGATTTGAAATTATACATTTATTCAAATTTATGAGATTATTTTTTTGTAATATTTTTAAGTCAATTATAAACAATTATTATTCATGATAGGTATATCTTACTTACTTAATGGCTTATTTCGGCAGACAAGTATTACAGTGTTTACGGTTACAAAAAAAATAACTTAGGCGTCATCCTAAAAATCGTATATTTAACGTTTACCTTACTATTATGCTATTCAATCCACAGCGGCAACCGTGTAATGGGATATTCTAAACCTTAGGCTGGCGAGAGTATGACAGGTAGGCGCTTGCGTCATGAAGGGTGGGGTAAACTGGGAGTTTGGTTGGTCTCCGAGCCGAGACGGTAGTTAGCCGAAGCCGAGCCGAATCTTCCGATTCAGTTTCGCGTTTACTGTCTGTTCGAGGGCCGGTTTATTTCGAATCGTCACGTCGTCTTGACTAGTAGGCAGTTGTTATTAACCTCCAGTCGTGATACGGACATAAACATTGGCTTGTTCTGACAGAAGGGTCCTAGCTACCCACTTATAATTGGCTAATTTCAGTTAGAGTCTTACGAAAAACGAATTTAGTGGGCAAAACCAATTCTAACCTCAACGCTACGAACTTTGTGCATTTTTACTGAGTTTTTAGTGGTATGTTGTTATTTTTTTAAGTGTGTGTTGATGTTTATCGATGTCATAGGCTAACCACAACAAAACCGCCGGCGAATGTGTTTCTGTTTGCATTTTTCAAGCCAGAAGCAGTGTCGAAAAATTGTTTTTTAGGCGCATGCCATGTGCTTTCACAACCAAAACGAGCAATAAGCCAAAAGAAGTCTTCTCACTAGGTAAAACATTAAGTTTTCCAATAAAATTTAGATACATACAGTAGAAAATTTCAAATTTTGACAAGAAACAGTCTGTCGCTTTCAGCGCCACGCACCACGATATGTCAGTGGAACTAGTCAAGTTAAAGACTTTTACCAGATACCGCATTCCAAAGCATGTCTGTGACTTTTATTATTTTGACCACTATGGCCGACCTTATGGTTTCCTTAAATGATTTTCACAATGACAGCCCTTTAAATAAGCTGCATGCATCCCCGTGTCATGCGTAAACCTCGGAAAATTCCCTTTACAAGTTATTTTGTGGCTGCTTTGTTTGCTACAATCGAGGGTTGTATAAAAAGTGACAGTTCGCGGCACGGCATTCTTGATGCATGCGTAGGTGTGTTCATTGCCTGCTTAGGGCGCGAAGATTTTATTACTTTTGAATCGATAAATAAAACAATAGCAAACCCGTATCTATATTTATTTATTTAAAAAATATATGGGGGGTGAATTCATTAGCTTCAAAACTCTCTAAATCACTGGAATATTAACAATATAAACAAATACCCCCAGCGCTGTACATACGGTATTTGTTTTTGCTTTTATTAACGCTAGAAATAGATCAGATGACATATGAAGTTAGTAGAGCCGTTTTGCTATGAGAATATTTATTTTTGTGCATGTTAATATTAAAAACGTTGTCATGTACATATTATGTGTGTAGGTTAATCAAGATATTTAAATTAAGTTTAAAAGTACGTTTTTAGTATGAAGATAATTTACAATTATCAAGTTTTTTGGTATAGGTAGGTATACTTATCCTGTAGGCATTAATAAGTAAATTGTAATTATAGATTTCATTTTTTTTTACATTCAGTTCCGGAGATGTATCCTCGTTCAGTTTGGATTAGATATGAAATAGGTGTAATTATGAATTTACCTTTTGTGTGACGTCGACTCAGACACGAAGGAATTTATTTAGAAACGCTGGTAATGGTTACCTAGGTATATGGCTATTGTGATATTTAGACAGCTTTAATGTTAACATTTTCTTGTGTAGTCCTTGGAAACTAAACTGCGATTTCAAAATATTTTTAAATACAGTAATTTCGCTATTTGTTGTCAAAGTGTGGGAGTAGGTATTGTAAGTTATGGTAATATAAGTATTTTTTAACGAAACGTTTCCTTGCAAAATTATTCAAATAAGTGTAAACTAAGCTCATAAATTAATGTTGTGGTATGAGGTTAGATGACACCATATATTTTTTTTATATTAAATATGAACCCACCAAAATTGTTTTAAATAAAAATATGTTTTTTTTTGGTTTCTCTTTTTATTTGTAGGTTTTAGAATGCCAAAATAATGTTTAAAATATAACAGTATGAATTAGATGTTCAAATACCAACCCGTCCTACTAAAAGACATTTATTTCCCTATAATGGCTCATACCATCTTAAAAATGACTTATACTTCCTACTTGGCCCATGATTTCTAATTTCAAGAGTTTTTTTAAGATGTTACTGGGATTACTCTAATTTTTATTTAATAATGCTGAAATAATGCCTAAAATACGAGTAAAATATTATTAAAGAAGCTGAATAATTTAGTAAACGAGGCTAGAAATATTTGGAAATATGTAAATTAAAATAATTTTTAAGCCAGAGGATACATTTCTTAAATTAATTGAATGTCGATGTAGCTGTTTTTAAATCTCTTTTAAACAGTTTAATACTTGATTTAATACTTATTCAGCTAATTACTCAGGAACTTTGTCAAATAAACTTTTTTTCTATGTTATTTGAGAGTAATCTGTCAGTAATATAATTTAAAGTTTTTATAATTACATACCTCGTTACATACTTAGTTGTCCAAAACATTGAGTACAAAAATTACTGGTGGTTTTAAGCTCGGTTTTAAAGGACGTTTTTACCTCGACTTTTACTACGAAAATAATATATCCTCAGAAATTTAATGTTTTTCGAGACGATTTTTTCTTAACAATTGCTTACTAAATAGCTAATTTTTAATATCTAATAAAAGTTAAAAAGTGATCATGTGTTTACATAATTATTGTGTATGACAATTAAGCAGAGAAAAAACTCCAAAAAGTTAATTAACACCTAGATAGGATTGCCGAATAGTATCACCGGGAATATCACTAAATTGTGTATAACATAGGTATAGGTTGTCCTATTATTTAAAATAAAAAAATATAAGTAAATTAATTTAAAATTTTGTGACCAACTAAAATCGTGGCAATAAAAACATTTTAGCTTCCAGATTACCTTTGGAAGCTAAATACGCCACTAATGGGGAGATCGGAAGAAGTACAAAAAAAAAAGGATATGGAAACAAAATCTGATTTATCTCGAGTATGGAATTCATTCTTGTAAAAAATACATAATTTTTATTTTTTTTAATTTACCTAGTACCAAGTTGTACCATTTAGATTCAATTTTATTTTCCTTGTAAGGGGAAAGTAGTATTTAATCGTGAAAAACTCAGTCTCCCAGTTTTTTGCCGATCTCGACGTTTCAGATTTCCTAAATAGGCATATGTTTTCTCATTTCCGTCGGCCTAAGTAGAGCTACAATATTACTTACCCGATTCAAAATAAATATGACAGACCAAAATGGCGGTCCTCTAATAAATTTTTGAACCTGGAAATACCAATTTTGAGTCGGATCTGCACAAATGTCAACATTTGTGTGCTATGTTGGCGCAGCCATTTTGAATTTTTAAATAGTTAGTATAATACCAATTTTTCAGTCGAATCTTCAGAAATTACAAACTTGAGTCGCAATATTGGAGCCGCCGTTCAGAATTTATAAAAGTTGATTCTCGAGTTGACTAATAATTAATAATCTGCAGTGTTAAGATTTTCCTCGCGATTTTCGGTCTGCACAAATGACCAAATTCGTCCGCTTTGTTAGACCCGCATTATGAATTTAAAAATGTTTATTTATTTAAATTACCCCACAGGGTGATAGCCCCTATTACTGGGAAGAATACACAGCAATATTTTGATATCGGTTTTGATATATTGAAAAAACAGTTTCACGAGCAATTTCAGTTATCAAAGGTCTAAGTATACATAGAATTATAAATATTTAAAACATATTAATTTTATAATTATTGCAGTGAAAAACCTCCAAATGATCCTTCAAGCGAAAGTAATTGTGAAGTGAGCATATAAGTAGTATGCAGTGGTGAGAATCTTAGGATGTTTGTTTTAGGCTTTGCTAGATAAAATAATGGTGATTATCGAGTTGATCTAGAGGGTACGTGAAGTTAACTTGAGATGGTAGGTTAGGAGATTTGGAATTTTTTTGTTTACCGAATTATTTATTAACTATAGAAATAAGAGCAAAACATACTTTCTGTCTAAAAAAAAATTAATAATTTGCACTCTTATTTTTCTGTCGGCCATATTAAGCCTCTATTTTGAATTTTTTGTCATTCGAAAGAGAGAAATTGTATTGTCACGCGAACTGTTTACGTATGACAAATTTGAATTGCTGATCACGATTATAAATCAGATAAACAAACGAAGCAGTGAAGCTAATAAAAACTTAATGAAAAGCAGTCCTTTCTATAATTTTATTATATTATATTGCTGTCTTCAAAAATGTGCTTATATGACCAGTGTGTTGTAATGCACTGTTCAAAAGATATGTTACTATATTTAGAAACACAGCAAAAACCGAGGCAAAAACTTATTGTAAAAATCTTTATCAGGTATAAACAAAAAAATCTTGAATATCAGATTTTTCTGTAAGAAGACTAGATAGCGCACTGCCGTCCAGGTTTACAACTGCCGTTATGTTTCGTGCATTCAATAATACCAATAACCATGGATTACCTCAGATTACCCCTGAAATATTCCCTACTTTTCAGGACTACCCTAGTATTGCCAAAAAATACCTGGACACAGCTTGTCCACTAAATTATCCCCAGTGGTTTACCCATCATCTAACTGTACATAAGCTCAAATTAGACCAGTGGGACTAGTATTATCGAGAGTGTTGCATTGTCTTCCAAAATATGGATGTTTTGCTGTGCTTTCAGATTTGAGGCCAAATTGGTACTATTATTTATTCAGAAAATAATTCCATTGATGATTAAAAGGCATATTGCGTTAAAGCATTTTATGCTGTAAAAACCGAGGTAAAAACGTAACTGTTTGCTTATCCCGACGTTTTGGATTTTTATGGGTACACCATTTAACATTATGTAAAGTTAACACACTTTCAATGATGTCCTTCTTTTTCCACACCATACAAAAAAGAAAATCCCAAACGCCCATCTCAGTCTCGCTCATTGAAGGAATTTATGGTATTAAAATGGTTCTCACACTTTCTCTTTTAACACCAATTCTAGCAGCAACGTCTTTAATTCATTTAATAGGACCTCTTCATTATTTCTCTATGGCTTATGGGGTTTTAAGGTGAATTTTCTGCCAAGCCACTCGATTTAAACTAGAATCTTAATTTTAACAGTGACTGTTGCTCGTCTCTCGAGACTGTGTACTTTAAAAATATTCACCACTTTGTGATACGGTTTTTAACTCGACACTTAAAAAAATAGACCTACCCCGGGTCATATTCAAAGATTCATAGCTTTAATCGTTGATTGCCGGTGGGGAAAACGCTGCAGTATTTTAGTGTACGCGCTGGGGGTACCTAAGGGTAGCGCAGGTATTATTTGGGTACTGCTAGGACAGTTTTGGGAAGTAGGAAATTCAGGGTTAATCTGAGGTAATCCAGGGGGATTGATGGGTAATTTAAGGGCAATTCAGGGGTATTATTGATTGTACAAACTATATCAGCGATTTTACAACTAGATGGCAGTGCGCTGTCTGGTCAGTCTGAGTAACAAACCGAAACTAATGGAATGCGTACCGTTTGGCGTCGTTTGCATTTGAGATTTTTTTTTCATAAGAAAAAAGTAACTTCAGATTTATTAATTTTGGGGTTTAGGACATGGAATAAACGCTCCTTTTGATTTTAAGTTGCCGACGTTTCGACTTTATATTGAATCTTTTTCAGCGACGAAGATTAAGGTAACGAGATAACTCTCATATATATAACGACTCCAATCGATGACACATAATAAAGAAAATAGTTTTTTATTTTTATATTCGTGAAACAGTTAAAACAAATATATTAAAACCTGACAACATATATTTATATTTGGGACAGTTCAATGGACAAATTTGAAGCATCGATTTAGCTTTTTACGGATTTTTTGACTGCCATGTTGGCGCCACCATTGATGACTAAAATTCGAAATTTGCACTGTTAAAAACCCACAGGCACCGAATTTCAGTCGAGACGATATAAACAACAAAATTCGTCCGCCATGTTAGCGCCGTCATTTTTTTTATTCATCATTTGCACTATTAAATATCTGCATAAACGTCAATATTTCCTCGAATAGTTCTGTTGAAAGGGCCATATATATATATATATATATATATATATATATATATATATATATATATATATATATATTTGTTCCAACAGATTTTAGTGGTTTAGCTGTAAGAAAAACACAAGGAAGAGCACACTTATAATTTAAAAATAAAAGTAATAAATTTATTAGGTCATTGGGAAATTTATTTATTTTCTAAAGCCGGGTCAACGATTTCATCACTTTTTACCAAGCAGACTGTTAACATTCTTAACACGTGTACTAAATATTTAAGTTAAAAAGACTGGTTGAGTCATAGACGAACCTAAAAACGGCAATTTCAATTCACATGGCAGAAACCGAAGCAGAAACAGACGTTTCGTTTAAAGGCATGGGCGCCCCTGTTATAAATAGACAAATAAATAAGCAATATTAATATTGGCTGTTTGTTAAAGCATTATTAGTCAGGTAGATATTGAAACCTTAACTCATTGTTCTACTTTAGGGTAGACGTTATTTTAACAATGTTTATTAATTGTAGAGTTGCTTGCTGAAACCTGGAAAAGGACCATTATAGGCTTCCTTTATATATTCGGTTCTGTGTGTGTTACTATCGTTTTTCCGTGAAATCTTGGACTGTAAGTTAGGCCAACCCGAGGGCCAACCCATACTTGAAATCGAGCTTAAAATTTAATGAACACCAAAATGGTTTTGTGTAATTATGTTGATGTTATTTTGGTTATCTAAAATTATTTCGGCATTTTAAAATCATTTTGATAGTAGATTTAATAATATTTTTTGTTGTAGCACTAAACCAAGCGATATACCTTAGTGTGTTAACTGACAAAGAAATACTTACCAGTATAAACAGAATTGCTTTATTGCCTCCGTTAGCTTTAATTATCTTTAATGTTATTCCTTACCCATGAAAAGCACTATAAAAACAGAAAATGTTTAGTTGGGTATATTTTTCATTCATTAAAAATACAGGGTGATTATTTCGAAAAGTGAAAAAGCTAGCAAACCTTGTTAAATAGGAAGGTTTAGAAATTCTAGGGATTTTTAAAAATTTATTGGAGTCAAAAAAACCTCGAGAGAAACTAACTATAGGAGAGGTCCGAGGGGAGGTCATAAAATCAAAACAAATTTGCGTTTTTTTTTAATGAAATCCCCTGTATATTATACCCATCAATTAGATCTCTTTTTGCTAAATACAATTATACTTAGTTACCTTTATCCCTAAAGGTTATCGAGAAATTGGAAAAAAACACGGTATAAGAAGCAATGCATTGGATAGTGTACACCTATTGTAGTATTACTCATTTTTCTAGTGTATTGCTTAGCATTGCTTACATTTTCTTCTATTGCCGGGTATCGCTCACATTTTAAAATCATTCTAGCATTGCCTTTTGTTGTTTTAAAGTGTAATAAAAAACAATTTACTCACCTTCAAACCATAAATAATTGTATTTTCATCCTTAAAGATAAAATAACATAGGAATGTCAGTTAAATCAGCAAAGGTGTGAGATCTAGGTGTGCTCCCTTCTTTTTAAATGTGCTTGTATCTCAGAAAACTTTACTTACAGTTCAAAGGGAACAAGAATACAGCTTTGTAGAATACATTTCAATACAAGTTTCATTACATTTGTCCGAGGGGCGAACAACCTAGGAAATCACTGCAGATTTCAAGACATTTTGACTCAGTGATACTTACTCAGTAATACTAGTAATACCGGACAATATGTAATATTAGTAAAGTAAAACTCGAGATAATACTAGAAAAATATATAGAAGTACTAAGAAATACCTCGAAATACATTGGGGAGGAGTCAATTTTATTTCTTAGTTTTTGTGTGTGGCTGTGTCACAACTTTTTTACATTAATCCCAGGAACGGTTTATCGATACCAAGTACTTCGAGGCTAAGGTTTTCCCAGGGTCCCCTTCTAGAGTATAAATGAACCAGTTAGAATTTTGGATTAGAAACAAATCGCTATTTAAAAAACGCCCAATTTTTTCAAAAAAACCGAGTAAAAAACGTTTGGATCCCTCATTTTTATTTTTTTTTAGAGATATGCTTAAATACACAAGTGTTTTTAATTTTTAAAAGTGGTGGTTTCAATTATTATTTTTGAAATAAAACATCCAATTTCTTTTGCGGGTTTTGCCGAGGGTTTGAATTTTATTTAAGATTCTTGCTGGGATTGTTGCTATTTTTATGTAGCATATAATATACCTAGTTTTACTTGTTTTTAAGATTTTGACGTTTGAAAATTCGCATTTTCAGATCTGGAGAGGATATAACTTACTGCCGAGCTTACTGCAGAACGGATTGCAATTTGCAAAGTCCCATGTTGATAATATGTCACCGAGTATGTCACTCTCCAGTTAAAAACAATATTAAACTTTTTCCATAAGTTTCTAGGGGTTTTTTAGAGTGTAGGTTGATAATATAATAAGGGTCAAACAGGCTGAATTAGGGTCTCAAATTCTAAATTTCAAACATGTATCTACGTATATATCCAAAATAGGCGAGGCTTCTCATAGGAGGTACATGAAAAATGTATATGTACTTAAGGAGAGATAAAAGTCGAAAGGTATGCAGGGTAGGCAAAAAAATGTGAAACTCATCAAGTTCAAAGTAGGCTTAACTTTAAAAATATGGCAAAATGCTATTGAGAAAAGTTGTTTTGAGTTAAAAACCTATGTTTAGATATAAAATTATAGCCTCCTATTTTTTCTTAGCCTACTACCATCAAAACGTGATAATAAGAATAAGTTCGTATCACCATCAAATAGCTACTCATTACAACAGGTATTAACAAGAAATATTGAGAAAAAGTAAAACCTAAAAATTTAGTTTCTCGATTGAACCGGTTTTCTTGAAACGAATGAAAATAAAATTACCGAAGCGACGTTGTCATGTCATATCAACAATAAAAATTTTCGTAGTATTCTTACATTGCTTTGAGATTTTCTGATGCTTGAACACCACATTGCTTCAGCGGTTTACCCGAAGTCTTACCCGTTGTCGACTCCAGTATGTACTATAGGGTTTTCCGTTTCTCTCAATAGACTTTTTAGACAGAAGTTACCAAAACTGGTATACTTGTAATCGGTAACAAAAGATTCATTTGATGGAAGAGATTTCATTTTAAAAATGCTACTTTTTTTTGTTGCGACTTTATGAGCAAATAGTTTTTCTTTCGCCAATAGATTTTTAGAAACCTTAAAACTGTTTTATTTAATATTTTTTGCTAGCTTTCCTATTTTTTTAGAAATAATCGAACTTCTCCATACCCACATGCTAGACTGTATAATTGCAGAACTGAGTGCCGCCGGGTGAGATACAAATGTGTGTTCTTCCACGCCTCGGTAGCGCAGTAGGCAGCGCGTAAGTCTCATAATCTTAAGGTCGTGAGTTCGATCCTCACCCGGGGCATTACTTTTTTTTTATCTAAATTCCCAGAAAATCCAAAGATACGAATACTTAATTTTATTTTCATCTCACTCTTATTAAGGGTAATATTATAAAAATATTTAAGATAATATAAATAAATGGTTTAGTGTCCATTTTTTCTTAAAATATTTTACTTTGATTCGATTATCTAGATGCCTCAGTTTTTTCGAAGTTTTTGTAATATAAATTATCTTTTAGAAATCCAATGTGTCAATAGCTGGATCAATAGAGTAACTTTATTGTCCTTTCAAATACTGGAATTAAAGATAATAGAACACAGGAAAGTTAAATTCAAATGTGTACACTATGCGGCAATTTTTAGCGCTTGGATCCATTGTACGTCATCGTCAACGGCGGCGTATGTGTTATATTTGGCTTTCTCTTTAGTAAAGGGTGGTAATTAATCCCTCTTCCCGCATGCTTTACCATCAATTAAAAGTCAAAAATAAATGTTGTTAGAACAGCATGATAAAAGCCCAAACAAAACTCTCTAATGCAGAATAGAACAAAACACATAAAGAAAGTTTAATGCTTTAAACGTTCACTTCGTATTTAATTAAACAAGATATTAATAAAAAAACGGAATTTTTACAAATTGTCGGTGTTTTGACATACTGCATGTCAACTTCACGACTAAAACAACAAAGGGCACAACCGAGGGCACAACTATTATACCTACCTTAATCAAGACATAAATAAAATTAATAAATTCACATAAGAACAATAATTTATATCAAATACACACCAAAAACTACCCGAATTAGTACATAAAATGTATGTAAAAAAATAATAATTATAATTTATTTTTGTATATACCTATTTGTGTATATTTAGTATCAATTATTGTTCTTGCATGAACTTATTACTTTTATGTATGTATAATAGCTGTGTCCATGATTATTTTAGCCCTGAAGATGACACAGGGTGTGTCGAAACGTCGAAAATGGATTTAAATGAATAAACAACCTTTTTTAAGATATTTCGTTGACTCCTGGAATAAGAATTAGGCTACCTCATCATAAACCATTTTCTATGTCCTTACCGGCAAATAAAGCAATAAAAATGCAAATGCGGTCGACAGGGGCGGGCTGCGATTGGTTTATTAAACCTGTTTTACTTATTACTTATTCCAATACCATATTAAAATCAATGTATAACAATGCAGGCAGTATTTGTCATTTACAGAATTTTATTTTTTTTGTATTACATAATAATATATCACTGTAGATCTAATTCGGTTTTAATATCGCTATCAGAAATATAAGAATCTTCGATTTTAATAACATGTTTGACTCAATTTTCCGGCATTTTCTGTTTACGGCTATATTTTTTCGAATTAATTTCACAAAACTTTTACTTAACGTAGGCAAAATGTTTTCCGACGTAACTTTCAACTTTAGTTGATACCCCCAACGAGAATTAAAACCGAGTCTAAAACACTTTAAACCTAAAATAGCCATGCACTACCAAACGATTAACGAATAATAAAAGTGAATAGTGTAATTATAGGTATGTTAAAATTTCTTCTTCTTTTATATTTCCCTCGATTTTGACCAGCGTTCCCTGCCACGACTGGTAAAATTGCAACAATTCGTGAAATAATACACGAACCTTTTATCTGTTTGGTAGATTCACGAAGTACTTGGTACACTTACATTATTTACTTACAAGTTTTTTGTCATGTAGTCTAATATCACATTTTAATAGTAAAATACTGATAATAAAGATTTAAAATCTTAACTAAGTTAAAATAGTAGAACACATGTATTATTTTTACAATTAAAATTAAGTAATTTTAACCCAGTTCTGAATAGTGTAACTGTAGATAATAATCTTGTGATTATTACTCATTATAGCAAGTCTTAAAATCAAGCCCTTTACACTAAAATTTGAAATTCAAGGATTTTTATTATAGCCAAACTAATTATGGCGGAAAAAATCCGTACTAATAATATAAAGAAAGGTAGATTAGACAAAACAAACTCACATTTTATTGTAGATCTATATCAACCGATAATTTCTCAGTTGTATTTCTGCTATGTACGCCAATGATCAAGAAAAACTATTAAACATCCAACCAAGAATATCTTACATAATGGAAAAAGCTGACTAATACAGTAAGTAAATGGCGACTTGCATATTATCAACTTATCGACATTTTCTTAGAGGTAAAGAATCAAGGCCATCCGGGATTTGTTTTCAATAAAACTAATTACTTAATAGCTGGATTTATGTATTTTACAATATTTAATTTAAATATCTATCAATGGTGCTGTGGGCTTTTAAAGTGAGAAATATATCCTAGGTATCAGTTTGTTTTCTACGTATAATGCGCAGTTTTCTCGGGGAAATATTTCAGGACAAAAATAATTTCATGCTCCTTCGATTTGAAAATACCCATTTGCTTTTCTGTTTTTCACCTTCAAACCTCCTAACATGAACCTGACATTTACTGTCAAGGATCTCAGCTGTCTCTCAGATTTTCCAATTTACTTTCGATATTCGTAATGCTATTGAAATATCTATGCAGAATATTTTTAAACAAAGGAATCTCTGGAAGAATTTAGAGCTGTTGAATGAGCTTAAAAGGAATTAATAGCGTCGAGACTGGCCACATCAGAATGGAAAATTAAAATTAAATTGCGATTTAAATTAATGTTGAACCTATATATTGACAAAGGCACACATCGTTATAAAATACTAAATAAACTGAGATAATGATACATAAAATATCTATAATCAAATTGCTCTACTGAGGACGCACCTATAAAGTAGTTATTTTAAGTTTTTTTTTTTTACTTAATTGAGACTAACCTACTAATTGAGACTTCCGTTCAAAAAAATCTCTCCTTTTGTGAAAGAAAATAAAGTAAATAATTTTAATATATTTTATTTTGGCAATGACACAGCATTCAAGTTGAGGGGTAAACCCTCGGGTAAACCACTGACTAATTTTTGTACACAAGATTACACAAAAGTGCAAGATATAATACACGTTTGATTACTCGGTTTTGACAAGGATTACATAGATTTCTTAATCCTTACACAGGCTAAATAAGTACAAAAAATACATAAATTGCAATTTGACCCAATTCAAAATTTGTGCTCCGTATTGGTGCCACTATTTTGAGTTTTTAAATTTTGACTAAAAATTGGGATACAAATTTATAATTTGCAGTCTTAGATATTCCCAGATATGAATTTTCACTCGAATTGTACACATGTCAAAATTTGTCCGCGATGATGCCTCCAACATTTTCAATTTGTTAATGTTGACTAAAGATTCCTGATTTGCACTATTAAATAACTCCAGATAGCGAATTTGCACAAATGACGAATCTGCACAAATGACAAAAATGTTTCGGCATTTTTAAATGTTCATTAAAATTTATAATTTGGACTCGTAAATACCCCCAGATATCGATTTTCAGCCGAATCGGACCACAAACAAAAATATTTCTCCGCCATATTGAAGCCACCATCTTGATTTTTTTTATATATGAAAGTGCGAGTGAAAGTTTTATTGTCACGCGAACTGTGTACGCATGCTAAATTTAAATTGATTGAGTGAAAAATCCATTAGAAGATTTTAACTAGCTATATACAATTCAAATACATACATACAACTGAGCATACAACAAAGCTGTAGGTAATAAAAGCATGGTTAGGTTAGATTAGCTTGTTGAAAAAGTAAAGGATTATGTTAAATAAGCGTTTTTGTAGCATTCGAGGAAAAGAACTCCAACTCAAAGTAGGATAAATTCTATAGGCTTCTTTGTCCTTATTCCTTTTAAAGAAATTCTAATTGTAATTTTTGGTATACATTAGGTATACAGGATGGTATAAATTTGAAGGGGGATAGCTTTGGGAGCTCAGAAACTGTAAGATATACGAGGTTGGTTAAATTAGGGCAAAGTTGCGCAATTTAATGTTGAATAAAATGCTGTTGACAAATTTGGAAAATTTCCAGTACATCCGAAGATATCTGTAAAAAACCGAAAAATCGTTATTTTCTTTTTATTTTTTTTAGGCTGCATTTGACGAGATATTACAAAATAAATTTTACATAGTCACTTCTCATCTACAAGATGGTGCACTCAGATTTAAAATTGGACGTTTTGTGTTCGAGGTTTCATCATCAACTTATTATTTAAAATACAGGCCTGGATTTTTTCTTGCATTTTTAACAAGCGTTCGACCTCCCAAAACCAACGATGTATCACACTTAATGTTTGAACCGAATATTTAAGATTTTTCCATAAAAGACAATGTGTTAGGGAGAGCCGGAAAACCAGAATCTTGCCAAATTCACAAAGCAGAATTGTAAAAACTCTAAATGGTTGAGTGCATTACGTCATTGATTTTAAGACGTCCAAGGTTTCTTAAAAATGAAATAAAAAATCCAGGTCTATATTGAAAAAATGAAGTTGACGATGAAACCTCGATACAAAACGTGATATTTTAAATTTGTTTTTTAATCTATTGTAGAGGAGAAAAAGTGGCTATAAAGATATAACATTTATTTTGTAATATCTCTTCAAACGGAGCCTAAAAAGAAAAATGACGTATTTCGTTTTTTTTTGCAAATATCTTCACAAGTAGTCGAAATTTTTCAAGTTTGTCAACGGCATATTATTCGACATGAAATTGCGACTTTGCTTTAATTTAATCAACCTCGTATCTCTTACGGGTTTTGAGATGCCAATGCTATCCCTTCAAATTTGTAACACCCTGTATATAAGATATATTTTTATGAAGAAATTACGGCACCGATACGTCTACAAATGCATATTTCACAGTAAGTGTTAGTGCGATATAGCGAATAAGCTAATTTCCTGTTCACATTTCTTACAGGGGATAAGGGAACTCAAGGCGAAATTTTATTTATTAGAGTTGAGACTTTACCGAAATGGTTTCCCTCAGTTGGGGTCATTTAATCTATTTACGCACTTCAGGGTCATTTACTGTGGCCATACTGTATTATGGATTCTGCCAGTAATATCATTTAGTGAACGTCTCTTTCGCTGCCGAATGCTTTCAGTCTTTAAAGCTAAAGCAAAACGTTAATAATTTACGCATGGGGCCGTTACTTGGGATATACAGTATGCCGCAAATTGGGGGGTGCTTTCCCCGAAATCTCGCTTATTAGGAAAGATGAAATGATGGTTAGGTGGGGAAAGTTTTGCTCGTGATTTTGCATCATTTGTAATAGCAAGTAAAGTATAAAATGCATTATGTTAAAATTTCCATTTCAGGCAATAGGACCAAATTGTATTCATAAAATGAAACAGTAACAGCTTTTTTGGACCAATTTATAATCTTTTTGTTACAAATCCAACGTTTCGGCACCAATTTGTGCCGTCATCAGGGCTGGTAAATTCGAGTTTGGTATGTACTCCTCAGCAACATAGGTGGTGTTGAAAATCAACACAAAAAATAAACCAAATCAAACGACAAGCAGCAATTATTGAGCCGCAGGCATATGATGCTGCTGAGAGGGTCAAAGGTTATAAATATTATAAATTATAACCTTCTCAGCGGCATGATATGCCTGCGGCTCAATAGTTACTTTTTGTCGTTCATATACGTTTACTTTTTTGGGTTGATTGTCAACACCATGTATGTTGCTGTGGAGTACATACCAAATTTGAATATAATAGTCCTGATGATGGCACAAATTGGTGCCGAAACGTTGGCTTTGTAACAACAGTTTTTAAAATTTGTCCAAGAAAGCCGTTACTGTTTCATTTCATGAATACAAATTAGTGGACGATAAATCTTACCATAGGACGAAGTTAGAGTTACTTGAACATCATAACTGAAATAGCATCTGATTCATTAATATACAGCTGGGCTCTTTTTCACCGAGTCAGGATAAAATGTTTAAATTAGGCCTAGACAGGTGAAAACGTTCCTAGGGGGACATTCCCATTGCCTGGAAATGTTCCCGGAACTTTCCCACACCTCTGGAAAAGTTCCAAAAAATTGGGAATGTTTTTTTTTCATAAGAAAAGTAATATAATATTCTAATGTGGGTTGTAGTGATTATTTTGTCTAGTGTTTGTACGGGGTGCATTCGGGGTCTTCTTCTTTTATTCATCAGCTGGTCTATCGTGGCCTGATGAGTTTTAAAATTAGTAAAATCGCGATTGTCGTATGACTAAAATGGATCATTGTGTCTGCTGCGATGTTCTAGACAGGGACCATAAAATCACAGATAATATCCTAGTTATGACGTTGGTCTAACGTGATATAAAAATATGTTAACATTATTGCTCCCAACGAAAGCCAGGAGAAAAGAGTGTAGTTCAATGCTGGTCGTGGTATTAGCGGAGTAGTTGTTTCTGTCATTCCATTTTGTGCCTTTGCACTACACAAATAGTAAATTTGCCATATAGTCCGTTAAAAAACTTGAACTGGTCATAAGGGTGAATTGGGTCAGTGTCGACTAATGTTTTCCAACTTCATTACATACCTAACATATTTAGTTATTTTGGAAATTAGAATTCTGACAAACAACACATTTCAAATTGAGCTATAGATGCTACTTGAGCTAATCTTGTTCATAGAGAGAAAATTCTTGACAAGAAAAAGCTTTCTCATAAAAAAGGTATCTAATCGTTCGTAAGGGCAGCAGTACATTTAGAACTCGAATATATGACAGAAATTAATGTCAGTTCGGCCGATATCATTATTTTTGTTGGATCACACTTTCACAAAGAGGATGTACAAACGAGCCTGTGCTATAAAGCTCACCGAAAAATTAAATGCAAAGAACAAAAAATGTCGCCTATTTTTTAGCGTTAGACGTGACAGGTCATTCGGAAGCAATTTTTTAGTCTTTTAAGTGACTTCGAAGTATCATTGGTCTTTGCCTTGCTTTATTGAATTAATTCAGAACAGAAATTGACGTAATAGGATTACGGCCAAACTACTTTTGCTGAACTTTTACCGACTTTATTGATTTCAGTGAAATAACACTCTAAAAAATGTATGTATTTTTTTTACCTAGCTGCGCAATTCAGCGAGCAGCGAGGGTGCTGTACTGTACAGTACTGTACTGGTAATGTGTTCAACAGTGTATGTATGTATCTATATTTGTTACCGCTTACACGTTAAACGCCTGGACTTGACTTGGAAGGGGTGCATTCTAGCAAATACATATGTGTATGGTCTTATTTTAACCACTAGAATCCAACATTTAATTTTTTATCATCAGTCTTGGGACAGCCTGTATAACTAAGTTTTACACCCGGTATTACATAATATACTAATAAATATGCTACTTAATTATCTTCTTTTTATTCGGAAAGGTTCTGAGCAGGGATGGGCATTTTCTCGATATATCGATAGTTATCGATAATTGCCAACAGGTGAGCATTAATGCCGATAGGTAACTGACAATATCGATAGGCAGCCGAGAACATTGATAGTTATGGATAAACCGATTACATATTTACACGCAATTTATGCTCCATATGAAAGTGAGAGAGAAAAGAAAAATATATCGGTAGCGGGGTGGCCATGAACTATCGATATATAGAAGTACCTATCGATAGTTATTCCAATGGTCAATAACATCATATATCGCTAACTAAAATATATCGATATATGATGTGCTATCGCCTACCGATAGCACATCACATAAAAAGCTAATATCCCCATCCCTAGTTTTGAGCAGTCATCAGGCTTCTATTTTTTATAAGCTTCTTTTTAAGCAGATTGTTAGTTCTAAATCTAAAATGTTAAACGTGACCCCATTGTTATTTTATTAATTGCCTTTCATAAAATGTCGGACGCTTAAAGCCTCGCAGAAGAGTCAGATATAAAAATTATTTTGGAATTCCCTGAGTGGAAAAACAGCCCTTATCTCTCACCGAATTAAAGAGGCGATTTCTGGAGATGAAGGGGTTGAGAAAATTATTTTTTAATTCCGACTTTTTAAGCGATTGCTTCTATTTGCTGTTAACTGATTATACAGATTTGCTTATTTGATTTTTTAATCGCTGAGAGGAAATAAAACTGACTGAATTCTAGCTCCTTGTTATCCCAGTTATATCAGTCGAGCTTTTTTAAGCGATTGATTTTTTTTGTATAAACTCAGTAACTCCTAAATAATGGATTTCTTCTGGTTGCCTAACAGCGTATTTTATTATTTTATTTTATTATCTTCTTACGTTAAATCTTAGCTCGGCATTGTTACAATTTTGGTCATTAAATCTTGAACAGTAGATTTGTCAGATTACTACATTTCTAGAATTTTGGTAAATCGTACTTTTACCTTCTTTTACTTTAAAAACAGCTTTGTTAAAAATTAATATTTTAATGGTGGTATAACACTGAATGTGTTTCCTTCTCGTTAAGTAAAGATCCCTGAAGAAGCCTCGTGCAGTGGAAGGCGAAACGTCTGAAAGAGATCCTTATTTATATATATATATATATATATATATATATATATATATATATATATATATATATATATATATATATATATATATATATATATATATATATATATATATATATATATATATATATATATATATATATATATATATATATATATATATATATTTATATATATATATATATATATATATATATATATATATATATATATATATATATATTTATATATATATATATATATATATATATATATATATATATATATATATATATATATATGTTATATCCTTTCTCACGAGCAATGTCACCTTCAAATACGATGCCCTTGGTTCCCACCGTATCGGATGTCGGTTATCTCAAGGAGACGGCGAGTACCGAGACGCCTCGTCAGCAGAATCTGCCCAGCAAGCAAGTTCCCACTGACGCAGCATTCGTCTTTCATATAAATAGTGTAAATTGTAAATAAAATCATGATTCGTTTTTAAGCTTCTATACTGTTAGTTTAATTTTGATTTTGTAAATAAAAATATTTTTTAAAAAGTGAATTTTAAGTCGAGTGATATAACAAATTGGCGCAGTCGTGGTAGGATCTGGCAACGTTGGCAGAACAAGAGAACTCTAACTGGCAACGGTGGATCCCAATCCTTCATCCAGAAGAACAAAGAAGCCCCATTTTGTGCATTGTGACGTCATCAACTTGGCAGAACACGCATCTACGGAAGGAACACATAGTGAAGCCCCTGGTAGAACTAACTGCTAAGAACACGACGAGCGATGTTTCTACTCTGTTTGTAAGTAACGAATCATCACGTTTATTTAAAAAAAAAAATATTTAATTAAATACCTGTTCGACTTTTCAAAATCGATCTTACATTTTATTAATTAGTAAAATAATCAATTATTCTGTTAATTGATTTTTCGATAAGCTAATCAATTATTCTGCTAATTGATTTCTGTATTTCTAAGTGTAACAACGTATAATTTGTGTATAATCAGTTATTCTGTTAATTGATTAATTTTTAAAATATTTTTTGGAATTATTTTGACCAGTTATTCTGCTAACTGATCTCCAGATTACATTTGTATTTTTATTACAACAAGAAATATTACACAGTTTTAATTTAATCACACTAACTAGTTAATAAGAACTGTTTATTTTACGTTGGTTGGCATACTACTTTACGTACTGTCTATCAACATAAAATTTCGTAAAATATTTTGTGTTTTATATCCTTTTTATATTATATTGTGCTAGTGTTTATTGTGTTGATATATTGAGCAAATATGACGGAAAATGAAAGAATAACTGCAGGAGCAGCGGTAGCAGTAATCGAACCTTATAAACTTTCCGAGATTTTTTCTATTATCCCCGAATTCGAAGGTGATCAAATATTTTTACAAACCTTCCTAAATGCCTGCGAATGTGCATATGATATGTCTACGGGTAACCAAAAAGATCTTTTAGTGATTCACATAAAAAATAGGTTGCGAGGGAGAGCAGCGCAGCTGATAAGCTCCCGAAATCCACTTTCTTTTCTAGAGATAAAGCAATTACTTAATTCTCACTTCGGAGATACGCGAGATCTATCTTCTCTTATTCAGGACTTACAAAGAATGAGACAACTGCCAAACGAATCTCCTTTGACTTTCCTTAACAGACTTCAAGTCCTAAATGCCAAAATGCATGCCAACATACAAAAATCCATACTCGCACCCAGTCAAAAGGCAGCCCAAATAACATTAATCGAATCCATGTCTCTAAATAGCCTACTTACTGGCCTGGAACCCCGAATTGGTCATATAATACGTGCAGGAAATCCACCTAATCTTTTGGAAGCACAAATTCGCATCAGACGCGAGCTCCAACTATCATATTTCGAATCCCAAAAATCTTCTAGACCCAATCCGCCTGCTAGACCTATTATTCAAACTAATAAAAGACCTAATGTACAATCCCTTAAATGTCATAGCTGTGGTCGCAATGGTCACTTAGCAAATGAATGTAGATCGCAACAACGTCCTAATGGTTATACTTCCCAGAATTTTGGCAATTTCCAAAGGCCTAATACCAATCAACAATCAAATTCTTTTCAATTAAGCACCTCCTTTCAGTCGAATAGACCAAACAACGGTCAGCCAAGACCGCAGTACACACCCCATAACCAATCAAACCAAAACAATTTCCAACGTCAAACACCATTTAACAATTTTCAACGTCCTTCAGTAATACAAAATAATCCCCAGCATCGTGCTCATGTTGTCAATTTCGACAATGACCAATATTCCAACAATAACTATTCCGAACCCCAATACGACGAGTATTGTAACCAATACGCAGGAATGTATGAAGATAACCCCGATTACGAATATCAAAATGTTGAAAATATTGATCAACAAGATAAAACGAATTACGATGAATATCAGGATTTTCTTCCCACTTCGAATCAAAACCATCCTCCTATTCGAACAATTTCAAATACCAATGCCGTGACGGAAATCCAAAATCAAATACAAACCCTGAATTTGGACGACATGAACCCGTCATTGAATTTCCCAGAACAACATTTTCTTTAAATCCCCTTCTTGCTGTTAACCCGAAAAATCTATATTACATAAAAGACGCATCTAACACTTTTAAACTACTTATAGATTCCGGAGCAGGAATTACGATATTTAAAGAAAACACAGTAAAACAATTTCCCCAACGTTTTCCCGAAAACGTTACGATTCAAGGCATCACAGACCAAAAACTTCTTATCACCGAATCAACCCTAGTTCCTTTTCAAGCCGGAAACCCACATAAAGTTTACATATACGATTTAGATATTGATTTCGATGGTATTTTAGGACTCGACTTTTTAGAACACTATGAATGCACCATCGACTTAAAAAATAAACAACTTGTTACAAATTTTAAAACTTTACCACTGTTTAAGGCAGAAGAAAACCTCGAACAAAATAATAAAATAACTAACGTAAACAATTCTAACGAAATTAAGATTGAAGGTAGGACCGAACAAATTTTTAAATTACGTTGTGATTTAGTCAACACCGATGCTATCCTATCTAGGCAAGAAATCGAAAAAGTTCACATTCCAAACGCAATTGTCCATGTCAATGAAAAAGGCGAATTTCTAACTTCTGTAGTTAATGCAAACGCCATCCCAAAAACCATTAATTTTTCAGATATCGAAATCGAACCTTTTTCTTCTCATTCGCTACTCAATTACAATTTATCTGATAAACAACTATCTCCTAACCGCATTCCCAACATTAAGTCCCAACTTCGTTTAGAGCATCTTAACGAAGAAGAAAAAGAAATAATTACCAATCTTTGCGTAGATTTTGAGGACATATTTTACCTCGAAGGTGACAATCTTACCTTTACCAATGAAATTAAACACCAAATTGACACCAATGGTGCAAAGCCTGTTTTCACCAAATCATACAGGTATCCCCATATTCACAAAGAAGAGGTAAAAACTCAGGTTAATAAAATGTTAGAACAAGGAATCATAAAACCCTCTATTTCACCTTGGTCATCTCCAGTTTGGGTCGTCCCCAAGAAATTTGATTCCTCAGGCAAACAAAAATGGAGAGTAGTCATAGATTATCGTAAATTGAATGAATCCACGGTAGATGATAAGTACCCGCTTCCCAATATTTCCGATCTTTTGGATCAGCTAGGCAAGTGCCAGTATTTTACAACCCTGGATCTGGCTTCAGGATTTCACCAGATCGAGATAGACCCTAAAGACATTCCAAAAACTGCTTTCTCTGTCGAGAACGGACACTACGAATTTATAAGAATGCCCTTTGGTCTTAAAAACGCCCCGTCCACTTTCCAGAGAGTAATGGACAACATCCTTCTAGGCATTCTCAATGAACGTTGTCTCGTCTATATGGACGACATCATTGTGTATTCACCCACAATCCATGACCACATCACACGCTTACGCGAAGTTTTTAAACGTCTTCGAAAAGCAAACCTCAAAATACAACCTGACAAATGTGAGTTCCTGAGAAAAGAGGTAGCATACCTTGGTCACCTAATCACTCAGGACGGAGTTAAACCTAATCCCACTAAAATCGATTGTATACAGAAATTTCCAGAACCAAAAAATTCAAAAGACATAAAATCCTTTCTGGGTTTAGCTGGTTATTATCGTAGGTTTATTCCAAACTTTGCGAAAATATCAAAGCCCCTTACCAGATTGTTGAAAAAAGATATCAAATTTGATTTCGACTCAGATTGTCGTCAAGCTTTCGACGAACTAAAACAATTACTGACTTCTGACCCAATTCTCATCTATCCAAATTTCGATGAGCCTTTCCTACTAACAACGGATGCAAGCGCATTTGCGATAGGCGCTGTACTTTCCCAAGGTCCCATTGGCAAAGACTTACCCATTGGTTATGCCTCAAGAACATTATGTAAAGCCGAAACCAATTACTCGACAATAGAGAGAGAACTACTTGCAATTGTATGGGCCGTGAAATCTTTTCGTCCATATTTATTTGGAAGAAAGTTCATTCTAGTCACAGATCATCGTCCCCTTACTTGGTTACTTTCTATTAAAGACCCAGGTAGTAGATTAGCACGATGGCGGCTAAAACTAGGAGAATATCAGTACGAAATAATTTATAAACCGGGAAAAATTAATAAAAACGCTGATGCTTTATCTCGAATAAAAGTTAATCATTTCCAAGAATGCGCAAAGCTTCAAACAAAAATCTAAGCAGTCCCCTAGTCGTAACAGAAACGCCCAAAACACCTTTTGAAAGAATAAACATAGACATATTTGAATACCCAACTCGAAATTACGCCCTAACAGTACATGACGAACTAACAAAATTTACACAACCTTACCCTATAGAGGATAAGACAGCAAAATCTGTTGTTAATACACTTCTTGTATTTTTTCAACATTATGGAACTCCGTTACGTATACATTGTGACTATGGCCGAGAATTCAAAAACACCTTAATGAATGACCTCTGTGAGCTTTACGATATCAAACTAACTTTCTCTAGCGTAGGACACCCTGAATCAAACGGCTCTGTTGAGAGATTTCACGCGACACTTAGTGAAATGATACGAGCTAATCAAACTGAAAACCCTGACGAACACCCGTTTAATGTTCTTCCCTATGCAACTATATGTTATAACAATACCAAAAACAAAACGCACGGTTTCACGCCTTACGAACTTATTTTTGGACACACCTCATCTAGACCAGCCGAAATCCTATATAATGAAAAACGTCTTATTTCCAAATATATGCAAGATCTAAACAATCGCATGCAATACCTTTATAAAACAGCCCGAGCCAGAACATGTCAACAAAAAGAAAAAGCCAAAGAGCGCTTCGACCAAAATGTTTCTGCTCACCCCTATGAATATAATGTAGGAGATAAGGTATACATTAAAGAATCGCAAATCAAGGACAAAAGCCAAAATAAATTTAACGGTCCATTCGAAATAATCGAAATTTTACAAAATTCAGCAATTCTGATAAACCCCGAATCTAAACAAACATCTAAAATAAATTTTGACAGACTGAAACCATACTATGAGTAATTTTTCTCTTCTAGGTTCTTGGCACTTTCAACAGCCACTCAGTCCCAATACACTCTAACACCAATAAACAACACCTTAGGAATTTTCTTTCATGAAGAAGCGACCGTAAAAATCTCAAATGATAAATGGACCCTCCTTGTTTACAAAGACCTCGGACCAATCAAAGAAACAATTAGTAATAATGACAAAATATTAGAAAGCTTATTAAACACTATAGACGAAGACGTACCGCGAATGAAAGCCTTTAAGCCGCAAGTTCAAACTCATGTTAGTCTCCTTAAACAAATATCAAACGCCGTTAACCAAAAGTACACTGAAATAATGGCCGACACTAAAAAGTACATTTTTAGAGAAAAACGTGGTATTCTTAATGGTATTGGAACCATTTGGAAATCAATAAGAGGTAATCTTGACGCCTCCGATGGTGAATATTTCAACGAGTGCATCGAAAAGTTAACCCACGATGAATACCAAATAGAAAATCTTTTGAAAAATCAAATATCTGTAACTACCTCTGTTATCAAAAGCTTTAACGAAACCATTCAAAAACTTCAAATTGACGAGGAAACCTTTAATAATGATATGAAAGAAATTCGCGAATCAATTATGGATATTTCCGATCATCTCAAATTTTATCAATCACAACTCGATATCCTAGACTTGTGCGAATCACTAACAGAAAGCTATTCATTTATCGAAAATACTTTGAACGATGCTATAAACGCTGTTACATTTGCACGTTTAAAAATTTTGCACAGTTCAATTATCACTCCATACGATTTAGTAGACTCATTAAAGCATATATCGCAGTCATTACAGAAGAATAATCTTCCCTTGCCGATATATTATTCAAGCGTAGCTCAATACCTCGACATAATAGAATTAAAGGCATATCAATTAGATACTAGAATAATTTTTGTACTAGAAATACCTTTAGTCGAACCTGAAAAATACACTCTCTATCACTTATATCCTATACCGATTCTGGATAATCGAACAGGCCTTCATCACATTTTGTCAATAACTAATAAACTAATTGCGCGAAATGATGATTCTTTACTTTATACAACCATCCGCAATATGAAGTCCTGCAAACCACTAGGCAACCGTATGTTCATCTGTTCCAACATCCTGCCATATCCAATTGATACTGATGCAGTCTGCGAGGCTCAGCTTCTGAAGAGACTTGATCATCTACCCAGAACATGCCAAGTTTTAGTCATTCTTGCCAAAGACTATAACATTCAAGAAATCAGTCAGAATTTATGGTTGATGGCTGTTGCAGACCCTCTGCCGGTCACAATAAAATGTGGATCCAGAGATATAGAGACTCAGATCATCAACACAAATACTTTGATGAAACTTCAACCCGAGTGTAGTGCCTTCGTTGGGAGTACAAGAGTTCGTGCCCAGAAATCAGTTGATGTTTACGACAACGTAACCTACAATTACCACCCAGTCAACATCCCTTTTGACTGCTGTAACCATATGCCAGAGAATATTCACTTACCAGATTTGAAGCCTCTGAAGCTAAACAAAATAGATGTAGAGGACCTGAACATAGCCCAGCACAAGCTAAATCAGTATGCCGATCAGCTGGATCAATTGGTAAATCAGCCGTTCGTGAAAAAACACATAAGTTGGTTCACGATTCTTACAATAACACTCATTATCACACTGATTGCCTTATACATCTTTTGCAAATGTCGAAGACGAACACGTAACATCAAGATTGGAGTAGCCACTAGCAACGATGACAATCCACCCTCTCCACCTAAAAGAGGATCTAACGTTATACAATGGAGAAGAATAATTCCCAGAAGGAGACCGAGCATCCGCCTTGGCGACCCGATTGAAGAAAGTGAAGAGATTGAACTCATCCTCAATAAGCAGAGGACCTGAAAGTTGTCACCACGCGTCAACTTTCATCTTAATGGGGGAGTTGTTATATCCTTTCTCACGAGCAATGTCACCTTCAAATACGATGCCCTTGGTTCCCACCGTATCGGATGTCGGTTATCTCAAGGAGACGGCGAGTACCGAGACGCCTCGTCAGCAGAATCTGCCCAGCAAGCAAGTTCCCACTGACGCAGCATTCGTCTTTCATATAAATAGTTGATTCGTTTTTAAGCTTCTATACTGTTAGTTTAATTTTGATTTTGTAAATAAAAATATTTTTTAAAAAGTGAATTTTAAGTCGAGTGATATAACATATATATTATATAGTATCCTATAACTAATATCCTCGCTAATATTACTAAAGCGACTGAATAAATTTTAAGAAAATTATATATTGAGAAATAACTGTTACTGTCAACAAAAAATTCAAAATTCCAGCCTTTTTACCAGGACCCAAACGCTCGAAGTTCAATGAAGACTTAGGCAAGGCCCTTATCAGGACAGTTATTCCATTGAACAAACTGAATAATCTTATCCTGAAGACTTTTTAGAGAAAACCGAGGAAAAAACTATATGCCCCATTTTTTTACCAATACTATTAATATATTGCGAGAGCGAGAGAAAGTGGCAAACAAAAGTATATGGGTCTGGTTAGATGAAACCACTGATGTAGAACAAAGATGTGTCGTAAATTTTGCTTTTGGTGGTTTATTGGGAGTGGAAAAAAGGGGACTTCAAAAGTATTGGACAAAGTGAACTATTTAAGTATTGCTGCATTTTTCAATGACTCCCTTCATCTTTTGTGGCTTGGTGACTTTATGTATGAAAACGTGTTAGTGACAGTTACAGATGCTGCACCATATTGGTGGTCTCCAAATTTGGTATTAAAAAAAGATACATTCTCGGATACATGTTACTTGTCTTGCTCACGGACTTCATCGTGTTGCTCAACGAGTCCGAGCTTTTTATCCGCAAGTTAATGTATTAATTGCATCAGTGGAAAAGGTTTTTTAAAAAGCGGCGACTTCTCCTTCCTCCAGCTCCAATTGTAACAAGATGGGAAACGGAGAAAAAATGTAGTAAATGAATCCAATGATTAAGATACGTACTGCATATAAGACGCACAAACAATTTCTTGCAAAAAAAGGTGTACGTTTATTAATTCACAACCAATTTTGCATTTTTTTCCGAAGTTGAGACGAAATGACTTTCTTTATCAAAAAGTTACGAAATTGTAGAACATATTAGAATATCTTTAAATGCAATAAAAAATTAAAATATTTACCAAAAACTAACCAGTGTTTTGCAAAAGAATACCGGTTACCGGAATTTAAAAAAAAATGTGCGTTCTTGGATAATAAAAAGAAAGAGTATTTAACTTCAAATCATCTGCAGTTTTACAACCAGTGATTGTTGTTTGTTAGTATATTGTCCAGTGATACTGAGAGAATATTTTCAAAATGTAAAAAAATTCATTACACATAATATTGTTATCATATGTACGCTCTGCATGAATTGAAACTTTTCTTCTAAACAATGCAAAATATCGAAAATATTTAAGAGACCAAAAAGCGAGCCAAAAAGTTAGAAAACAGAATAAGAACATTGACTTTTTTGGAAAAACACCAGTGACATCATAGTAATAAGTTTGGGAGTGTTAAAACAGTCTCACCCAGAAAAATAACACCCTGTAGATTTTTCATAGTAAAATATTAACATTTTAACATCCTATGTATCTGGAAAAAGATGCGTTTACGGACCCCGGTTTACATGACTTTGTTCTTATTTTTATGGGAGATATCACTCCCAATGTTTAACACATAAATTAATTTACACCCTGTTTGCATAGGATTAGAGGCATAGAATTCGAAAACTACTATAATTTTCAACTAAATCCCTCCATCAAATTTGAAAGGCATCAACTTTTTCAGTTGACTGTGGATCTAAGCTAATGGAATCCATCTAGATAAAAGCTACAGTAATGCATAGAAAGGATACAAATCACCTGTCAAAACTTCTGGCTTAGTAAAAGAATTTTCTACGTTTAATATTCACGATCACCAGCATTGAACGCGACCATCCCAATTTGTCAATTTTCTTCGACGTCATTTCTATTTTTTTTCACCTTGCAAGAGGCAACCGAACGGGGATTTATTTTTAAAATATATGGAAAAGTCTAGAGGGTTTTATTGAGTGCCATTCATAAAAAATGACAAAGTATTTATTACAACGGATAGGTGTAAAAGGCAAATCTTTTTGGAAGACTAAATAAACAGCGATAAGCAGACGGCTCCGGGGTTAACTTATTGATGTTATGGAATTTGTCCCTATCTTGCGCAGCATACAATGCGTTCTTTTGTTTGTTACATATTTTATAGTTTAGGAAACGCTCAAGATGCACAAGCTTTAAATAATCTTCCTGTACTCGTGCTTGTGAATATGATACAGATTGTTATGTGAATTCTGTTATTATCTGTAATAAAAATTATGTTTTAAGTTTTATTAGATTAATTATTTTAAAATTACTTTAAATAAATTATTTATATAATGCTGTTTTTCAATCTAATCTCCCCTATTTCCGATGGAAAAACCCGAATATGTAGGTACGGTCGTATATCCAAAACATCCCTAAATATAAATATGTCAAAAATATACTTATCTCGCTTTGTCTCATAGCTGCCCATACCTAACTCATTATTTACACACACATAATTATAGTTTTTTGCTTGAAAACACACACAAAAAATCCTACCATTTACCCGGAACTTCCCGAGGAACTTCCCTCACTATGGATATTTCCTTTTGTTAGGAATATTGAAGTGTGAACCAATTCAGTTCAGTACATAGTTATTTAGGAACACATATAGGTTGTCCTCGATGTTGTCTTTTCAAACATTATTATTGGACGCCATTTTGTTCCGATATATTGGATCTCTACCAATATTTTAGCAGTTTCTATGTATGCCACACTTGATTTTGTAATTTAAAATGAATCAAATAAGTAGTTTTTACATTGAAACACACCGCGATTTTCTTACGTCATGTTGAATTCGCACCAGTTTATTCTTATATCATATTTAATTTTTCTCCAAAATTTACAGTCGATTGAATATGAAGATTTTTTTTACGTTAATTTTTTTGACATGTTGTTTGTCCGCCATTTTGTTACACTTAATGCTTGGACAAAATTTGAAATAGTGGTTTTTTTTAGACTGATTTTTTAAATATTTTCCTCGAAATTTTCTGAGGCAGCCATTTTGTTTTGCTATCTTATAATCACGCCAAAATGGTACCAGTTCATTCTTATGTAACACTTGATTTTTTTGCAAAATTTGAGGTAAATTGGACAATTAGTTGTTTTAGTAATAATTTCTTAACGTTTCACTAGGCCGCCATTTTGTTGCGGCATATTGGATTTTTACCAAAATATTACCAGGTCATCCCCATATAAGTCTTCTTTTTGTCCAAAATTTTAAATCAATCTGATGGGTAGTTTTTGAGCTATGCCGCGAACTGACAGACAGACAGACATACCGACAGGTGGACCGACGGAATTGATAAAACATATTTTTTGGCATCTAGGGACACTAAAACGCAAAGATATGTAAGACCTGTTAGGGTGATTTTGTGTGATTACAAAAAATTTATTTGGCCGCCATTTTGTTTCGCCATCTTGAATTAGTACCACAGTTTTACTAGTTCATTTCTATACTACAATTAGTTATGGTACACAATTTGAAATCAGTTCATTAAGTAAGTAGTTTTTTCAAGCTGAATTTCTAAATATTTTATTAAGCCGCCATTTTGTTCCGCCAACTTGTATTCGTACCAAAATTTTATTAGTTGATTTCTACATAATATTTGATTTTTGTGCAAATTGGATAATTCGTTTTTTAAGTAATAATTTCTTTAACGTTTCACTAGGCCGGCATATTGGATTTTAGCTAAAATATTACCGGATCATCCCTATATGAGCCTTAATTTTTGAGTAAATTCAAGTTAATCTGATGAGTAGTTTTTAAGTTATGCCGCGAACTAACAGACAAACCGACAGAAGGACCGACGGACTTGGTAAGACATATTTTTGGCATCCAGGGACACCAAAACGCGAATATATGTAAAACCTAAGAGGGTGATGTTTTCAGATTACAAATATTTTATTTGGCCGTCATTTTGTTGCGCCGTCTTGAATTATTACCACACTTTTACTAGTTCATCTCTATACTACAATTAGTTATAGCACACAATTTGAAATTAGTTCATTCAGTAGTTTTTTTCAAACTGAATTTTTAAATATTTTATTAAGCCAGCCGCCATTTTGTTCCGCCATCTTGGATTCGTACCAAAATTTTACCAATTGATTCCTACATAATACTTGATTTTTGTGCAAAATTTGAGATAAATTGGATAAGCACTTTCTTAGTAATCTTTTTTTAACATTTCACTAGGCCGCCATTTGTTTTGCCATATTGGATTTTTACCAAAATATTACCAGGTCATCCCCATATGACTTTTAATTTTTGACCAAAATTTGAAGTCAATCGGTTAAGTAGTTTTTTAGCTATGCCTCGAACAGACAGACAGAAGGATGGAATCGAGAAAACATGTTTTTCGTCATCTAGGGACACTGAAACGTCAAGATCTGGAAAAATCTCCCAGGGTGATTTTTAAATATACTTATACTTTTATCTATTGAATTCGCTAGTCCCAACCGATGTTATGTTGATTAAATCTTTTCTGTGGTGGGGTCTCAGTAGAACCAAAGTACCTGAACCCCCTTATCCCCCCTATGAGCATCACTCATCTTAGACCAAGAGTATTCTTCTTTTTCTTTCTTTTGAACTGGCAGATTGCCTGTTTATTTCTTCTTCTCCTTGCTTAGTCTTCTTTGAGTACCCAATCATTTATGTTTTCTACGTTACACTTCCTTTTCATATTCTGACTTCTTTCCCTATCCAGACGTGTCTTCCCAGCAGTGCTACTAAAAATTATCAATTGGGTTGTCTCCAATAACCATTTTGTTTTTAGATATGTTTCTAGCTACATATTAAATAAGACCGGCGCTCCCAGATATAATTAAATCCAATTTTAAAGCATTTTATTTTAATTTGTTATTGCTGTTAACCATTACGGAGATAAAAGTGGGAATCCACAAACAGCAATTTATATTTTAAAATAAGATTTATCAAATTTATGTTTTTAGAATTAACCGAGGAATTAACATTTGAAAGGTTGGAGGTAAAGGAGGAACCCCAGCTGTATTTGAAAATAAATATGATCTTTATTTATCCCAAATCTCCAATTGCAGAGTAAAAGCTGAAGTATTTCCTGAATTCCCTTTGAATTATATAGTGCCGTGTAACACAAAGTTTGTCTAATGGAAGTTCATATTTCAAAAGTTTGTTGACAAAGTTTTTATCGAACATACTGTATTTAAGGGCTAACAATCGCTAGATTCCTGGATTTGGCATCAAGCCAGCTTTTTCTAATATGTGTGATAACTTCCTTATTCAGTAGTTGAACTTGAATAATCGTGGCTCCCGATAAAGGCGGTTTGTTATTTCAAGTTTAAAATTTATCGCATGGACGCCGTCATTAAAGTTCTCAACTTTTCTTTATGCCTGGGACGCATTTATTTTATAAATCTCAACATAATTATTTCGTTCAGTTGTCTTCTTATCTACACAGTAATTGGTTTAAAACTTATTGCAGGCCGTATGGTCGTGAACATTACGATAAGGACAATGTAAATATTAATATATTTATCGGTTTTAATGAGCATCCAATAAAAATAACCGCATAACCGACTATAATGATCTTTGTTTATCATATTGCTAGAACGAAATGAGTCAGTCTGCAAAAAAAAACCCGCATAATGTCATGGATTGTTATTTCTGTGATTTAATTAATTTCCTACCTTTAATGCCGAGTTTGATGCACATTGTCTCACGGTGACCACCTACTGGGTGGAAATTGCTTTGATTTTAAAGAGATACATTGCTGTTTTTGGATATATTTTATTTACAATTTGCGAGCTTTATAAATGTTTTTATTAGCATTTATATTAGACACAAAATCCGCTTCTAATAATAATAATACTATAATGACTAACCTAGCGCAATAAAACTAAAACTCCAAAATTTTAATAAAACAGAAACAATAATGAAACTTCTAATAATTCCCCTACAAACAGGATAAACTTACGTTGCCTTGATGTTCCCGACTGGAACCCCCGTGCTAACATAACCTAAACGCAATATGTTTTGTGTTGGTGCGCAGTGCAATAGCTGAGTGGCACACATATTAAATAATAAACCGGAATAGGTATTTTATTTGATGTATTTAATAACGTAAGAAGATGTATTAATATCGAGCCAAAAAGGGATATTCTACTCAGGGTTGGGTAGATAAAATAAGTGAAATTAATTTACTTAGATATGACAAAGGTAACTTTTTCTATTGTGTGTTATTTTGTTACATGTCTTTATATGTCTTATTACAAGTAGGTAATGTTAGAATTAAGTAATACTGGCATAATAATAATAATTTTTTACGAACCTTTATACTTTTTCACAAATAATCATCTTTATTTTCACTTTTGAGTTCAAATACTAAGTAGTCATAGTAAATTTAAATCGACTTAGACCATTATGGTTCATGGTTAATGCCAAATTAATTATTTAAAATTAAAACACCGTTATGTATTTTATCCCAATTTTCATACTTTAAAATAACCCTTGTTATTGGTACTGTTTACATAGTTATCTCATGTCAAAATTTGAGTGTGTAAGATATTAGAATATCTAATACGTCGATATAAAATGTCCTTTCCCAATATTAAAAAATCGGTAAATCACTTCCCTCGTTATAAATCTTTCCTTTTATTAGGAAGATTGATGTGTGACCCAATTTAGTTCAGTACATAGCCATTTAGTAACACATATATACTATCTTTTCAAGTATATTGATTGAGCACCATTTTGTTCCAGCATACTGGATTCCTATCAATATTTTACCAGTTTCTACCTATGCGACACTTGATTTTTGGGAATAATTTAAAATAAATTTAATAAGTAGTTTTTACATTGACCCATTCCGCCATTTTGTAACGTCATGTTGAATTCGTACCAGTTTATCCCTATCCCCTTTTTTTAAAAAAAATTGTTTGGCCGCCATCTTTAATTCGTACCACAAGTTTACTAGTTTATCTTTATATATCACAATGAATGCTTCCAGGATATATCAGGCCGATATTTAAATATTTTATGAAGCCGCCGTTTTATTTTGCTATCTCATATTCGTTTCACTAGGCCGCCATATCTCTCCTAAATGTTTGACTAAAATCTGAGGTCACTCTGATGAGTAGTTTTTAAGCTACGCCGCGCACTGACAGACAGACAGACAGACTGGCTGACGGGCATCTAGGGACGCTAGAACCTGAAAATTTGTAGAACCTGAGAGGGTGATTTTTCCACGATTACAAAATATTTTATTTGACCGCCATTTTGTTCCGCTATCTTGAATTAGTACCACAGTTTTACTAGTTGATCTCTGTACCACAATTAGTTATAGCACACACTTTAAAGTCAGTACATTAAGTAGTTTTTCAGGCTGAATTTTTAAATATTTTATTACGCCGCCATTTTGTTCCGTCATCTTGGATTCGTACCAAAATTTTACCAGTTGATTCCAACATAAAGCTTGATTTTTGTGCAAAATTTGAGATAAATTGAATAAGTAGATTTTTAGTAATATTTTCTTTTAACATTTCACTAGGCCGCCACTGTGTTTTGCCATACTGAATTGTTGACCAAAATTTGAAGTCAATCGGTTAAGTTGTTTTTTAGCTATGTCGTGAACAGACAAACCGACGGAATTGAGAAAACATGTTTTTCGGCACCTAGAGACCCTGAAACGTAAATATCTAAAAAATCTCGCAGGGTGATTTTTTCGTGATTACAATACTTCCCTTTTACGAGGGAACTAAAAACGAGAATAATAAGACTTCTACTAATCGCATGAGGCATGCGCGACCTGGACAAAATTTGAACCGTGTATCCACCATAACTTTTATTTGTTTTATCATGGGAGCAGTTACCCGCAAACAATGGTCGTATCCGAGATCTGTCGAACTTCGCCGACCGTGAGATGCAACGTTTCCATGGTTATGTCTAGTAGTAGTAAAAAGTGTATTTTATAAACTAAAATTATTTCTAATTAACAAAAATATTATCTTAAATGGAAGCTGCTAGCGAAACCAAAGAAAAATTCCATTTGGGTTTTGTAATTCCTTTTGGGTTTTGTACATACTGCTGGCCATAAAATTTTTTTTAAAAATAAACCCTGGAATATTAAGATATTGAAGTGCTGTTTTCAAGTTCTTTTATCAGACTCTCTCCAGTCTCTCCAGAATTAGTGAGTTAGATCTGGTTTGGCAGTTAGTAAGCCATTTATAAAAAGTGTTAGACTCGGTGTTACATAAAAGTTATACAATTTTCGTTTTTTATTCGGAAATTCGGGACAAAAATTAAGAGTGTATATATTTCCAGGATGATGTATATTAAAATATTAAAGAAAACCATTTTTGCGGTCTTGCATTATCATATGTTAAAAATGTAACTTGTTTGCATTTCTTTTCAAAACGTATCTTTTATGATATTATGATTAATTTTGGTAAATTTTACTATTGTTGGAACACTTAGTTAAAAATAACGAAACTTTTTTTTTAATTTTATATTTCATCGATAATTACACAAGATACGGGGTTTTCATAATAAAACCAGTAAGTAATATATATATATATATATATATATATATATATATATATATATATAAAATTGCATACTGTGTAAATAAATTGCTTGCTAATTGTCAAAACGAATCAGCTAATTCTGTAGATAATTTTCTAAAAGGTCTTGAAAACGATACGATAATATTTTCAATTATTTCATTTTGAAACTTTTTGTTTTGTTGTATTTTTTTGCCTTATTTAGTAGATCTTAATAGAGTTCTGTCTGTTTATGCAACATAACTTAAATACTACAGGGCTTAGATCTGTGGGATGTTATGCAAAATAGATTCCTTAAGTGACTGATATATGACGATCATATATCAAGTCATATGTCAAGGAAAATTGGAAGAATTCGAGCAATTTTCGTTTTATTTAGCCAAAAACAATAAAACCTGGGGAAAAGTTTTCATTGGGCCACCCTATATACCTGCTACAGGGCTTCTTACTTTTACGAGAAAAATTGATTTATACTTGAGACTTTAGGAGACATTCTGGTATTTCTAGTCAGTCTGATACGAAGTCTCCACATGAATGAACCTATTAACTATTCAATTCCTATCGTTACAGGTCTATTTCAACAGAACTGTCTTGTCGCTTCGCTGATTAATCTCATTCAACCATGTCTGGCTTTTACTTGTTTCATATTTCAAGGAATTTTTTTGGTCACCTCGGGTGGTTAATATTTTGTGGAAAAAATGTTTTATCATCGATTCAATTAAAACTGAAATTTTCTGTGAATAAAATTAAATCTATAATAAGTGCGTAAATTATTCTTTTTTATTTTATTGGTTAATGCCTCGGTTAATGCAATAAAAATAAAATTATTTTTTTATAAAAAAAAAAACGACAAAATTACGTGCTGAAGAGAATCGTCAATAAGTCCCGAGCGGTGATTCGTAGACCAATATGTTCTTATATGTCTTTCAAATTCAAATTTTTAATTTGGTTTCGAGCACTATAAATATAGAAAGAAACACGTCAAATAGAAATGTTACCTAATATAAACTAACAACAGATATATCTAAATATAGATCACAAAACATAGTATATAATTTTTTCCTCGAGTTAAAATCCGTTCTTCAGTGCGGTGTCCAACAAAACAAGGAAAAAAAAGGTTTTCAGTTTGCATATTATGATGGCTTATTCCTCAAAAAAGTGAAAAATTCATCTGTGGTGTAAAAAGTCTGTGATAAAAGTAAGCTTTTAATTTTATTTTTGAATTTATTTTGACAATTTATTGCTTTAATGTTATAAGGTAACATATTATAAATTTTACTCCCAGCGTAGATTGGTGATTTTTTATAAATATTTAAGTTATGCTTGTCTAAGCAGAAGTTATTTTTATTTCTTGTATCATACGCATGAAAATTACTATTAATTTGAATTAGATTTTTATTTCGATGGATATATGATAATAATTTTAAGAGATAAATTGAAGCAACTGTCAAAAGTTTATATGACCTGAATGTCTCTCTGCAAGATGTTTTAAAAGGTATACTAAACATGATTCTAACAATTCTTTTTTGCATTATAAATACTCTCTCTATATCTGAGGCCTGACCCCACACTACTATGTTATAAGCTATTGCAGAATATATGAAAGCATAATATACATTAATAATTGTTGTACGGTCAACATAATTACGGAGACCAGAAATTACGTAAGATCCCCTATTAAACTTCTTACAAACATTGTCGATCTGAATGTTCCAATTAAGGTGGCAATCCATAGACAAACCCAAGAAACTAACACATGAGGAAAGCTCAAGATCATGACCATCGAAAGAAATGCTGATATTACAAGGTTCTCTACGAATAGTTCTTAAGTTCATAGCTACAGTTTTGGTATGGTTAATCATTAGCTTATTAGCAAAACATCATTTAGAAAACTCATTTAGTACAGTGTTGATTTTATTTTTTAAGTGACTTTCTGACATATCGGATACTACGATAGTAGTATCATCTGCATATAGAAAAACCTGGCCCTGACTTATATAGTCAGGAAGATCATTAATGAAGAGTAGGAAAATCAGGTGACCTAAGATACTTCCCTGAGGTGTGCCAATATTCTGATTAAAATCAGACGACATTACATTTTTAATTTTTATAGAAAATTTTCTGTCAGTCAAAAATGAAACTATAAATGCGTTTATATTACCACGTAGTCCTAGGGCGTCTAGTTTAGCAGAGACAAACTGTTTATCAACAGTGTCGAATGCACGTGTCAAGTCAAAAGACAACGTAATTGCAAATTTACCTTTGTCCATCTTATTAGAAATATACTGTACAAGATCAATGCACTCAGTTTCCGTAGACATGCCTCTCCGAAAACCATGTTGCCTGTCGTTTAAGATATTATATTTGCAAATAAAGTCATAAATATGATTGTAAACAATTTTTTCAAAAATCTTAGAAAAGAAACTCAATAAGGAAATAGGCCTGTAGTTTTGCATGCTAAGAGAATCCCCCCTCTTAAATATAGGTACAACTATGGATTTCTTTAGCCTGTCCGGAAATACACCAGCACACACCGAAACATTAATCAGATCACACAATGTGGTTAAATATTAAATATAACATGTTTAATAAACTTAATGGATATAGAGTCGAAACCACAAGAGCCTTTGTTGGGGAAACTCATGACAACTCTCTCCACCTCGGTACTTCTAACAAACCGGTAATAAAACGAATTCAAGACAAGTCTTCGACCAATAGTGCATATGTCGGAGAATCGCCCACCGAAATAAGTACCCAGCTTGGTAGGGATAACTAATTCCAGGTATTCCCCAAAGACTGACGCAACCTCAAGTGGCTCAGAAATTATTTTATTATCCCCAGATAGAACCATATTTTTTGTGGTATTAATGTTTTGCCCTGTATTTTGTTAACTATTGACCAGCTTGTTTTAACTTTATTGGTTGAACGAGAAATTAAAGTGTTGTAGTAAGCGAGTTTTTCATTTTTAATTTTCATAGTTACTTCTTTTTTAAATATTAAATAGCGATGTTTGATTGCATCGTCCCTACTATTATTTTTAGCCAGTTTAGTTTTTCTAGATTATTAATTTGGATTAAAAGGTCCTCTGAAAATCTCATTTTAAAATTATTTTTAATTTTTTTGGTCTTTATGGGAAAAGTGGTTTGGAAACTCCAACAAAAGGAGTCAAAAAAAGTATCAAAGTCAAGGTTTGGGTCGGAACCTAAAAAACCCTCAAACGCTCTACCAAACCTATAAATGAATTCATTAATACCTATTTCATTAATGGATCTGTAATCCATAGTACTTATTGATTTTTTTGGCAAATCGCATATATCAATAATTTTAAATTTAAATATTTGAGCTGTATGATCTGAGAAACCCAAATCACAGTTACGTACCTGAAGCAAAGAAGGTTTATTAGAAATAACATAGTCTAAAATTGCATTCAGTCGGGTTGGATTTTTTAAAAGAGAGACCATACCGAAGCTCTCTAATAAATCCGAGAGTATTCTATGTGATTTATCATTACATCCCGCATTTACATTCAAATCACCACACACAATGACCAACTCAAAACTGGGTGCTAATGTGAATAAAATTTGATTTAGTACATCAATAAAAAGCTGCAAGTGTCCCGATGGTGGTCGGTAGATATCAATCAAGCAAAGATGTTTTAGTTTCAGACAGCAACACACAATAACTGACTCAACTGAGAGACTGTCAATAATCTCCACAGGGGAGGCCTCCGATATGAGAGAGTCATGAATAAATATGGCAGTTCCGCCATGCTTACTTTTAGTTCTGCAAAAACTATTTAAGAGAGTAAAATTATTGATTTAAATATTGTTAATTTGTTCACTGGTTAGCCAGTGTTCGTCAAAACAAAGAATTTTAGGACAATATTTCTGACAAACTACCTCAATTAAGTCTGTCTTGTTGGACAGGCAGTGAACATTGATGTGCAACACAGTGACATCCAATGATTGATTAACTCCTAAGCATTCTGATTCATTATGGGTGAGGCAGGCTGATGAAAATTTTTCTTAGGGAAAGTAAACGTTCTAACTGCAGATCCCTCCGGCCATATTTGGGCATCGTAGACTTTGTTTAGCTGGTAAAGTGGGAAAGTAATTTTAAACGAAGCTGAGGAAGGGTCTTTTTTCACAAGTTTTTCACACATGAAGGTAATATCTGGAGCCGTCATCCTCAAGTAATTTAATAACATGTCACTGGTGGTATCCTCCGAAAGACGATATACGTGAAGATATCCATTTTTGGGTACAGTTTTTAGGTTGTTGGTAGTCGATTTATTGCTTCCGATCACTGCCTTTCCTTTGTTTATTTGTTTATGTGAGCTCGTGGTATTTTGGTATTTGGTCTGCTCCGCAACAGTTTTCAATACATTGCGATCTTGCTGACTGAAAGGTATATGTTTAAACCTTTGCAGATTTTCTGGGGGATGGTGGGGGGCCGGCGGAGGTGTTTCGTTGTTGTTTCTATGGGCATGAGCAGGTCCTTCAACAAGCGTAGCTTGCTGTACCGAGGATTTAAAACATGATGTGTTGTTCTCCATTATATTTATAGATGTCGCATGTTGTAGTATTTCTTGATTTTTTGGGTTTGTTTTTTATTGGGGTTCACGTAATAATTCAATTAGTAATTTTTGGTCACTAATATGATCTACTAGTCTACTATTTACCTCTTGGGAGCTTTCCAACTTTACACGTAATGTTTCCAGTTCAATCTTTTGCTTTACACACGTATTTTGTAAACAAATATTAACATCAATGTCACTATTATTACTGTCATGAAAAACTTCTTGATCACTTATTTCACTTATAAATACCTTCGGAAACTTATTTGTCACTTCACACAGTAGTTTATTAGCCTCAAAAGCACTTGGTTGTTTTTGATTTGCTATTAGTTCAATTATTTCTGATTTTTTTAATTTATTTAATTCCACAACTAACAAGTGACAATATACGTCGGCCATCTTAACAAAAACATTTTTATATTTAAACGGTTAATGCTTAATTTAGTTTAATATGATATACAGGAGTTGCAAAATTTGAAAATACACTGGTCAAGACTTAATTGCGTTAATTTCAAAACCCCATATTTTCGTTATTAATGAACATTTTTAGGCTATGAGATCGTTTATATTCTTCTTGGGAATCACTCTCTTTGGTTATTGTAAGAGGAAAAATCAAATATATCTATGTAGATTGATGATACTTCATGCCAAATATGTTTAATCGGATTAAACACACAATAATATGGAGGAATCTCCAAAATATTCTGTCCCATTTTCTCAGCCATACTATCACCAACATATTATCACTTTTTTTTAGCCAAAGAGATGTAATTTTCTATCATATATTCCTGTATTTTAGATTTGGGTTGGCTTCATTCGGAACTTTATTTAGTAGGCGACTATAATAACTTGCAATATCCATAACAGTAACACTACACACCCAGCTATTTTCTGATCCTGCAAGCAGAATGGTTATTCGTTTACCTGTATTTGAGGGTGCTTTGATTTGATATTTTGTACTGCTGTCAACCCACTCTTTTGGCACAGTGTCATGGGTATCGAACCAAGTTTCATCAAGGCAAATTATTGGCCTATTGTCTCATCGATAATTTTTAATTTATTGCAGATAAACATGTCGCAGGATTCGTAATCTTTGAGATTCCATCACTAGTTTCCTTTTGCTAATTTCTTGTGTTTTTCGCATTGGTCCACACGACAATATTTCAGTTTTTTTTCTGTTGCTGAGTAATGTCTTTTCTAGAATACCCTTAATCGTAGTCATTGTTAGGTAATTTTATTATTGAGAGATATATTATACAATAATAATCAGATCGAAACTTTTTCCCTATTTTGAGGCTACGTGCCACATAATTTACCAGTAGTTACATTTTTGCTAGATTCTCGACTGCTGCATTAGAGACAGTCTACTTTAGAAAACAAACACTCCGGTTGGCACAAGAACAGTAAAAGTTAGGCGAAAGCCAGGATTTTTACTTGAAAGTCGGTGCCTATTTGTTAGTTTAAAATGTTATTTTTTGGAAAAAATGAGATGCAAAGCTTTATGGTTCGATTCGTGTGAACTAGCAAAGTTGGAATGAGGTTTTGTTAGTAGTCGTGAAAAAATTAAGAAATAAATTATGCTTTAATGTCACGTTAGATAATATCAGAAAGCAGATGAATCCGAGAAATAAAGTTTCAATTTATAAGTAAACGTTTGATAATTTTGAAAGGGTATCATCTAATTAACGTTCCTTTAACCCGACTATGCAAGCATCGCGTTTCACAATCCATGCTTCTTCGTTATCACCTGTAGCGAGCCTACGGGCTAAACGGCTCTACTGATTTTTATGATAAAGACATCAATAGATTCGTCGGTATATATCCCGCCAGTGTCTTTAGCTAAATTTTTTTAAAATGGCGTCATTTTGCCAACATGAAATAGGAATATTTTCATAGCCCTTTCGACCAAATTAAAAAGCTCTTTGAGGCGATTCTAAATATGTGAGGAAACTCAAAGACTATTTTGTACAGTATGTCAAATTAAAAAGCTCATTGCAACGATCTTGCCTGAGTAAGAATCAAATGAACATATATGAATGTATTTACTAGTTAGCTATAGTAAGGTCGGTCAGCATTAAGGGAGGATGGAAGCTATATTTGAAACCATATACCTTGTTTTATATAGAAGTATTAAGTAAGTAAAGTCGGGCAATTTTTGCTGCGACCATAGCAAAATACTAGGAATTTGACCTAAATACACTTTGCACATAATTTCTACGTGTTTCTTATAAATTGAAAAACTCCAAAGCATTGATCATCTCCTTAGATAAAAGGTACGTATTGCCCTCGGCATTGCCGCTGTTAGAGGTAAATGAGTCTATATGTATATAGATATATATATATATATATATATATATATATATATATATATATATATATATATATATATATATATATATATATATATATATATATATATATATATATATATATATATATATATATATATATATATATATATATATATATATATATATATATATATATATATATATATATATATATATATATATATATATATATATATATATATATATATATATATATATATATATATATATATATATATATATATATATATATATATATATATATATATATATATATATATATATATATATATATATATATATATATATATATATATATATATATATATATATATATATATATATATATATATATATATATATATATATATATATATATATATATATATATATATATATATATATATATATATATATATATATATATATATATATATATATATATATATATATATATATATATATATATATATATATATATATATATATATATATATATATATATATATAAGAAAAATTGATTTTGATACTTAATACAGGTGCTAGATAAAAATGGCGCCTATGTAAAATAGGTAGCCGATATTACCTATTGTTAATTATTACACAACTTTAACAATGGGGAATCCGCATTGTTCTATTACGTGCAAATCTTTGTTTTGGTTTGTGATATTTAAGCGCCATTCAAAGTTAGTTTATCATTTTTTAGCGTTTTTTACCTACCTTAGAGCAAATGGTTTTCGACTACTTGCTTTGGTACATCTTTTCAAAACTGTATGTAGTTGCTTCTCTGAATATTTAGATCCTGTACTTTTCATTAATGTTTCTTACTTAGTCTTTGCTTTCTTCTTATATAGTGTTTAAAGCTGGAGTAAAACACAAACATGAAGAATGTATAAACCTACCATTTTTTTTTCTAAAATATCAATAACTAATTTAGTTTTACTTTTTTATTTGAAAACCTGGTTGTTAACTAATATATCATTTGTCGTTAGATGTACTACTCATTTTAATAAAGTAGTTTTTTAGTATTATCTTACACTTCTTTGGATTGGATTATTGTGTCTTCTAACTAAAGGCGTACCTAAAACCTTCAGTGCAGGAACCATTCCCTCTTAGAGTTGTAATGAGCTTCTCTGTTTCCGATGATAAGAATATCTCAAACTGAAAGGACTCTAAATACTAATGAATTAATAACCGATGGTTTTTTTGCTGGTTGGTGGTAGAAATTTGCATTTAATTATGCATTAATATATGTTAGTTTTCTATATGCCCTAGTTAGTGTAGTTGTTCTTAACAAGCACATCTGAAAAATGAATCAATCAATTTCACTCAATTTCCACTATAAATTTAATATTATGGTGTTATTGATTTAGGTCTGGATCACCTATTTGCGGGAATTGCGCTGTCCATGAGCCCAATTGACTAAAGTATCATCTACATAACTGTTTTGGTTTTAATTGTTAAACCAATAATATCCTCGAAGGTCCCCATAAAGATATACGCTGCCACAAGTGATAGAGGAGAACCCATGCCTATGCTCGAGGTTTGTTCATAAAAAGTTCTTTGCAAATGAAGTAAATTGATGTAAGACAAGCTTCAGTTAGCTCTACAAGAGTAGTAGCAAGATTATTGCGTTAAAATTTGTCTGATATAATAGAAATTGAATCATTCATACATTCGTATATCTTAACACCTGGTATCAGTTCGGTGAGCACAAGTCGGTATAAAAACCCTCCCGACTCTCCGAGCACATTCAGTATTAAGATTTTGTGGGATAATATCCCTGAAGAGGCCTGGTGCAGTCGAATGCGAAACGTCGGACAATAATTCCAATCTGACAGGGTTTAATTCCAAGCTACCGTTCTATAAAATGTTTTTAGCTATGTAAAACCTAGTTCGGATATATCTTGATTTTGGGGATGATTTCGTAAGTTCGGTGATGATTTTGCCAGTTAGGCGCCCATCGTATAAAAGACGCGATAAAACATGTAAGTTTTTTTTTCGTGAGGTCACGGTCGCCCTATGCATATACGTAGAATTATGTTTTACCTGTATAGGACAGCTTTTGTTTTTTGGGTTTGTTATTTCCTTCTCATATTCATTTAGTTTCTTAATTGAGTTTTTTTCATGTATAATAAGCTACTTTGAAACTTCGCTTTTTTTATTACTACCCTGTTGCGGAAACCAAATCGCCACAGGGCAGAATGAAATGGACATTGAATATAGGCGTGTCGATTAACATGATTAAAATTCTGGAGGTATATGCGGAGTCCAACATACGTTTGTTCGTTATTTTCCGCAGTTTTTATTTGCAAGGGTCATGGATAATCTATTTACATAATCTGGGGTCATACATTACATTGGCCATCATTGTGCTTAGAGCCATCTTTCTTCCATTTAAGGCAACGCTTTTCTGAAACATCTCGTGAAAGAGTTATTAGGGAGTTTTGTCACTGGTTTCCGTCAACGGTTTGTCGTAACGGGAATGAAAAATTACTTTTAATATGACAATATAAGTAATGTAAATTGGAAAGTTGCTATTTTCTTTGTAAACGAGTTGTAACGCATTAACGGAAATAAACTCACCGAATTTCAAGGGGAAAATCAACTTGTTGCTTTTAGCCGACTTCAAAAAGAAGCTCCTTTCTCACTTCGCCCCTATATGTATTTTTTATGTATGTGCACTGATTAATCCGTAATGGTTTGGTCAATTTGGATGTGGAAAGTGTTCAGGGTAGTGCCGGGGTTGTCCTATATTGAAAAAAATTTAAAATATCCGTGGGTCTACCCTCTACCTTTCCACACCAAATATGAAGTGAGCTCCTCCCTTGATATATTATCTTTTTATATATTTTGGGGTTAGCAGCTGCCCATTAATTAGTATTTTACCTATTGTATACCCCTGATTTTGTAAAGGACCCTTCATCATTCCACAAAATTTTATTATGTAAATTGTTGTCGTCTTGTTCTCTCATCAGTATTGAAACGTCAAGCCGAAAACGAACGGGGAGAATCTGACATGGTTTCAAATCAAAATGCTTTAGAGTTATCTGAACTGTTGCTTAAGTGACCCTTCGATGCTCTGGACCCGAGTCTGGAACATACATTAGTTCACGTATCGTCTACGGAATTACATATCTTTGTATATCGTTTAATACTTTTGTTTCGTTGAATAGCGTATTAATCCTGATAATCACTGCAATGCTTCTCCCAAACTCCCAAAAAAATCTTTTTTGTGTTTGTCGAACATTTTCTCCACATTTGTAAAATAATTAATTCAACGTTGCTAATTCTTTTTGTTTCTCACAATTTTAAAGTCTGATTTTTTTCTTTATCATAATGACATTTAAGTTGCATCAAAGACTGAACAGGTAGCGGTATCAATACTAGAATTGAGTATTAATATTTCCCAATTTAGAAGTGGGGAAAATCGACTTTATTAAAATAAAATATATCACTTTAGACCAAAAAGTATACCAGAAATCGAAAAATCATATAAAAGATAAGGTTTTCCAGTTAAAAAATGTCAAATTGATACGTAGCATTTTTGTTTCTTATTCAGTTGTTTTTCACTCATCATTTTCGGATTCCACGACAAGAAATATATTTTGTTTTTTCAAATCAAGACACCCAAGGCGCTGGATAACCATGTACATTTGGAGAGATTATATTTCTTAACAGGGTAAAAATTGTCTTGTGTACTACTCTAAATTGTATCGAATTTAATTATTTAATCCCGTTTTAATTTCTACAAAAATAATGTATAATATATCATAGCACATTGATCATAATTTAAACATGACCCTAACTTGCTGCTTAACGCTGCTTAATATATAAAAAAAATACATAGGGTCAAATTGATAACCTCCTCCTTTTTGAAGTTAAATACGAAACAAATACGGTACAACGCAATTTCCAAGGCAATTTGTAATTACGCAATGCAAAAACTACAATATTCTAACAACGTGCAACGGTTTCTATACGGTGTGCATCTCTACGAACATTGTATGAAATATGAATATAAAGGTCTACAAAGTTACCCTACACCAATATAATTGTAACTGTTCTTCGGCAAGACGAAATTAGAATTTCCATTTAATACGTAAGGAAGTAATTCGTGCCTTGATGATGAGCCCGACCCAGGTTCATACCATATGGTGATCTGAACTTTAAATTAATTGGCCATTTATTTGAGATTAGTCTTTTGACGTTTTAATGTTGTGATAGGCAAATTGAATACCAAAAGAGGTAAAACATGTTTATTACAGAATGTAAATATTAATATTTTCCCATGTGCTTTCTTCCCGCTTCTGGTACGAATTTTGTACCCTATTACAATATTGCTTCAAAATATACCTCATTGCTTCAAAACACAGAATTCCAAAACCATATACAGAGTGTTAGGGGTTTGACTACAAATATTCTAACAGGTGATAGTCTGGACGATTTTCAACAAAAAGTTCCTATATGCCATCGGTCAATTCTAAATGGTTTTCGACATATTATGTTTAATTTTGGAGAAGGTTTCAGTTAAGTTCCAAACAACATGATTTCATTTTATCAGTTCAGCTGTATTTTTCCAACAAAACCAAGAGGTTTAGAATATCGTTGAAATACCGTTCGGCTGCAAGGATGCATGGAGTAATTATTTGGCATAATGGAGTAATTTGAAAGCGTATTCTCGGCGCGTATAACGAAATAGAAACATCCTACTTGTCATTGTAACTAATCAATAATAATTTCCGAGATCAATGATTTGCACATTTTTAACTCTACAAGACCACAGATACCAAAACTTATCAAAAAACTCTATTTATAGTAAGAAATTAAGAAAGTATTATAAAAGTTAAAAAAGCAAATGCTCATTTTAATTTAAACACGTTCGGAAAGGTACCGCAAAGCCGATTTTGAATCAGTTTTTTTTCTTATCTAACAACATTCACGTTGTATTCTTCATTTGTAAACATTTTAAAAAGTACACTACATATTTAAATTTGAATACAAAACCCTACGTAGCTGCTTAGAAAAACAAACCAACTGTTTGTTTTGCTGTCGTTCACTGAACATTGAACCGTAAGGTCTTATTAAGGTAAAAATTGAGTTTTTAATGCAGTTCTTTTTCTCTAAATTTAGATCGTGAAGATATTTTAACTAAAAAAACCTTAAGAATTATATTTTAATAATTATACACAATAAAATAAATAAAAGTATTAACGTTATTCTCAAAATGAAATAATATAGAATACAACTTTAAGGCCATTTTCCTCAAAATTGTAAGGAGACCCAACGTTTTATAAGACTTTGTTATGGTAAAACGTGTTAAAATATGTGTAGTCAAACCCCTAACACCCTGTTGAAATGAAAAAGAAGGGTCCGACTGACGCCGGGTTTGTAAATGTATGTCATAGTCTTTCGAATCGCGTGGAAGGCAGAATTCTGTGTGATTCTACGTGTTCGGTTTAACTGCTCTGTTTCGCCTACCCGGTTCTACATATATTATTAGCGTAATGGCCTCTATGAGGCGGGAGTAGGAAGGGATAGCTTGAAAGAAAAAGTTATCTTGTGATACCAGTTGTACTGCCAAGGGGCATCTAGTGGAAGCGAAGATTTTAAAAAGAAGAAAAACTTGACAAAGATATTTGAAATAAACGGGGTGTATCAGGAGTTTAGAACTAGCCATCCGGACACCCTACCGGTAACGTCTCTAAACTGATATAAGGTGTAAATCATTGGGGAGGGTCGCCCCAGCTCTGACTAAGTCCCGGACGGAGAGCACTCTGGCAAATGGACTAATATTTCCGCCAACAATCTAGGAAAAACAACAACAAATGTACGTCACACGTAAGTACGTAAACACATGAACGCCTAACCCAGGTCTACCGATGTTTGGGCCGATTACTGATATGTTGACTATCGATTTTAAGAAAAAATACGAGAAAAAGTAAAACACTAAATAACTTTAATGTTTAAAAGAATTTTTTACGTCATAAATATTTCCAAATTCATCAGCTAACATAGTCGTGAAAGTTAATTTAGGAATAAATTAAATACTGATGCCCATTTCGACACTACTTCATTCATTCAGTAAAATATATGGATCAGAAAACTGTCCATTGAAAATTAATTTATCTGACAGGCCCTATACAAACATCAAGAGGGCTAAGTAGAAATATTTCTATTTACATATGTGTTAGTTTTTGTACTAACATCTTATACACTTTATTTTATTCCTATATTTTCTGTTGCGTTACGTTTTGCTACTACTTAGAATTTTCTAAATTCCTCAAAGGCATATTACTTGGCACTAAATTACGCAACTTTTTTTAACACACATCGTATTTCTTCTGGTTCACGAGATCCTTTATTCTTATGCCGTGTATATGGTTAAAATATTTAAAAAATAATCCCCCCTATCTAGAGCACTCTGTACATTAGCGTCGCATATACCTTTATTTTATTTTTCGGTTTCAATATCGATACCCCCCAGGGAAACTGCCTGATGAGCCTTGCCGGGCCCTTAAACAAACATAGCGTCATGTTTTGGTCGTTTCTCGACACAATGGTGAAGGACTAAATTTCCTTACCTTTAGTTCGTTCGTATATATGTAGTGTCTATGGTTAGCCAAATTCCATTGGTTTAGAGGTCATCGCAAAGAATCCATTTTCTACTATATACTAATTGTTGCCGCGTTATATATTTTCTTATATATTATATATATATATATATATATATATATATATATATATATATATATATATATATATATATATATATATATATATATATATATTTCCTTTTTTTTCTTTAATATTAATGATGTTTTAAATGTATTTTTGTGTTCATGATCATAGTATGTTTTAAACGTAATGTTTTTTTGAGTGATGTTTTTTCAATAATGTTTTAACCAATTTAAATACTAACTATACGTGTTTTTATTGTAGAAAATAAAATATCTTGAAAAAGCTCAATATAATGAGCGAAACGTCGATTAAATTGTAGTTTTGCTTCTCAATGAGTTAACCTATGCCCAAGAAAATAATTAACAAAATATATATATATAAAATCGCCACTTTAATTTGATATCATCACAATTGGATTAATTTTTCATATTTGACAAAATGGCTCATCACTGCTGTCCTTTTGATTTATTTTTACGAAAATATAGGTAAGAACACTTGTAGGATACAGACACATATTTTGATGCCTCTTTCAAGTCTTGGCGTGTAAGCTGTATGTGGTAACACAAGGAAACATACATAGTCCGGTAGACAAGTTACTCTCCTTCGTATGCGGAGTAGGATAAAGAAGGGAATGTAAAAATAAATAATATCTTACGATAATTTTTAAACCCAATATAAGATACGGAATAATGCTTTGTCTTTAATTTTCCATATCGAGTTTAATGTTCCTAACTGCATAATTATTGAATGTTCCCCAACTTTTTCAAAGAGGTACCTTTAGTTTCCTGCATACTGGCCATGGCTTCGCTTTGCTTGGACTTAAGCTAAAATATTAACAAACCTAAAACTAGATTTGTGCATTTGCGTTGACAGAATGTATAAAATTGTATATATTTTAATCAAACCACTTGAATTAGCTCATCCATGCTGCATTTTGATTAAATATTCTAAAAATATGTACTACAGAAAACAAAATACAATAGGCATTGCTCTCACTGTTTCTAAAGCCATATGAATTTCCCTGCTAGGCATTCACCCAAACCTAGTGCATGTTTCTTTTCAGGATCTTATTGTATTTCCGCAACCTAAATATTCATTTTAGTCGTTTTTTCGCGGAAGTATAAATTTGTTTGATAACTTCTAGAATGCCGCGTAGCTTCCTTCCCGGTTTCGCTATACTCTCTTATTCGGGACGTCCCTACGTCTTATATTACCTCACATAATCTCAATTAGGGTCGGTGTAAATTTGATTTTTGTTCTTCCTCTATATAGCGGGGCTTTCTTAAGTCGTGAATCACTTAACAAGGGCAAGAAGAGGGCGAATTCGGATTGGACAATTTGTATTACCTGCGTATCCTGTCCAATCCTCCCTTTCAACATATTTTCATTTTCGTTTCTATTTTCCTCCATTGTCTTAACATTCTAATCCTCAGTATCGTAATTTTAACTAACGCTAGACCTAAAGTGTCTATTTGGTTTTCTTTTTATTTCACCAAGCTTTCGAAATTATTTCATTATGGAATTCTGACGTTAACGTTCTAAACTTTGGAAACTTTTAAACAAGTTTTTTTTTGTTTTCATTTTCTTGAAAAGGCTAAGTGTTTTGTTTTTATCTACAGGGTGGTTTATTAAATTTATTTTATTAATTTAACTTTTTCAGAAATTATTTTACAGTTGATAGTAATAGTATATTCGAGAGTATATTATTCAACAAGCAGGTAATGATAGTTATTATTCAGGAGATAAAATTGGCGGAGCGAAGCGAGTTTTGTAATTCATTCGAGTGAGTTATGATAACCAATACATGCGACTAAAAGACTAGGCTATCTCTACGGCTCAAAACTAAATGTGTTACATTTTTCTTTCCTGGCTTAAAAGATTCTCTCGGTGGCCAAATTTTCTTTCTGTGCTAATCCCCATTCGCAGAGGAAGCAGCAGTATTTGGTATAACCTAGCTACATTCCAAGCAAAATCGCCACAACTTTTAAATCCCCACAGATTTGCCATTTATATCTTTCATATTGTATAATCTCCAGTAACAATCTCAAATTGCTATGTTTCTTTCATGTGGACTGCATGTCTAATTGGGACTGAAGGCAACTTGTTTCCGTTGTGGAGTTATACAGCTTTAAGACTTACTTTTGAGTCTTTTGGATCATAGTCCAGATTTAAAGCTGCCATTAATCCCTCAAGGTCCTTACAGGCTTCCAAATTGTTTTCCATGTTAAAAATGGTGTTAGGTTTTTGTGACGGCTTCGGTACACAGAAACTTTTACTTTATCTTGAAGTAAATTCCATTATTGCAATCGAGAGGCCAATAGTTCTGCTTTTTTCTTAGGCAATTCTAAATTCTAAATTAATTCAGTTTGACTTATTTTGTGAGGCATTTCACTAGGAAGTTCACAGACAAAATCGGAGTCTTGTGAGGTTGATGGGCCGGCGACATTTTCCGGTACGCTACCGTTTGAATCCTTTTGATCATCCTCAGAATCAAGGGTATATTCCTGAGGTGGATTAGTTACAGGCAATTCGTCACTATGAGGCACCGGGCGTATGGCGGATTGTAAATTTGGATACTGTATCGCAGACCTTTTTTTCTCCGAAAAGCCTTTTCCTTCCACTTCAGTAAAGTGGTCTTTCGGTTCTCGCCAAATCAACAGCAAAGGGTATCTTACGCTTTTTTCCACTTAGCCAAACGCGAATGTTGGACGCACATTTGTTGCAGCAGTTATGGGGAGCCCAATTTTTTTCCTGGTCTCCAACTTTGCAGCCAAAATACAAGTGGAAAGCCTTTTCTCAAATTAATTGGGAACAATGATGGCGTCGCTTTCAAGCGACGCTCATGGCACACTCCTCTCAGAATTTTTGATAAAGTCGGTCTCTGGGGCCCGATTCTGCCAAAACGCGAAAGAGTTCTTATTCAAAACATTTCAGAAAGTACTACAGTGTTTCTCATCTTCCTAAATTCAAAAATAAACACCCTAAGATCCTTTCTAATACTCGAAAATTCAAGTATAAAAAAGCCTACGATTATGATTGGTCAAATCGAGGGTGAGTAATGAATTGGCAGTAACGTGATCCAGTGTAGAATGTGAGAAATAAACCATTGCTCACTGGAAGGAGTAATAGGTTCTTTTACTCGACCAAAATCATATCTCATTTAACATTATTAATTAGTCTTAGGAAAAAATATTAAATGCTTTTACCCCTAAAAGTTAAGCAAAGCCCTAATCTACCTATCGATATTTTTAAGTTTGAGATAATTTAAATATGTCTAAAAACACAAAATACTACATTTCGAAATTACAAGCGAGAATGTTAATTTTGTTGAACAATCAACTGACGCGAAGTTTATATGAAATGTTCATACACCTCAATATTATATTAAAAAATGAGATCTGAGTACAGATAGATATAGCAGAAATATAAAAGTGAAATGTTAATGAATGAGTTTTCAACTGCCCTGCAAAAAGTCTGCACTATATAAGATGGAATAAATGATTATCTTAATTAATCTGTTTTATCGTAAGGAGATTGTGCGTGTTCTTAAACCAATATGGAATTAGTTAAACCCCGTAAAAGTACAATTGTATACGAGGGAGATATGAAAAAAATCGTATTTTGCCTTATATTTTGTTTAAACATAAATCAGTTTTGTTTAGAAAATGCAGTTTTACCAATTTCGGGTAAAAAAGGTTTTATTATTTTCGGTCATTCTTTGTCACATTTATTTTATGTAAAATTCGGCGAAACAGTTTGAAATATTGCAATTAATTTTGATAAGGAAAAGTAAGTATGACCAGTTTTGCATATTCTGAGATAGCATGTTCTGAGATATTATTGACATAATGATAGGTACTCCTAATATGTTTCTTTTATCTTTCAAGTTAATTGACACCAAAATGAAAAACTATTTTAATGCACGCCTCTGACATTGTTAGATAAGAATTCGAACTTAAATTCGAAAAATAATTGCCCATTAGTAGTATGTCTCTAAAGAAATCAACAATGAAAATTTAAATAGACTTTTTTTTAATAATCAGCATCCAGTGTTCAAAATTGGCTATTTATATATTTGAAACTAGCAGCACGTTTTTTTTTTATTTTCATCTATTACAACTTTTAATTTATTCTTTTAGTTTGGTCTATACCCCTGTAGTTTTTGACATGCCGATATTATGTCTTTTTGGATTTAAGCAATATCACCTCGAATATCACTGAGTGTAAATGTTCATCTCCCATTTGAGATCGCAATAGATAGTTAAATTTCTCTGTAAAAATACTATTAAAATATCTAGAACACAAATAAGTCTTTTGAAAAAAACATTCGTTGTCAACAGAGCTACTTATGATATTACCAATAAGATGTGATTTTGCTAACAGGAAAAAATATTGAGGGAAAGGAGCAGCATCCCCCTTGTATATCCGACCCTGGGGTAAACAATTTCCTCGACAATTTCATAACAAAAAGTATATCACGTGTTCTAAGTCTAAAAAAGTCGTTCATTAAGTATTGTTATTTTAAAGATAATTCAAAGATAGCAGTAGTTGTGGTAGTTGATCGTTTACTGGTTAAAAAAACTACTAAAATAAACTTGTAGCTGAATAAATTTCCAAATTTTCTCAAACTGAAAGGAATATTTAAATCCACACATTTATTCTTGTGCCTCTATCAATTTTGTTTCTTAGCCAAAATACCTTTTGAAATTCAAAAAAAAACATGTTATTATTTCCAATACATTTATGTACAAATTGGCGAAAAATTATTAAAATTGAAGCAAGAGCGGAAAGTTTGTCGAACAACATCAAACTTAATAAAAACTTTGGTTATTCCTGTTTTTCTTGTCGTGAGTATAAAAAGAAAATGGTAAGTTATTTTTAATGATTTAAAGATTAAGAACGGTAAATAATAAACTGATTGAATACTTTTACTGCAGAGCCGTTAACTTGTTAAATTTCCACTTAACTTCTTACTCTTAATATATATGACGTACCAACGGATATACAGATGCCTCAGAAAGTACCGTTCTTATACCATAATCAACCTCGATTTATTAAAAAGGTAATTTAATATTTTTTCAAGTATTGTAACAATGTACTAATAAAATATTAAAGACAAAAAACTAATAGACAGTTTACTTGGCTAGCGTAATTATTACAGCAGGATATAATTTAGATCAGGGGTTCTCAAACTGTGGTATTCTACCTTTGGTGGTACGCAGAGGTTCTCAAAGTGGAACGCAAGCATAATAATATATAGGTTTTGTGAGAAATAGGCGCTATCTCTATAGTAACGATTTTTTTAATAGTTTAGAGGTACGCGACTTATCCGTGATATATGAGTGGTACGTGAGAAAAAAGTTTGAGAACCCCTGTTATACATAATGCTTAAAGGTGAGGTCTGAGACAAATAATATTTAAAATTCTTTTGGGGGCAATTTTAATTCTATTAAATGTATTATGTCGTTATTACTTAAGTTTATCAGATCAAAATCAGTAGTCTTAAAGTTTCATTTTTTAACCCACCCCCTCCTATTTATTTTTTTAAGGTAACCTCAGTACGAGCCTCAGTATTATAATAAGACTAATATTTTATTGGAACATGTTAAGGTGCAAACAAAAACACAGATGTGTAATAAAACTTGCTTCCTTATAATTGAGTATCTATTTGTCAAATAACCATTAAATTAGTCAAAAATTAAACCTTAAATTAAGATGACCCACAAACGTTTTAGGCAGAATATGCAGCAAAGTACATGTATAAATTAAAGCTTATGTGTAATAAGAAAACTAAATATTGTTTTTAATTACGTATAACCATTTAATAAAACATAAAGTTCTTATCTTTTAGAGAACTTTTAGCACCAAACTTTTCGGTTTGACCATTATCACATTATGGTCCGAAGCGTGGGAAAAGGTTTTAAAAACAAGGGCGCGACTGTAATGCGGATGGTCAGACAATTACATATTCGAAGCCCTAAAAACAACTTTGTTGAAATAACTCTTTTTGCCTCTCGAGGACAAAATAAGTAAAATCTGTACTTAATGCATATATTGAAATGTTACATATGCATAGTTTCCGAAATACAGGATGATCAATTATTTCTTTCTTTTACTAATTTTAAAAAAGTGTAGTATATATTTGAAGCCCTAAAATTAACATATTTTTGAAATATAGCTGTTTTCTGTCCTGTAAATTGTTACAGTTTCCGAAATACAGGTTGACCGTTGTTCCTCTTTTTAAAATATTTTAAAAGAAATGTAGTACGTTCTGGGAGTTATTTTGAAAATGTAAGCATGAACTATTTTTCTACGACTCTTGACAGTTTTTCTAGTAAATGGTCAGTAAATGCTGATGTGAAAAGGATATTGAAATGAATTTAAATTCTGGAGTCTGCTGCTGCACAAAAATCACATGCTATCTGCAATGTGATAGGTCGGTAGGGTAACCGACAGAAACTCAATTAGTCCAGCGAACGAGCCTGGAGGTTCAAACGCTTCGTCGTTCACTACAAAAAGCGTTGTGTTTTTGAAAAAAAAAGTCTAAGGAAGTGCATCTAAATTTTATTACAGAATATCAAAAATATTTTTTTTTTAAACAAAAAGAATAAAATAAAATATATTTTAACGAAAAAACGACATACTTTTACTACAGTTATTTTTCGTCGGTTAAGGCCGAGGTTAAGGCATCGGAAAGTCCAATATCCTCTTAGTAGTTAAAACTCATTTTACTGAATGTTTTTTTTTACATTTTTTGATACACCTCGTACATTTCTAAATATGTAGATTTTAATAAAATTTATTACACGTTATAATATGACTTTTTGGCCTCTTCGATATTCAGAAATGTGCGACGTATATCAAAACAACAATATTTTAAATATTTTAACACCGTATCTCGAAAACGAAGCGTTTGCAGGTCCCTGTTTATATCTTTTTTTTCTTATCTTCAAGAGATACATCATCTTCCATAGTTTAAGACATAAATTGTTTTTTTTTTTAATAAAAACAAGACTAAATGGAACTTAATTTACAGCATTGTTTTATGCCTCCTATGTTTAAACTGGTATTTTATTAGTCTCTAATTATATGTTTAAAAATTTAAAATGCAGTCTTTCGTCACCCAGTTTAATGACCGTAAAAACGTTTCTCACAGCAAATATTCGATTTAACAAACTACGAATCACTCACAAAATTCTCAGCCTGCCTGGTATTTGCTGGTATTTGTTTTCATAATAAACAGTGTTCATTCTTGCGATAACCTCAACACCTCAACAGGTATTTTAGGAGGCCTTATTGAACGAATAAACATACGCCTCCACTAACGACAAATCAAGTCAATAGGTGCATAGAACATGATATTTGTTTAGAATTAACATTCCACCTATAGCGACCGACATATATTTTAAGAAAAGTGAACAGCCTGCTAAGTGGTAATAGGCCTTTTTCAGTAAAAATTTATATTTCCTACTACGGGGTTCGTTAAAATGAAGTAAACTGCTGCCTATAATAAGTGTATCACTAGATTTTTTAGCTAAATATTTCTAAAACTTTTTTTCCTGCTAGTATTTAATAGAAATATTCATTGTGAGTAAACTAGTGCCATCATTTTCTCAGATTAATAGTGTATATTAGAAAAGCATTATTTTTTTTTCAATATCATGGATTTTTGCAAAAATGTTTGCTTTAACTTTTCCCATTTTCTCCAAAATGTGCGCAATTTTTCAAAAATCTCTTTTAGAGAATTGTTCATATTGAGCGTGGGACAATTATTTTTACTAAAACATATACTCTATAAGTTATTTGTTTTTTTTTTCAGCAAGACCGTATTAACAGGAGCTTGCATAAATTTGAAATATACCAATTTTCACAATATCTGTGCTCTGTAAAGATTAGAGTTGGTTTCTAATGCAAGCAAGCGGATAAGTGCTAGTTTTCTTCCACAAACAGAATAAGGAAATTGAGCTTTAGCCCCTTTTTCGAAAACTTTACCACAGGCGTAGATATCTTTATTTAATTTTATATTTATACATTTTAGAATATATACAAATTATTTAAAATATTAAATACAGAGGTTTATTAGATGCTGTACTTTTATTATATACTATTTTTTATATACAGGGTGATCGGTTTAAAAGGGAACTCTTTAAGCCTGTAATAAAGTAGGGTGTACATTATTTTATGTTTTAAACTATGGAAGATGATTTATCTCATGAAGATAAAAAAGATATAAACAGGAGTCCGCAAACGATTCGTTTTCCAGATACGGGGTGTTAAAATGTTAATAGTTTTTAGTTTTTTTGATACACCTCCCACATTTCTAGATATTTTTAATTCAAATTTTATATTAACGCGTTATGCGTTATGACGAATGCCTATAAAGTAATTTAAAAGAAGTATTAAAAAAATCTACAGGATTTTTACCCGTTTAACCCTCCCGCACTTTTTACTGCTTTATCATTGGCCATTTTTGCATCAGTTAAATTCCTAATTTTGTTCTGTAACTTTTTTGTCCCTCATTTTTCCCATTTCCCGCATGATCGTAACTATATATATACCGATATTTCATTCAATATGATTTATTAAAAAATTATTAAGGTATAAGTAAAAAATGCAAGGGTTCCAAAATATTAAATAAAAATAGGCCCTTCCGTTAAAACTACTGTGTTTATATCATAACTCATTTGTTTTCCGTTCAGTTGTTTTTTTATTGGCTTTTTCTTATTACATCATTTTTACATCAATTACATCTAATGGCTCTTTTAATTTTTTCAATAGGTAAGATTATAGCTAAAAAACAAGAGCCTTATTCAGACGTCGTTGCATGACCCTGTATATGCCTACATTCTATCGAGCACTTTTCCGCTGACGTTCGTTTTGAAGCTTTCCGACATAAGCCGATTTTATGTAATTTTAAAACACCGAGAACATAAGAGCTTTTAAATTTAAAAATAATAAAAGCCTTTCCTGAACTTTTCCTAAAAAGTTATAAGCTTAAAAAAATATTTTGATTTTGCTCCTTTTCCATAGCCTTTCAGGATACTCAGTCTCTATATATATCGAGCCGCATTTCGCAGTAAAATTGATAAATTCAACGTTTTCTCCCAGTTTTATTAATACTCGGAAAGTTGTAAAAAATTAAATGGAAAGCAGTAAATAATTCTTTTTTTTTAATAAACGGTAATAAAACCAATTATTGCATATCGAGGAGTGCAATATTTCCTATAAAGTCCTCAATATTCCCAGTAAGTACCTCAAAAATGTAATTTCGAGTAATTGAATTAAGCCCTAAATGTTAAGCCGATTTCTGTAACATATTCAATGATTTTTAGTCCAATAATCACCATATGTTTTTCATGCCATTCAATTTTCCGATTAAAAAAATAGTTAATAAATTAAATGTTCTATTAAAAAATGTAAAAACAACTCTTTTATAAAAATGTTGGATTGGATTTCTACCAGAATTTTAACAGTTGATTCCTACGCAATACTGGATTTTTGTGCAAAATTACAGTTACAGTTGCGGCAAATGAAATCCGGACACCATCGATACCGATATTTATATCGGCCTATTGGCTATATCGGCCACATTGGCCGATTATCGGTATCGGTATATAAGATTGGAGAATCTGGGTTTATTACTGTTCCACCAATGAACAGGATTTTTAACTCTGGGATTACCGGATCGTTTTGGTAAAGTTTAATTCCATCTTCCACTAACTTAACAAAACTACTACTTTGATTTTTTCGTTTGCGCTTCGAGTTCGAACCTGACGTACCTTCTCCAGCAAAATGTTCACAAGATTCCCAAAATAAATCGTGCACAGTCTTTGATTCCCTAGAATCCTTTCCCACAGTTAGAAGTTTTAATGGCACATTATCTTCCGTGTCATCACTGTCGTCATTAGAAATAGTTTCAATTGTAAGTCTGTCTTCCTCTTGAGCAGTAATTTTTCTTTTTAATATTCTGTAGATTTCTTCGCCTTCATTGTCAAAAAAATTGCTCTTAAAACGTGGATCCAATACTGTAGCCAGCGTAAAATATTCGTCAATAAAAATATGAATAAATCTTCTTTCCAGATTTTTTTGCAGATTATCCCTTAAAGTGTCTACGCCAGAAAACATGGAGCTCCTTGAACGGTTACTCAAATATGAATTTAATGTTTTAACTAATTAAATTAATTAAAATTACCTCTGATATACAGCAGTCTTTATTACTTGAGAGTTTAGTAATTTACTCGAACGGTTGTAAAAGGTTAATAAGCTTTTGAACCAACTCCCATTGGTGGAATGTCAGGTCTGTCAATTCTGGGTTATGTAAGATATAATTGTTGATTACCTTTTTTTGTTCTAGAAGTTGTTCTAGCATATGATATGTGGAGTTCCACCTGGTTTGTATATCTTGGATCAGTTTTTTTGTTGGAACAATCATTTGCTCTTGTAGTTTTTTAAATTTATTGCAAGCAGTTGCAGAGTGATTAAAATGTGTCACAATAACACAACATAACGTGCATCAATATGGCGGGTTTTCCAACCGAAACGGTTAGTGCTGGGCGATGTCCATCCATGTTTTTAAAACATCGATGTTAGAAGTTCCGAACATTGACGTCGACATCTATGTTTACAATATAAGTAATAATAAGTACAATAAACAAAATATTAATGTTTTATGTGATAGTTGCTTGGAATTGGAAAGGTTTCTGCTGTAGTCGTAGCGGAGTTGACTTTCGGCAACCTATTCATTTGTAGTTTGTTGTCGCAACACGCTTCTTGACATTGCAGTCGACAGTTTGGGAATTACCGACGAATAATAGGAATAGGTGAATAGTGAGTATTTGTTTTGCCGATGTTTATTTTTTATCAAGGTACGGAAAGGAACGGCCGATAGGCCGATATATCGGCCTCGGAATTTCGGTATCGGCCGATTATCGGTATCGGCCAAAATTTCTATATCGGTCGATCCCTAATTTGGATATTGTAAATAGTACGTATTCATTAGAAAGACAGATCGGAAGCGGAGCACGTAAGATTTCATGAGAAGAGGAGGATGAACGCCTTATCAGTTTTTTAAGAGAAGCCCCCTTCCAATTCGCTGTGAGAGCGAAAAGGGACACTCATTTCCACGGCTGTATTAGAACAGCCAGAAACCAGATAAAAGAAACATCAAACTTACGGAATCATCCTGCAGCAAAAAAACCTTATCTTACTGTGGCGAACAAGGAGGAAAGAGTTGGTTTCGCGTTGAACTTTTGTATGGAGGACATGAATTTTTGGTCAACAATCATATTTACTGACGAGAAGCTATTTCAGTCGTTTCAATGGACGCCTTAGGGTATACAAGTCTCCAGGTACTCGTTTCGATGAGAAATTCACGCATAATGTAAAAAACAGTGGTCGCTTCTTTGTCAACGTTTGGGGGTGGATGAACTCAAGAGGTATCGGAATTTGTACAAGAATTGAAGATTTGAGGATTTAATGCACACAATTACATTAATATATTAGAAAACATTATGCAACCATCAGTCACCCACGATTGGACAAAACAATATAAATGTTCTAAATTGGCCTTCGCGTATCCCAGACATCAACCCGATCGAAAACCTTTGGGGTTACATGATAAGAAAAATTAATTCTGCCAACGAATTCTGACCAATTATGGAACAAAATTCAGGAGATGTGGAATAAATTAACTCCGGCGCGGCGTACGTAAATTCCCTAGTTGGTTCACTGCCCAGAAGACTTAATAGTGTTCTTTTCATTCAGAAATATAAATTATTATTCAGTATATACGACTCGAGAATACAAAATGCACATAATTAAAAATTTCCAGATTTCAACAATACCTACCAAAAGGTAAAGTAAACCTTGAAGGTAAAAGCCAGATATGTGCAAATTCATGTGGACGTCATTAACTGTCAATTCGGTGACCGGAATTTCATTTGCCGTAACCGTACCTAACTTGGATAAATAATTTTTTAGTAATAATTTGTTTTTAACATTTCAGTAGGCCGTCATTTTCTTTCGACATATTGAATTTTTTCCAAAATGTTAACAGGTCTTCCCCACATGACCCTTAATTTTTTGACCAGTTTCAATCAAGTCAATCGGGTAAGTAGTTTTTTGGCTATACCGCGAACAGGCAGATAGATATATAGACCGACGGAATTGAGGAAATATATTTTCTTGGCATTTAGGGACCCTAAAACGTGAAGATTTGTAAACACCTGATAGGGTTATTTTTTCCAAGAATACAATATTTCCCGAGATATTTCCCTTTTACGAGGGAAGTAAACATATAGTTAGTTTTATTCGTGCTTTACCTCGACATTGACTAAATATTCATAATTTGCGCTCCTAAAGTCCCCAAATACTGTACAAAATTTAAATGTTGACTAAACATTTATAATCGATTTTCAGTCGAGTCGGACTACATATAATAATACTTGTCCGTCATATTGAAGCGCCATCTTGAATTTTTTATATATGAGAGAGTCAAATTGTATTGTCACGCGAACTGTATGCTCTTGCCAAAGTTAATTGATTACATAGAAATAGGTGAAAAATTGTTGAGCATGTGACATTGTTTTGTTGAAATTCCAAGATGTTCTCATTTTAAAATTTGAGTTTTTCTCTTTATGAAACTTCCTCCGGAATACTTTATAACTAGAAAAATACGAACTTCTTGAATTGTTTTAGAATATACTGAGGAAATATCTGGAACAAAAGCTCAAAGTACTAAAACATGTAACTAACTTTACCAGTCAGCCATCTTCACGTAAAGTGGTGTTAAAAATAGGAATACTGTTTTGCGGATTAGTGTGTATGAAGTATTATATGAAAGTCGAGATTTAAGCAGTTTATATTACAATAGCATTTCTAAGAAAAGCACGTGCTTAGTTACTTAATTAGAAGGGCCCTCGGAGTTGACAAATGGAGAACAGAATTAAATAAATTACGTCAATAAAGAGACATGTTAGAAAGATTTGGATTTAATATACTGGGTATCAGAAGATATTTGAATTTTTCTGTTTTCCAAAATAGAAAATGAAACTTGAGTTGTTTAAGTAGGATAAAATATTGATTTTTTCGATGACAGCATTGCCATGTCTTGAAGCATAGTTATTTGCAGAGACCGGTTATACTAAATGGAGAATAAAAAACTCTAAAATTGATTTTAGTTTTGCAATAGATCCCCACTCTGCCGTCTTTGAATAAAGTTGAGATCCATCCAGTATTGCCAGTCCAATAGTCTTGAAATACGCATTAGAATATTCTTAGGCAATAAGACCTAAATCGCGCTACTGGCAAGACCGCTTCAAATATTGCTGTACTGTAGCTAATACTACTTTTAACATTTAATTTATTAAACTGACTCATGGACTATCTATGCGCAGTATAATAGGTCTTTGCTATTGGTGAAGACTGCGCACTTTTATATTATAGGTTGCTAGATTCTGGATAATCTTGTCTGAATTTGGATGCTTCTTAATGTCCTTACTTACCTAGTGTCCAATTAATTATTCGCAAAGAAATGATTTTTAATTTGTTCTTACGAACCACCCCGTCCAAAAAAAAATTCAGTGTGTAAAGGAAGTTTTTGTGAAAAAAATGCTAAAAAGATAATAAAAATAACAGCTTTACATGTCAGAATTACAAGAATGACAAATTGTTTTTTCTTTGAATATCATAATGAATCAAAATAAGTAAATATTCCTTATATAAGGTGTCCTGGACTTCGAACAAGATTTGGCAACACTGGGATTGCAGGGCGTGCATGCTAAACGCGAAAATCGAAATGTACCCAACTGATTTATTTTTTTTTATTTAATTATCTTTCAATCTTCTATCGAAAGCTACTTAAAGCAGTTTCTGGCGGTTTTTCGCTAGAATGAGTTGACTGAAGAAACATATGGATAACAAATAAACGAGAAAATGCCAAAAGGAAACAGACCAAATTTAAAAATTAAGTACCGTGATCTTTACATGACTCCAAATTCAAAGTTTGTGAGCGAAACATTGAATTTTTCTAATTAGATACAGAGTGTTCCATAATTTTATTAAAATTAGATCATTGCGTAATACGAAAAATGTAATATTTTGATCGCATCTTGGGTTCCTTAATTATAGCAATGTTATGGAATCACGTGAGAAATGTCATACTTTATTTTCTTCAGTTTTCTAGGTATTTTTCCGTTTTAAAGTTACGGGTATTTGACAGTTTTGTTATCTCATTCTAGCCAAGAAAAAACGAGAGGCGGCTTTTATGTAGATTCTGTATAGCTGATCAAACTAAACCATTAACAATTATCAGTGGGGTACATATGCAGAAGAAAAGCGATAATCCAGAAGTTTTTAGTAAGAGCAATAATCCTAGTATCTAGGTATTATCCCTCTTATCAATTGTTTCTAGACATTGCGAAATTATTACTATAAAGCATGCAATTATTATATGTATTTTGCGTTTTAAACACTCACACGTTTAAAACATATACCAGAAGTGGTAATGAAATTTATTTAAAACTTAACTTTACTTGTAGAACAACAATACAAAGGTCTTTTGTTCTGGGTCCTAAAATATTTAACAAACTTCCTGCTGATATTAACCTTAAAATAGATGTAAAAAGGATAAAGCTTGATCTTAAAAAAGAGACTTAAATCTATATTCCCAGCTTGTCTAGTGATCTGTGTGTATGTGCTTTGTAGTTAATACTTTAAATCTTTCTCTACTTAAATTTCAATAGTTGTTAACTGTTGTGCAATCCAGGCTCTGATTATTATAATTTATTTGGATTGTGCAGGGGTGTTTGTTATGCTGCGCGGTTATAATGTTACAATGTTTTATATTAGTGCATTTTAGGTAGTATTATTTTATATATTTAGGATAATTGTAAATTTGCATTGTTGTGCCGAGGAATTCTGCTTGTATGGAATAAAAATACATACATATTTATTGACAATTTGATTTGAGAGGCCTGTATAATCGGCAGTAATAATTATTTTAGGTCATTTTTACAACTTTTTCTGTAGAGATTGTCAAGAAAAAAATTCTTAGTTTGTTTCAACTAGGTTGCGATGTATAGTGCATGTGCGTGGATTTGGGTAAAATATGGACAACTTTTTTGTTTGTGACAGCGAAGTTTGGCTGCTGCAAAAAATTGCCAAATAATATACAAGTTGCACAAAAAAGATGCAATAGCAAGTAGTTAAAACAAAAAAATTTGGGAAATCAATTTTTTTGAGATAGCCAATTTGAGGTCAATAAAAATATGAGATAAAAATTAAATTAAAGTTGTTTTGTACGAGGTGTAGTTTTTAGGTAATTTAATGGTCAATAAGGTGAAAATGCGTAACATACAGACTTTTTTATTTTTGAATTTATGCGAAAAACCTATTCTTTATAAAAAGTTTTGCTTAGCTGAAAGATAAGATTAAAAAAGAATGTTATTTTATATACAGGGTATAAAATATATACAAAAATAGAAGTTTGCAATACAAAAAATTTTTGAAATTCCAACTTTTGAGGCAACTGAATTAAAGAGCCTGCAAATATAAGTTAAAAAGTTTTTAGGAGTTTTGATAATAGACCTAGTTTTTGAAGAATAGTGAATAAGTGAGAAAATGCCATTTTTACATATTCAACATTAATTTTTTCCAAAACTAAGATTATTATCAAAAAACTTCTAAAAACTTTTTGACTTGTATTTGCAGAATTTTTAATCTAGCTGTCCCAAAAGTTGGAGTTTCATAATTTTTTTTTTCTGCAAACTTCTATTTTTGAATTTATTTCGTACCCCGTATATAAACTGACTCTCTTTTATAAATAAATCAATCTTATTTATCCGATAAGTAAGCTAAAGGCACAAATAAAAAGTTATCGATGTGTTACCCAAATCCATGCACACGCTGTATAATATACTCTTTAATATATTTTAAGGCATAATAGATCGTAATTTACTTTTATATTTAAGCCAGGCGTTCACAGTATTACGAGTACTATTATAACTAGATTCATAAACTGTATATAGCCCATATACGTATTAATAGATTTGACCTTTATCAGAAATCCAAGTAAATAAAATTCCTAATATTCATTTTGTATTTTCTATGAATGTATGCACGTATCCGGGTAGACGTAAAAGTAAAAGGTCTGCCCGAGCGTTCGTATTTATCTTTGTAAGAATTTAACTAAGTTAAGCATTACAGCAGATAACTAATATCCGGTCAGATTGAAGATAATGTTTTTAACAAAAGAAACCACTATATTTAGGAGCAAAGTGATTAGCGTAATAAAGCATGCCATGAAACATGAAACGTTGCTGGACGATGTTTGTTTATTTAAAATTATAACCAACACAAAAGCGAATATAATCGTGTAGTTTTAACTTTTAAAGTATTTCTAACGTGAATATTTATCACGTATCGCTTGCAGACGTATTGTAATCAGTAAGCTCGAAACGTAGAATAATTACAAAAGATTATTGTTGGTTACATAAAAATGTTGTTTCTTTGTTTTGTTGAGTTCATAATTTTTTGATGTTTTATTTTGTCGATTTAATACTGAATTCAGTAAAATTACTAGTCAAGAATGTTCTTGAATGTTTTTGTACAGTCAAAATCTCCCTAAATACCTATATGTGGATTGTTGTCGATATCCTTAGAAAGCACATTTATCTCGAAGATGTTTTTAACATTTTATTTAAATATCCCTTCGCACATTCCCTCTCATCCTATCATGACAAATGATGTTAATTTGATAAGCCGATTTTAGCAATTTCGATGCCAAAACTTTCTCGTGAATAATACAGTGCGTAGACGAATCCCAAAGTTTGCTTCTTCATAAGTTTGTTTGTAAAGTGTTAGTACATATTCCAACACACTGCTTGTAAGTTTGGGGTGATAATAGCATCGTTTATAGCGTTGAAGAACTAGTTGTTGCTTTTCTTCCTGTATATTTATTTTTTCATACTGTGTGCCATAAAAAGTGGCTAAGCTTTTTGTCTTTATTAGAATGAAATTTTCGTTAGTGAATTAAGACTTAATTTTACACTTTTTTGTTACGGCAGCGTTGCCATCTTGCTATATTTCAGAATTTCTGCTACTAACATTTTATTTTTAAATGGAACGCCTTATATACGTTTGCATATTTTGATTTCTTGTGACAATCTGTATATGTCATTTATGTCAATCTGACAAACAAAGCTATTTAGTTTTCTTTTACAATCTACAGTGTTGTAATTTAGCAATAATGATTAATTTACGTCCAAGTAGCCTGGGAAAAATAAGATATTCCTTCTCTCTCTTATTCACCAAACATCTTTTATACCCATTCAGATATCACCAATTTTTTTTTGATACTGAATTTTTAATCGGCTTAGCCAAAAAGATAAGAAACACTGTCCATTAAAAAAAAATAGCATTAATTTAGAAATAAAGAACATATAGCAATGCTGTCAGATTTAAGATTATGTCCTATTTAACCAAAATTTCAACATCGTTGTTAAAAAAATTGTGAGGGTGAACCCGCACCTGGTATATATAAAAGAGAAATCGACTGACATATGATCTTATACCTAATAGATAGGAATTTTCTCTATATGGCGCGGGACCAATTTTTATCGTTTTGCCAGTTGGCGAGCGCCATTCGTCAATACATTCCTTACGGCTGTTCCTCCGCGTCAGGTTCACGAAATTTGGTTATATGGCGAATGTTAATACTTTCCCATCTGATAGGTGTAATCTGTGCCACTGACTGACCACCATATCTCTGGAACGGTTAAAGACAAAACATCCACATTTGGCATGAAACTTCTTTTTATAACGCAGGGGAGGAATATTTATTTAAATGAGATTTTAAAACAAGTGGTCAATGGCATTCAAAAATAATTATATAAAAATCAATTTCAGGATTTTTCTATTCAGCACTTACTTTTTTACAGTATCTCTTAAAATAAAGGATATTTTCTTGTCAAACACTTTGAAAAATAATTATCTAGCGATTTGTTTCTAAATTTTTCGAAATTCCACCCTTGTATGATGGATTGTTAATGACGTTCCTTTATTTTCTGTGAGAGTTTTTGTATGATTATCTTCTGTCTCTCGAAACAGAGGTAAAGGTTTTGATGCTTACTTATACTCTCTATGCAGCTTTTTGTTTAATATTTTTGGCTATTAATATTGAAGTAGATAGGCGTCTTGTGGTAGATATTACGTAAATAGAGATAGGAGCCTTTAACGTGCCTCTCATAATTAAGGATGAAAATTAACATGCTTGTTTGACCTTTGTCTATTGCTATTTGAAATTATATATATATATATATATATATATATATATATATATATATATATATATATATATATATATAGGTGTGTGGGTATATGTTTTAAAATTTAATAAGTTTTTGTCAAGATTTAATCAGTAAATTAATAAAAGACCAGCAAATCTGTTGCAGTTTGTTTTATATAGCATAAACTAATTAAATGCAGATAGCTTAATCATCCAAAAATAAACGAGGAATAATCAATCTTAACTTTATATTTATTAGTCAGAAAGTAAATAAGTTGGAAAATTTACTAACTTGCTTGAATGTATCACTGACTCATAGGACTAAAATAACGACATATTAATAAATATATCTTATTTGTCAATTTGAATTTAACACAAGCGTGTGCTTATAATGTATTTTGAAATAATGAAAAACCAACAAAAATAGAATAAATCTAGTAGTAGGGAATATTCAACTGAATATGTAAGGAAACAGTTTTTTTTAATTGCATGTAATTTAATTAGAAAAAGAGAATATAATAATTACTGCCATAGCAGAGAGTTTTTGCTTATGTTAAGGATTTTGTTTTTAACCTGAGCTTGCAATTAAGCTTGCATTAACTAATATATCACATTCAATCCTGCTCTGTAAACCTTGGTATAGAGTTGCAGTTAACGATATTTGCAATAATATTGGAAAAAGAAAAACTGTGGATCGTATTTTCCTAGGATTTTCTTCTAAAATGAGTTTACAGATGTGACGATTTTGGCAAGTTCACTAGTTTCGGCAATGTTGGCGACTTTGAGAATATGTTGATTCGTTCGTTATTTTATAAGAAGTTTTCAAAATATTGCTTTTAACAAAAACACTTATTACTTCAGCTGTTTACTAGATGGGATTAAGTCTCACTGGTTTAAAACTTTCCATAGGAAAATTAATTGTCTTTCAGGGTCTGTACACCGGATGTCTAATGATATATAACTAAAAGTGAAAAAAAAGTCACACCATACTGCGTGATATAAGCAGCTAAGGAAAATAAGTTAATTAGGGTGAGTGGAAGAATGAGTTATTGAAACCAGAACACCTTTTGAGAAATAATGTTTATTATTATTAGTTTAATATGCAGTCTACTAATATTTCTATTTTATTTCTTTTATTACGTCTTTGGTTTGATCCCCCGTTAAGTCCGCTCTTAATGGACAGAAATATAACTAAAAACGTGGCAGTAATTTAAATTGTAGCGTGCAACTCGGTGTTGTGTTCAAAAGGGAATAATCTGTTGAGTTGTTTCCCAATTCCGACAGGATTAAATAAAAACAGATTTGACGTCGTTAATTAAAAGAGAAAGTAATATGGTCGAGCCGATGAGCCAGGTGTAGTTATATCGAGAAATGCGTTTAAATTGTGTATTCAATAACCCTTTCTATCGGATTAAAACAGGCGCGTAATCCCCCGAAATCCATTTTTCAATGATAAATCTTCAACGTTTACCCCATTAGGGCTCAACCTAAAAGTGATAAATATTAAAATTTAATCAGTAACCATCAATATTGCAAAGCCGATCAGCTTTAAGCGCGGTATCCATTTTACCTCTATAAAGTAAAATATTATATAATCAATCAATGTACGAAACGACGAAGGAAAATTATATTATTAGACTTGATGGCGTTTATTTCTCCCTTGTTTTAGCGTTTATTACAATCGCCGTTAAATTTGCTTAAGAAATCTAAGCCCTTCAGCCAAAAATAAACAAGCAACAACCTAATCGCTTTCAAATAAAATTACTAATTTAATCAGTCTGTCTTTGTTATTTTTTGGTAATTATTCTCTTCGTTTAATACACAAACGAAATATAAATCATATTTATTAGTTTATTTCAGGAAAACAACTAATGTTTTGATAATGTTATTCCTTGCAGCACCGCAATATGATTTATATATTCTATACAAATACATCACTATCATAACAAGATAAGACAGTATTATCCATTTGCCAGAAATATGACCTCAAAACATTTGAACTGAGTAATATTTTCCTTCCTTGTCGCATTAACGCTCTCAACTACAAACGTGTATAATTGGTTACAAATGTTCACTTATACTAAGGTTCAAAACAATTACAAATATTGTAATGATCCTTTTTTTTTTTCGACCAATACATCAATATGCGTTTTATTGGAAATAGAATGTTTCAGTCCATATGTAAAGGTTTATAGGGCAACCTCTACGGTTATGCCTTATCAATAATTATATATATAAGGAGGGGCGACCCGAAATCACACGATTTCACCCGAAATTACCGGGGATATCAAATTTTAATAAAGATCTATTTCTAAGACATTCTTATTATATACATCAGCTTGATTACTATACTGACTATTAAGATATAAAGGGGGTTTCACTTAAATTCCAAACGTTAATTTCCCACAAATAAAGGGGATATCAAAATTTGATAAACATTTACTTTTACTTAGGTAAATTGTAATTATTCAGAGCTAAAACAAATGATGGGACCATCAATTTAGGCGTCGCAAAGCCAAGAAAAAAACCAAAACCGTTGTATAATCTTTAAAAGCCCATGTTTTAAATCTATGCTTATTTCTAAAAATTTGCTATTTGCCTCAAATTGATTGCTTACTTGGTTTCTGAGATATAGCGTACCTTTTATATAATGATTTTTTTCAGTTAAGTAGTTGTTTTGGTAGATGTTTTTTTTAATAACAATAAAATTTAGATACTTTTAATTTGTATTAAGATATGATTTAAGACATGACATTAAAAGTAGAAAAATATAGTTAATATGTTCCAATTCCAATAGAATAATCAGTTTTGTGCAAATAACAAAAAAGGTCTTAGAAATAGACTCTGATTCAACATTTAGACTTTTAAAGTTTCTACAATTGTTTTTTTTTATGTCATCACTCCTATACTGAAGACGGCGTCGATTTTGTTTTAGGTCTTAATAATTAAGATTTGCTTAATCAAAAATGCACTTTTTACCAAATTGTGATATCCCCGTTCATCTGCACGTAGTCAATGTTCAGAATTAAAGTGAAACACCCTGTATATTATTACTAATAAGTAGATTAATCAAGTTGATACTTATGACAAAAATGTCTTAGAAATAGACGTGTTTTTAAAATCTGAGAGTTTTAAAGTTCTTCTGGAACGACAGTTTTAAAGGCCACACAAAATCGCAAATAAAAGTAAAGTTTTTTCATATTACTTAGTTATAGTTAAGGAGATATTTGAGGTCATAATTAAGATTTTTCCATGTAAATATCTCCCTAACTATAACTAATATGGAAACATTTAACTTAGCTTTTATTTGCCCTTTTGTGTAGCCTTGAAAAATGTCAGTAAAATTATGAAGAAGCATGCCTATTTTTAGAGTTTCAGGGGGGGGTCCAGACCTTCAGGATTCCCCCCTGGCTACGTGCCTGACATATAGGACGACATGATCTTAATATACAATAAAAAATACAGAAATATGGTATGGCGGCAAGTTTAAATTGGTTTCCTATATGTAGGACGGCAGGCAAATTATCTGGGTTAAAATTAATATTATCATTTAATAGTATCTTATAACATTTATTGCTACATTCCATGCTAAGACCACACAGGAAAACTTTTTAGAATTATTTGTTTCCTATCCTTTAGTTAAAAGGGGGGAGTTTAGAATGATATAGCTAAATAAGTGAAACTGCGAAATCCACGGATATAGCCACAGTAAAAAAAGAGTACAGGGGAATTACATGGCAATTCCGAGATAACAAGAAGCATAATTGGATAAGCTATTTTCGATATTCGGATTCAGTTTTGATAGTCTCTATGTGTGCTTGACCCTATGCCGTCGGATAACCACCTGAGCCTGTGATATCAAAATGTGTACCAAATTAAATGTTTGCTTGTTGATTGACCGTTACGAAAGAATTGACGCCGATGGCTTTTTACTCTTTTTTTTTTAGTTTGGCGTCAAATGTTTTGAACTTTTCACCTATTTAAAGTTTAAAGGGGCCTCAAAGAACCTATTCCAAATAAATCGTTCACATAAGATTTGATTTAAGATAATGTCAAGCAAATCTGATCTAAATGTTAATTTAGTTTAGAGTACTATTTTATGCCGTTTCGTTGAGGAGCCAGAAAGTTGAATTGCTCGTAGTTGGATAATATGTTATCCTCGATTTAGACCCCAAATCCAGTCATAAAGGATTGTGAGATTGGACCGGTGTTATGTTGTATTTACTTATTGACTAGTCACCTCACTAGTCACTCATTTTACAAAATATTCTGGCTACAGGACTTTAATTTGGAGAGATTAAGTCAATTCCTTTAAGATATTACAAGTTGACTTATTTAAAATAGTAATTTAATTTTCTCCCATTTAGAGGTCTATTAAAACTTCTACGTAAAAAGTTAGATTGCAAGAAATTTTAACGCCAATTCTAATAAAAATTATGAATAAAAATTAGTAAATGGTATTCTATAAAGCTTTAGTTTAAACATTTATTTAAATAAAAATTGATATAGATCTTTCGATATCTCTTTTTCTTCGGACATAAAAGGGACGGTTATAACTCGTAGTTCATATATACGGGGTGATCAAGATATATCTTTAAATGGAAATATTTCGATTATTTTTGAAATTAGAAAAAAATTGTTCCAAACAAAAGTGTTTTAATTAGTTCTGTTATCCATATGTTTATATTTTAATGTATACAGAGTGTCTCAAAAAAGCAAGGCATGTACCAGGTTTTTTTCAAATATAATATACCACGCTTTTTATGTTGTTGAATTTTATATTAAATTCTGCATATTTTTTTTTTATAATATACATTATCCAAAATGAAGGATTTTCGAAATATGTAAGGTTTTAAAATTACGAAATACTACGAATTTTCGAATAACATTGTTCACCTATTTAGATACCTGCTGCTACATGGAGATAAAGATTTATTTTTCGAATGTCGTGACATTGATGTTTGACGTCTGATTTACTGCACGACTCATTTTTATTTTGTGCTAATATTCTGTAAAATATTTACGAAATGAGATAAAATATTTTACATAGTTTTTAAACTCTGTTTACTAAATGTGGTAATATCAAGGTACTAATTAAAACTTATAATCAACCATAAACAAAATCTATAATTTCACATTTATCGTAAATTCTTTTTTTGAGTTCCAGTGCATTTATAATTGCTTCGTATTCACTTTCGTTGAAATTCCTTATTTCTTCAACAATTTTTCTCTGAATTTCTTCAATATTTATATTCCTTTCCTATGAACTGTATCTGTCAAAAAGCCCCAGACGAAGGTATCCGTTGCAGTTAGACCTGGGCTGTGATTGTTCCATATAACACCTTATGCCCCAAAATGCCGCAACCAACTTGTAGTAAGGATCATCCTTGAAAAGCAATTGGCTCGACAGCTTCTGGATTTTCATCGGACCAAATATAGCAGTTTTTTCCCATGATAAATACCGGTAATGACAAATAAATATCGCCTCATCGGTCAATTATCAAATTTTTTTGAAAAAATCTGGATCTTGTTTAAGACTTGTTCTTATAATTTGAACAAATCCATTCCTCCTTCTTTTTTGTTTGCCACTTAATTGTTAAACTGGCTTAATTTTAAAATCCTGGGATCCGTTTTGATTTAACGTTCTCTAAATTGTTCCTTAACTAACTCTCTTGTATCGTGGTCCATACCTAATATCTCTGACAGAATAGCTAATTTTTTAAGTATTAGCACAAAATAAAAATGACTGGAAAAATGAGGCAAGCAGTAAATCATACTTCAAACATCAGTGTCGTGACATTCGAAAAATAAACCTTTGTCTACAGGTAGCAGCAGGTATCTAAATAGGTAAGCCATTGTATCCGAAAAATCGGTAGTACCTGTTTTGTAATTAATTGTTGATACATGGTATATTATACAACTATGCGAAATTTAATATAAAATTCAAAAACATTTAAGAAAGTGGTAATTATATTTAAAAAAACAAAGTTGTTTTTCCCTTTCTTTTTTTAAAACACCCTGTATGCGTTAAAATATAAGCATATGAAGAAGCAGATCGAATCAAACAACTTTTGCTTGGAACATTTTTTTCTAATTTCAAAAATAACCACGATATTTCCATTTGAAGAGTTATCTGGATCACCCTGTACAATATTATGTAAAATCTATAAAATGTACATAGATTAAAAAAATATGAAAACAGTTTCTAAAAACATAATATTTTTGCGCGAATTGGGAAGCGATTTTCAAATACATTATATGCATTAAAGTTTTATATTATGTTTTCACTCGAATAGTTTCTCAAAATCCTTAATTCTGTTTCAGAAATACTTGAGCTTCAGCAATGTTAGATAACTGTGTTCATTAATAATTACCGGTTTGAAAACTGCTTTTCGTAATGCTCAACACTTTCGTCTCGGGATTTAATCTATTATAAAATTCATTAGACGGTGAGCCAACATTCAAATTTACTTTCAGTGAATTCAAAAAAGCACTTGATACTGAAATAGGACATCTCTTGGATCCTGATATATATACATATATTATAATACAACAGATTTCGGGTTTGTTCCATTAAGAGGGGGTTAAACACTTTCTAAGAGGCTCAAGTGGAGACGCCATGTGGGTGCCATCTAATCGCTTTACTACGAATCCTTTCAGATCTATTTTAAAGCGAATGCCTTGTTGCCATGTCTACGAAAGCAGATTAAGTTCTTAGGATACTCGTTGCTGCTAGCCTGAAACCTAATGCGCTGGACAAAGACATTCTCCTGTTGGTTTCAATTAGATCTAATAAAGGGTTTTAAGAAGGAAAGGTAAACTTCCAGGAAAATGTTTTAATTGGTATTCTCTTGACTAGTATTAAGACAGTGTGGTAATTATTAAAACAAAATGTTCATTATATCTACTTCTAAAGCAATACAAGTTTGGCACTTTAAGAAGAAGACCTCGCCGAACCATTCGTCCGAATAATATATTTTGATTTTTTTTGTGCATATCCAGTCATTTAAACGCATGAAATCCATGCGAAAGTATTAAATACAAATTGATGAATACTGTGGATGAAATATTTGTCCATTCGTTGATTCGCCCATTCGTATCATTCATATGAATGGACGAATGGAATCAACGAGTCGAACCGAATAGTGAGTAGCGGCTTTATCGTAATATGCATTATGGATAACCCATGTTATTTTCAATAACGTACTTCATCTATCTAAATATTAAAAATGTGTTCAAATGTTTTATCCCTCAATCTATAACAGACTCTATATTTTAGTATTAGAAACAAACTTAATATTGGAATCGGTATTCGATATATTCCATTTTATACCTACATTTTTGTCGAACTTTTTCAGCTGTCGAATCCGACTATCCCATTTTTAATGACCTGTATTCAGCTTTCATTTCCGGTAGAACTGTTTGTGTGCCAAATTTATTTTTTCCTCGATTTTTCACGAGTTTTCAAATACTTTGAGGTGAAACTGAAAGACGACAAATAAGAAAACAGCTTCTTAGTTAAGTAAATAATAAACCTGTATTTCTAAACATAGATTTGTGGTAACAAAATAAACTGCTAGTCAAAAAAACAACAAAAGGTTTGTTCGATTTCGTATTTAAATATCAGTCGTTCCGAAATTTACTGACCGATTTGAATAAGTTTTTAAGATTCTAAAGGCTTGTTTCATATAGATTTAGTAGTAGGTAATTCCTTTCTCACAATATTTTTTACCGTTGTAGATGGTGGTAAAGAATATAATGCAAAATAAATAAGCTATTTATTTTTCCTGGTTTTGGTTTACTAGTCAGTAAGTGTATCTTAGATACAGAGCTTATTCGTAGTTTTAATCTTTCTAAAAGGTATAAAGAAAATATTGCATATTTTTGATTTAGGATTCTTACAATTCAAAGCATGCATTCTTTGCTGGATTCTTTTGTACTTCCTTAATCACACTTCTTTTTTTTATTAACCTCTGATTTTCCCCATTCCAGAATACACTAGTATATTAATTTGTTTTCTCCAAAGGAATTTTATAGGTCTAGAATATTTTATTTCAAGTTACATCAACGTAATAACAAGGACACTTCGATCCTTGTCTGGCACATGTTCTTCAATGCCGAAGGCACATTGATCCATTTTAGTCGCACGGCGATCGCGATTTCGCTCTTTTTAAAGCCCCTCAGTCCTCCATAGACTAGCGGCTTGATATATATACAGGGTGTAACAAATTCGCTTATCACCATTGGGATTTCGAAAACCGTAAGAGATACAGAGTTGGATCAATGGGGGCAAAGTTTAGGTGTCATTAATATTCCATTGAAAAATTTTTAAGGTTCCGACTACTTCCGAAGATATTCGTAAAAAACCGAAAATTGGCGTTTTCGTTTTTAATTTTTTCTAATTAAATTTGAAAAGATAATGCAAAATAAATTTCACGTTTATATAGCCACTTTTTGGCCCCTACAAGATGGTGCAGTCAGATTTTAAATCATCATCTTCATTTTTTTTAAATGCGGACCTAGATTTTTTATTGCAAATTTTAAATCACTAGTTTATTCTGTGCCTAAGGGCCATCTAAGGTTTTTTTAAAATGCGACGTTTCGACCATATATATATATATATATATATATATATATATATATATATATATATATATATATATATATATATATATATATATATATATATATATATATATATATATATATATATATATATATATCTAAAATATACATCACCAGTTACTTTTTGCGGAAAGCGTAACGTAATCGTTTTATTTTACAACAAAAACTAGTTCATAATATTAGTTCACATCACTTATCTGGCAAGACACCACCTTTTAATATCTAAAAAAAATGTGATATAAATATGATATTTAGCAATAGCAGCTATTAAGATCCGGCTTTTACAAACTATCGTTTGTAAAGGCCTACAGAGGCCGATAAGATAAAAATAATACTTTAAATTAATTAAATCATACGTTAAACCATATTATTTATTAGTTACTTTTTTGGAGTTTCGTAAATACCGAGGTAAATACCCCAGGCAAGGCATGCGTAAAGCCGGCGCCACACAAAGTATTTGGCAAATACTCAAATATTCTCATATTTCACTTGACGGTCGTGGTTCAGCCTTTTCCCAAAGTAATTAACTAGTCTTAGAGGATGTGGAATAGGATTATGAACTACCTACTACCTTTGTTGCAAAATATAATGATTACTATTTCCGCAAAAAGTAACTGGTGATGTGCATTTTAGGGACGAAACGACGTATTTTTTGAAAACTTTTGGAAAATCCAGGTCCGTATTTCTAGAGGACATATATATATATATATATATATATATATATATATATATATATATATATATATATATATATATATATATATATATATATATATATATATATATATATATATATATATATATATATATATATATATATATATATATATATATATATATATATATATTATATATATATATATATATATATATATATATATATATATATATATATATATATATTTAAAACATTGTTATCTTTTTATGGAAATAAATTATTTTAAATTATTGTTATTTTAAGATATAATTAGGAAAGTCATTCTAAAAGAATGGAATACCACTTCTATACTTCTCCTGTTCAAAAGAACAATAAATTATATTACAAAGTTCGATTACAATTTTTAGGTAATACAATTCACATATAGGTACAACAGTTTATAATTGCAATTATTATTAATTCCCTTTCAAAAATATATATGAATTGGATGAGGAATTTTGCCTAATCTGTATAATAACAGGTTGCGTGCTTCTTTTCCCCATCTTAAAGTAATAAAAAAAATGTTTTTAATATTCACCTACGTTTCGGCTCAAGGACACCACATATAGATCGCGCGGGCAGATGGGAGAGCGAAATGACAGACAGGGCAAAAAGTCAACATTTGCCTAACAGCTTATTAATATGAAATAATTTAGTTTATCTGATATAATACAAAAGGTTATGTTATATTATTTAAATCTGGATTTAATTGTAAAATCTAAAATAAATTGGAAATAATAATAAATGTATTAATTATTTTGGTTTCCGTAAAAACTAGTATTCCGTCTAGGATCCCAGTCGCAATATATAAAGCCAATGCAGAACCAAGTATAAAAAAACTCCATAAAACAGGCCAAACTGCTACACGGGAGTACATACTAATATAAAGTCAATGTAAAAGGCAAAATAAAGTCAAATTTAAGTAACTGATGCAAAAAAAAAACAAGACATAACCTCTAGATCTCCTTTTAGTCGACACTGAGCGTTTTTGAATTTCAAAGGCAAGCTACATAGTCTGAAACTTTTTGAAGCGGTAATAAAATTATTATTAACTTTTATGTTTATTTTGTGATTTTTGTACTTTTTCATCAATAATGTCTCGTTTTCTGTAGACATTCAAGTCACCGATTTTTTGCCAGAGTCTGAACAATTTTAAGAACTAAAATTTACCAGCAACCAGCGATATTGTACGCGCTTAAGATATTTACTAAAGAAGTCGAAAACTTTTGCTGTGTTTCAGGTTTTTTGTTCTAAATGCTGAGTTTGCCCTGAATGGAAGTTAATTCTAGACGGGTCGTATTTCTTGCAAGGACAACTTTTTTATACGACCTCTCTACCAGTGTATTTACACTACTCTGATTTTGTGGACTAATGGAGGGTTTTGTTTTATGCTATAACGATTTGTTATCTTAATAAATTATCTTTTAAAAAGTGTACTAAAAATAAAAAATTAAATTTCGGGACAGAAAATAAAATATATTGTCACAGATGTAAATCTGCGAAAATATATTTTATTTTTTGAACCGCAATTTGAAATTTGGCACACTTTATTATCAGACTAAATACTATTTTTCACTTTCCTCGACAAGTATTAAGATTGTGAAAAAATCACCCTAAATTTTTTCAGGTCTTCCCTATTTCGTCGGTCTGTGTCTCCGTGCCATAGCTAAAACCTACTCACCTGATTGACTTCAAATTTTACTAATATATATATAATATATATATATATATATATATATATATATATATATATATATATATATATATATATATATATACAATGAGGGCATAAGGTCTGGAAACCTTGAGATATGTCAAAAACTATACAAGTTGGGTAAAAAAATTTCATATAAAAGTTGTATAGTTCCTTACGATTTATGATTCAAAAATGTCTTGAAATATACAGGGTGTTTTAAAATGAAGTTACACGCCAAAACTTCAGAATCTCTAAGGGAACACCCTGTTCATTATTTTATTATAAGAATTTACATGAAATTCTGATCATATTTTATTAAGCATACCCTATCCCTAAAGTCAACTGTTTTTGAGATAAAAAAAATGAGAAAACTGTTTTACAAAATTTTTTTAATAACGATTAACAACGATAGTCTAAAATTCTAAATGGTGCGTTTTAACGTAATAAATGCTGGAACTGTTGTCCGTTCACTCCCTGACAATATCCTAATCGATTGATGAACTCTTGTTGTAGATTTCGAATGGAAGTAGGTGGGATTTGTCGGATTTCATCTCTTATACGATTTTTCAGCGCATCGATATTAGGAGGTCTGTTCAAATAAATTTTGCTCTTTAAATATCCCCACAGAAAATAATCTAGGGGAGTTAAGTCCGGGGACCTGGCCGGCCATTCGTAGGGACCACGACGTCCTATCCACCTGTTAGGAAATATTTCACTGAGATACTGCCGAACAGGTAGCGCGTAGTGAGGTGGTGCTCCATCTTGTTGGAACCACATTGCTGTAGTAGGCATATCGGGCTCATTACCTGGATACAATTGAGCTAAGGCAGGAATCAACTCGAGTTGTAAAAAATCAAGATAAATTTCGCCGGTTAAATTTACGTCGAAAAAGTAGGGACCTATAATTCTATCTTGAAATATTCCAGCCCAAACATTGATTTTCTCGTATGAGCCACTTGAGCCCAATGGGGATTCTCTATAGACCAATATCTACAGTTTTGTCGGTTGACAGTACCATTAAGAAAAAAGGTGGCTTCATCGGAAAATAAAATATTTCTACAAAAGAATGGATCCAGGTTGCACCGCTCTTGCATACTTTCGCAAAACTCAAGTCGGCGGTCAAAGTCGTCTTCATTTAATTCATGGATTAATCTTATTTTGTAGGGATGATACTTTGCCGTGTGCAGAATATTTTTTACCGATGATTGACGAAGGTTTAAATCTAATGCTACTTGACTTGTAGGTAAATGTAGATTTTCGTTATAACTGAGTAATAAAGTAATTTCGTATCATCATCTAGTTTTGGCCTACCTGTCCTGGGAAGATCTTTTACACAACCATGATCACGAAATTTTTTGATAATTTTGCTAACTGTGGATTTTGCAATTGCTTGTCCTCGCTCGGGATGCGTATTATTAAAAAGTTCACATACTTCGTCAAGATTTCTTTGGCGATCTCCCCATCCAAACATCATAAGAATCTCTATTCTTCCTCTTTCTAAAAGCATTTTTATCAGGAAAAAAGTAACTCTCCAACAATATGTTAGAAATTGACACAGTTTATTGTCAGTACATGACAGTTTCTATGGGAGTTCTAAAATAATCCACCAGGTTTCACTATGCATAGGGAAATGAGTTAATTTTGTTTAAAGCCAAATTTCCATTTTCTCATTTTTGTATCTCAAAAACAGTTGACTTTAGGAATAGGGTATGCTTAATAAAATATGATCAGAATTTCATGTAGATTCTTAAAATGAAATAATATACAGGGTGTTCCATTAGAGATTCTGAAGTTTTGGCGTGTAACTTGATTTTAAAACACCCTGTATATTTCAAGACATTTTTATCATTTCAAGGAACTATACAATTTTTATATGAATCATTAATTAATAATATATGTATATATATATATATATATATATATATATATATATATATATATATATATATATATATATATATATATATATATATATATATATAAATATACCGGTAACCGGTAAACTTCCTTTATTCGGAACTTCCCTAGTTATTAATCCTTCCTTTTATTTTCAATATTAAAGTATGGCTATTTCATTTTGCATATATTCCTCTAGTAGTTACATTTTATAAATTGTGTTCTCTTTCACTTTTGTGACGAATTTCCTCCTGCATCTCTCCTTCTTTCTTCAAAAGTGGAAGAAAACACAATTTTTATACGTGGTACTAAATGACCATCCGCGGAACTAAATAGGATCATACATCACTATTCCTAATAAAAAGAAATAACTGGGGCAGTTTCGGGTAAAGGGTATTTACCAATTTGTTGGTAAAAGCTAGGCAAATTTTAATATAAAATATTCTATGTAAAAATATGAGCGTTTACGAAATATTTAAGGTGAAGTATCCTGTTTGTTAAGACAACGGTTATGAAAAATCCTCGGAAAAGTCCTTACCTAATAGAAACAAATGAGGACCTTGATCTTATTTTACTTTTTTATAATACCTCCTAAAAGAAAAAAGATGTCATTAAATATATAAAAATAATATAGTCCTTATTACAATTTGGATAAATATTTTAAGTAGCTCTTTTTGATATTTTTATCCAAATGCTAATATCAATTATAGTTTTTATTTGTTCATTATTATAGAGCGTGTCCGTGGATTTGGGTAACATATGGACAACTTTTTTATTTGTGATTTTAGGCGAAAAAGTTATTCTTCATAAAAAGTTTTGCTTATCTGGAAAATAATATTAATTTTAAAAAGAATGATATAATATGCTTTAAGTGCGGGAAGACACTTTACACACGTGTTAGGAACAATGTTTTTTCTACGAACGTCTAGATTACAACGAAAAGAAAAACAGTTAGTATGTATACACATTATTTTTGAACACTATTTAATGCAACTTAAAACATTTAACAACAATAACAGTATAAAAATTATCTACTTGTTATTAATATTTATAACGAAAGAGCAATTACTGACGTTTTGCAAATTGATTGTAGTAATTTCATTCAATGGGTGGCTTTTAGAAGCGGCTTGATGAATGTTGAGTTAACTTAGGAGGGCAGTTATTCACGCTAATATTTTATTCGACATGTCCTTTTTTTGATTTGCTGAATCATCTATGTAGCTCTCTGCGACAATCGTCGATTTCCAGCCCTTAAGTCGTTTGACATCAGTAATGTCTTCCCCTGAATGCAGCTATTTCTGAAGGCATTTTTCAAAATGAATTTATTCTAACACATTGTATACTGCACACTCCTTTTCTATACTGGACAAAAAACCCCCTGTGCTAAGCACGTCTATTTCGCAAATTTGCATATTTTCGATACAGTTGTAAATAATATCCGTCATTTATTTCATAGGATACTACAAAAACTCTTGAAGTGTTATTTTTACTGTTAGGAATTTTGATGATTATTAAATTATCCTCTATGTCATCAATTGTTATCATTGAAAGCTCTTCTCTCCTAGTAAGCTAAAACTAGTAGCTACTTTTATTAAAACATAAATTTCATTAGACCCACCTTTAATGAATATTGAAACTTCATGTTTATCGAAAATTTTGGCTTTTTTGTTTTGTATCCTACATTTTGCGTTTTTATAAAAGATGTTAGCTTGAAATATAGGCTTAAATCCAAATTTCACTTTATTTTAAAGTCGCTTTTTAACATTACTTACATAAAGTATTTGGATGGAATGTTTTTTGCAAGTCCGCAAAATAGGCCAGAAATACCTCCTGACACTACTTGTCCCCTTGTTCTGGCACTAGTTTTCAAACTTCTTATATTGTTTCGCATATTTTTGTTGAGATTTCGCTGGCAATAAATTTAAACTTGTAATGTTTACAGCCTCCAGGATAGAATCTGCTAACTCATCATCAGAGCTGGTCATTTTAAAATTATATGTATAATTTTTTACAATCTGATGAAAAAACGGTACGCGACGCTGACGTTTTACAGTGTTTTGTTGTTTCGTGTTGACAATATGAAAAACTGCTCACAAAGTGTTAACGAAAACTGTCTGTATTTGCTACTTCTAATTCCAAATAAAATTTAAAGTTCCGGATGTCTCACGAGCGGGTCACTAATTTTGGTTTTCTTATGATTTAGCTATGTTAGAAAACTCTCAGCTGCAAAATGTGCAGGTAACTCCATTAGTCTCTAACCCTGGTTTTGTTCCAATTTAGTTCTAAAATATAAACAAAAATGTAGTAAGACATGTCTTAAGGTTACTCTCGCGGTTATGATAAACACTTAATTTTTACTTTCAGTAAGTAAGATACAGTATTAATAAGAGTAAAAAATGCCAAATTATTTCGCAATATATTTTGTTTCTTTTTTGAACTAGACAACTTGTTGTGGACAGTTACTATTTCAATAAGGTATTTATTACTACATAGGTATATAGTATATGATAATACAGGAAATCATAAACATCCGTATTCACTAAAGAGGTTTAAATTTAGACCAGGTCTAACTTGACAGTTATAGGTTTTTAGAAATTCAGCATCAATGGAAAAGAAAATGATCAAATACGGTTTTGTTTAAATATAACATAAAAACGAACAGTAAAATTTGCCCATATTTAGTTACATAGTGCAAGAAACTAGTCATCACTTTGTTTTGAGCCACTTAAACATTATACCTGTTATTAGACCCCATAGTTTGATTATTGGACCCTTTGCTGCCGCGGAAGCCACAGCTGAATCAGCAAAAGGTTTCCATTTCTAAGCCATGTTAATTCCTTGATAATCCCCAGAAATAAAAAAAATCGACTTGTTCTAATATTTATTAATTTTATGCGATCAATATTTTGATGCGGTTTATTATTATAATATTAATAATTATTATCATAATTTGATATTATTATAATAATGATAATATAGTAATAATAAACGTAAGCCAGTGTTCGCATTAAAATATTCTATTTGGAGTATACAAGTCTTTAAAAAATTACGTTTTTTTCCTTGTATTATGTGGTAAAAGCTGCTAATCTAGATCTTAATACTTAAAGGTTACATTTTGTAAGTATTACCAAGTTTTTAACCGAGTTTTTACTAAGCGTAGAGGGAGATACCTAGGGCGATAAATAAAATTTAAATAAAAAAACTAGGCCGTTGATTTTTTTCTCAGTATAATAGCTGACATACGAGATCGAAATTTTAATAAAACTTGCTTGTGTAAAATAGTATCATTAGAATTTAAATTGTAATTTAGAAGCAAATATCACTCTCAAATAGTTACATAATCGGAAATATAGAAGAAATATTTAATTCCGTTTTTTTTTATATGAGTAATTTGAGATTCGGTTCCACAGTCATATACAGATTTGTTTGTATTGAGTTGTAGTATGTGTTCATATATTGCAAATGTGTATAAACTGGGACATGTAATATTTTAGCTTCGTCTTTTGCGCTGTTAGAAAGAGAAAATGTGTTCAGGTTTCATCCACTTAAAATAATACGAAAGTTTGTCAAATTTTATTTTTTTCGTATAAAACTAAACCTATGTAATGAAATAAAAATTTATGTGTTGCAAAAAGTTTTTAAATTAGAGTTGTTCAAGAAGAAATATTTTTTCTTAGTTTGGGCTAAAAGTATTAGGTCCATATTTTTTACATTTGGTTTAAACGAGGAGAGTCTAATCTCTACTTTGGTATTGTAAATTACATTTTTTTGTTTAACTAGGTTTAAAAATGTTGTGTCAATTTTTCAAAAATATATTTGGTTCTCCTTTTATCTTTGAACCCATTTATAGGCTTTTGGAATATCTGCGAAGGATGCATTAACTTTATTTTAGGAGCAGAATAATGTGTTGTCCCGGCTATTAAAATCAACGGTCTAATTCTTTGCAAGGGTCCCTCGTAAAAACAGATGCTACCCTCTTTTATTGATTGTATACTCTGTAGAAAACGGTGTTTCTGTTAGATTAACGGGATGTGTTGACAGAAATTGCAGTAAGAGTTTGCACGTAGTTACCATTTTTATGCTGTCTTCTTGGGCGACCGACGTATAGATTAGAAAATTTGAATATATCCGTGATTCTTATAGGTCAATAAACCAATCAATATATCCAATTTTCGACAGGCAGTTTCATTTAGATTTGGAATTACTGAAAAATATGCTATTCGCCTTAGAAAAATGTATAGAAATGAATATTAAAGGATATTTTACTCAATCTTCAGAAAAGTTGCAAATAAATTAAAATTAAAAAACTGGAGAGTCAGCACGTTTAACTCAAAACGCTGCCCAAATAGCGGATTATAACCAAAATATTAAATTTATAGAGAATTAAATTCCCTACAAAAAACTTTGGGAAGGGGGGCGTATCTGTATATTCAATAGTTTGTACATGACAGTGGTACAAAGTTAGAGAATGGAACGACGATTTCCAACGAATTCTTATTTTGGTTATTTTGTATATTCAATTCAAAAAATATAACGTAATATTAAATAATAATTAGAATAAATTTCATTAAAATTAGATGCTATAGTGATTAAATTGGAGGATATAAAGATGTTTTCGTTCAAAAACTGCGAGGGGTAAACCACTATGCGTAGGGTTGTACAGAGACTTCCAAGTAAATACTTTTGAAATAGGCCCATACGTAATACAGACGATATGAAACAAAATAATTTCCTGGTTCCATTCTAGAAATTTGAATATTTTTATTTCTTTTGTAAAAGAGATGTTTTGTAATCGCGAAAAATCAACTTACGGGATTTTTTGAAATTTTCCCATTTCCGTTCGGTCGGTTATCTATTTGTTCGCGGTATAACTAAAAAGTACTAATTCAATTGACATTAAATTTTGCACATATATTATGGTTCATATGGACATTACTGGTAAAAATTTGTTACAAATCCAATTTGGCGGAACAAAATGGCTGCCTAATAAAAGTTTAAACAATCGGTATAAAAAAACTACTTTCCTAATTGTCATCAAATTTGTTGTAATTTTTTTTTTATAAACACGAAGTGCGATATAGAAATTAGCTGTTAATATTTTGATTCGAATCTAACATGGCGGAACAAAATGGCGACTAAATAAATTGTGTAAAAATCAGGGTAATAAGCTACATATTCAAGTTCAAATTTTGTTCAAAAGTTTGGAATAGAATCTAACTGGTAAGATTTTGGTATAAGCTCAATTTTGACAAAAAACAAAAAGTAATGTCGGTGTCGAAAATGTGCATTTTTAACAAGTAGCTGTAATTTTTTTCTATTGATTTTTTTTTGTTTTGTAAAAACATTTTCATAATATTTATAAGCAAAAAAAAAAAATCACCCTGTATATAAAAACTCTTATTTAATTGAATTCAAATTTTGTTCAAAAATCTAATGTGATGTATATAATATTTATAGATCAGTTTTACCCAATTATACGAAATTTAACTCATAATTAATTCTTCTATTTATTAAGGGAAGTGAAAGATAATACCAGTTTCTATATATACGTATTACTAAATAATTATGGGTGGAACTAAGTTAGTTGGTATTTTTATTACTTTTAACTTATTTAAATATCCAACAAGAACATATTTCACCGTGCGTTTAACGTTTCTCAAACGGGAATCTAGAACGTGTTTTCGTCGTCTCAGTTTTATGTACAGTCGGTTTTTTTTGTATTTGTTTTATTCAAACTGTAGTTTTAGATCCATATCTCGATATTTCCTTAGTTTTCTAAAGTTTATATAATTATTTGGAAGCATTGTATTCATGAAGAACATACAAGAGTTGCGGTTTTTTTTGTATTTGTTTTATTCAAACTGTAGATATATTAATGTTTGAAAAGTTAGATATATTAATGTTTGAAAAGTTAATTATTTTTGTTTCTATCAGTCGTAGTAGATTAATGGCTTAAATTAGAAATATATACGGGAATAATACAGAAATAGTTTTTTTGCTGAATAAGTTTAAAAAATTCAAGTTTTATTTATTTAAATGTAAGTGAACTTCACAACAACCATGATGTTTATCAGTTTTGTAAAAATACAATAATGAGAAAAGCTATTGGAAAAACATCAGTTTTGATTTATTATTTCTAAAAACCGGGTCATTTAAAATTGTAACCATGATTTTATATTTTGTTAATACATCTAAGTTATTTAAGTTATTTAAAAAATACAAAACTCAACCGACTGATTTTTTTGAAAGGAAATTTATAATTTTGTAATTTTCGGCACTTTTTGAATCAATTATTTCTTGTATATGTACCAAAATACTTATTTTAATAAATTAATAATAAACCCCGAACTAAAAATTGCGAGAATTTGCAAAACATCGTATATTGAATTTTTAAAAAATTGGATCTCTTTCTTTGAATCCCCTGTATAATTTCAATATCACTTGGTTTATGTGTTAAAAAATAATACCTTTTTATTATAGTTACATTTTTCGTAAATATGCGCTTTATGTAATAAATACATCGATTTAAAAACTATAATGGTCCCATATTCGTTACTCACCCTGTATTCAAAAAACTTTAGTTGTTAATTTTAATCGTAGTGAAAACAATTTGTCACTGTAGTTTAAGCATCGAGTAAATAACCTAGAAACGATCACTTAAATCTCACTTAAATCAAAATATCTTTATTATTAATAACCGCAATTAACTAACATCTAAAACCCTGTATCTTAAAAATATTAAATTGAGCCCATGAGAATTTTTGACCAAAACAGCGAGAATAACAACATATAAAGAAAAAATGGGAGGTCCTTTAATGGCATTTCCAAAGCTTATTTGACAAGCCTAATTGTTTCAGATTTTTGATAAGTACTAGACCTCTCATTGTAGCAATGTAGTTCATCTAACAAAGTGAAATTGTGCTCCGGAACAAAATAAAACTTTCTCTCCGCCGAGGTCTTTGATGTTATATGGCAAGAGCAATTATTATTTAATCGGATATTACATTTAAAATGGCTTGTTTACTGATGCCAGATATCAGTAGTGACTTTTATCTTTCCACTCATGTGCCACTTATAAAATAGTCGCAATGTGAGCTTACAGATAATAAATAATAGAATAATTAGGCGTGATATTTTCTTTATTTGTCCTACTTTTAAATATAACTGAGATTAATATACTTAAAAAACATTTAATTAAAAAAAAGATAAATGGTCTTTACTGAGAAATTCCCCCATTGCGAAGCTCTTCTTTTATTAGAAAAAGTATAATATAATATGGTCATAACGAATTCCACCACACACATATTACAGATTTTATACATTTATATTGTTATTATGTCTGCCTGGCAATAGCTTTATAGTTCGTACGAAGGTACATATTATACCGGGTAACAACAGAATCAGTGGTCAAAGCTAATTTGACGTTTCTAATAATAACCAATTACCAATTCTCTCTACAATTTGTTTCCAAAGCCTACTTTTCATAAATAAAAAAACTTTCTCGTATAAGCTAATAAAACAATAACTTTTGTTGATTGGTATACCTACATTTTATTTTTAAAAAGGTTTAAATATTTTAAGTAAACGTAGGTATTTGTTTATAATGAAAAAGACATCTCTGAATGATTTCAGTTTTTAATTACTACCTAGTGTGTCAGGCATTTATCTATGGATACTGACTTAAAAAAGTACCGTTACCTGTTTAAAATTTTCGATAAAGATCAAAAGAAAGAATGACTAAAAGGTACGTTTAAAAGCAGCTGAATGACGCCTTGGCCAATGATTTCATTGTTACCCGGTATAAATTGCAATATATTTCATTTTTCTTAATAAAACGAAAAAACTGCCTACATTTTAACAGTCCGTCTGCAGAGGACACACGTAGCCGTTCCCAAGTGGTCGCTCGTCCAAGTACTAACCCTGCTGGACGTTAGTTACCTTTAATAAACCATGAAGTCATAAATATCTTGTAGCATCTAAGTTATTCTCTTTTAATAACCTTTCACTGCGAATTGCGTGCCTTAGCTGAGCGTAAGATTGACAGGAAACTATTAAAAAGACGTGAAACTCATATTTTCGTTTGCATTTTAAACGAATATTTGGGCCTTGGCGTTTTTAAATTTTTAAAATTCTCCAAAGTATGGTCCCGTAATGTTCCGGAGCGATACCAAATTTTCACATTCCTGCTCTGGAAGCATATATTAAAACAGAATCCTCATCCGGATGAAATCGTGCCAATCTGCCAATGTCAATAAATAATCTGTCCATAAAAATTCCTGAAAAAGATCACGTTACATACGATATCTTTGCGTTACCTGTACATATTTCACGTTCTGAAAGTCTGTTATTTAATGCTGCATTTTTGGCATCGATAAAATATTTCTCTTGTATAGAGGAAACTTCATTTATTCACACTGTTGTAGACCAAATATCCCTCGAAATATCCATTGATTGATAATGGTTAAGACTCAAAATTGTCTAGTTTCTACTTGTTAAGATCTTATCAACTTTAGGAAATTACCAAAAGTTTGCTATAAGAGGCGATGCTTTAGATACAGTTTAACTTCTGGGTCATACAAAATAGGAATGTTGCGTGTTATGGCATTCGTTTTTTCAAGTTGACCGTTGTCTTTAGAGGTAAAGGTAGGAAACCTGAATATTTATAATCCACAAGAAAATACCCATTTAACGAAATAATAACATAAAGAGTCTTCTATTTAAAAAAATATAGATAATGTCTACATTTCAATTTTTTAATAGGGTGTTTTAACTTCTAATCTTTTTAAAAGGCGATATAGATAAAATCCTTTTATCTAAAAACTTTTATATTCAATTTTTTTTTGCATCTCCTATAATTAAAGCTGTCGGTTGGGGTCAAAATTTAAATGAAAACCCTGTACCACGTACGTCAAAGTCCTGATTTTCCTTTTACTATTAAACTAATGACCATAAATAACGCAAAAAAAAATTTTACCACAAAATAATCTCTGGAATATTTTGAAAATGAAATAAAATATTGAAGTTTTTTTTTCAAGGCCATTCAGCAAATTGAGAGTTTTCGTAAAATTAATTTTTCTTCGGAAATCCGCGAAAAAATCTATCTTTGCATACTTAAAAAAAAAGCGTTTAATGAAAAAACGATAAATGGTCTTTATTAAAAATTTCCCTCGTTACGAAGCTCTCCTTTTATTAAGAACAAATATAATATCGTCATAACGAATTCTACCACACACAGATAACAGTTTATACATTTACAATAAACCAACAATAATGGTTATATTTATATAGTTATTTCTGCTTGGCAATAACTTTACAGGTACATACGAAGGTGCATATTATATAAATTGCAATATATTTCATTTTTCTTAATAAAACGAAAAAACTGCCTGCATTTTAACAGTCCGTCTATAGAGGATACACGTAGCCGTTCCCAAGCGGTCGCTCATCCAAGTACTAACCCTGCTGGACGTTGCTTAACTTTAATAAATCATGAAGTTATAAATATCTTGTGGCATCTAAGTTGTTTTCTTTTAATAACCTTTCACTGCGAATTGCGAGCGTTAGCTAAGCGTAAGATAGACAGGAAACTATTAAGAAAACATCCAAACTAATATTTTCGTTTGCATCTTAAACGGATGTTTGGGCCTTGGCGTTTTTAAATTTTTAAAATTCCCCAAAGTATGGTCCCCTAATATTCCGGAGCGACACCAAATTTCAAATTTTCACATTTCTACCTTGGGAAGCATATATTAAAACAGGGGCCTCATTCGGATGAAATCGTGCCAGTGTCAATAAATAATATCTCCATAAAAATTCCTGAAAAAGATCACGTTACGTATGATATTTTTGCGTTACCTGTACATATTTCACGTTCTGAAAGTCTGTTATTGAATTCTGCATTTTTGGCATGGATAAAATATGCCTCTTGTATTGAGGAATCCTTGATTTATTCACACTGTTTGTAGACCAAATATCCCTCGAAATATCCATTGATTGATAATGGCTGAATCTCAAAACTATTCAGTTTTTAGTTGTTAAAATCTTATCAACTTTAGAAAATTGCGAATGAAGGATATGGGGAAACAAGAGATGCCACATTTGCCAATATTTTAATATCTGCCATGATAGAAAAAATGGGCTTAATCAATGAGTGAAATATAGAAGGAAAGAAGTAGATGATTCTCAAGTTATGGCAAAAAATAAAAATCACTGGATGAAAAATTAAGTTTTCTTACCTTTCAAAGCCTCCTCGATTTCCAAGTGCGCTATGTGCAAGACAGGAAAATAACAAGTTTTCCATCCAGATAGTCATGGATTTTAGTGTTATGACAGCACTAAAACCCATGACTATCACACTATACAGGGTATTCGTTATATATATATATATATATATATATATATATATATATATAAAAGAGAAACAGAAATTTCAATTTCTGTGCGGTTCTTGGTCGTAAAAAGTTATACAAAACGAAACCAGTAACGGTAAGGATTACTCCTTCACCATTTTGTCGGGAATCGACCAAAACATGACGCTATGTTTGTTTCCAGGGCCAAGGTGCCAATCTGCTACCGTGGTATCTGCCCCGGCAAGGCTCATCAGGCAGTTTCCTTGGGGGTATCGGTATTAAAACCGAAATACCCAAACCCTGAAACAAACAAGGTGTCATGTCATTCGACTTTGAAAGTCGACGAGGGAAATAGGCAACCAGTGGCGCCATCTGTAGGTACTATGGTGCAACTAAATCGCTTTAGATGCGACCTACTTTGGAGCACAAGACGACACATCTGTGCAAAAATAAAAGAGAAACAGAAATTTCAATTTCTGTGCGGTTCTTGGACGTAAAAAGTTATACAAAACGAAACCAGTAACGGTAAGGATTACTCCTTCACCATTTTGTCGGGAATCGACCAAAACATGACGCTATGTTTGTTTCCAGGGCCAAGGTGCCAATCTGCTACCGTGGTATCTGCCCCGGCAAGGCTCATCAGGCAGTTTCCTTGGGGGTATCGGTATTAAAACCGAAATACCCAAACCCTGAAACAAACAAGGTGTCATGTCATTCGACTTTGAAAGTCGACGAGGGAAATAGGCAACCAGTGGCGCCATCTGTAGGTACTATGGTGCAACTAAATCGCTTTAGATGCGACCTACTTTGGAGCACAAGACGTGGTCGTAAAAAGTTATAAAAACGAAACCAGTAACGGTAAGGATTACTCCTCTTTTATTTTTGCACAGATGTGTCGTCTTGTGCTCCAAAGTAGGTCGCATCTAAAGCGATTTAGTTGCACCATAGTACCTACAGATGGCGCCACTGGTTGCCTATTTCCCTCGTCGACTTTCAAAGTCGAATGACATGACACCTTGTTTGTTTCAGGGTTTGGGTATTTCGGTTTTAATACCGATACCCCCCAAGGAAACTGCCTGATGAGCCTTGCCGGGGCAGATACCACGGTAGCAGATTGGCACCTTGGCTCTGGAAACAAACATAGCGTCATGTTTTGGTCGATTCCCGACAAAATGGTGAAGGAGTAATCCTTACCGCTACTGGTTTCGTTTATATATATATATATATATATATATATATATATATATATATATATATATATATATATATATATATATTATATATTATATATTATATATATATATATATATATATATATATATATATATATATATATATATTTATATATATTTATATATATGGAATTATTACGTTATTAAATGGGTCTCTTAATTACAAAAATTTTCCTATAAAAGACAATTCTTTAGATACAATTAGAACATTTTAACTTCTAGGTCATACAAAATAGAAATGTTGCGTGTTATAGCATTAGTTTTGGCAATTTGACCGTTATCTTTAGAGGTTAAGGTAACTAACCTGGATATTTATAATCAACAAGAAAATACCCATTTAGCGAAATAATAACAGAGTGTTCTATTTACAAATATAGATTACGTCTATATTCTACTATTTAGTAGGTTTTTTGACTTTATAAAAGGCAATAAGTAGAGCTAAAATCCTAGAATTTGTATATTCAAAGTTGTTTTGCATCTCCTAATTAGAGTTTTCGGTTGGTGTTAAAATGTAAATAAAAACCCTGTACGTTGAACGTCAAAGTTCTGAGTTTCCTTTCAATAATAAACTTCTGTTCATAAATAACGTAAAAAAGAAAATTTTACCACAAAATAAACTCTGGAACATTTTCAAAATGAAATAAGATATTAGAAAAATGAATGACAAAAATCAGCATTCGAGATTTTTGCAGATCTCTGATTTTAGGCTCCCTAGAACTCGAGAAGCGTGTTCTTCCATTTCTGTGGGTCTGTCTGTATGCTGCATAATTATTTTTGAAACTACTTATTGAATGGACCTCAAATTTTGCAGAAAATCAAGGGTTATTATGGCGGAATAAGAAGGCGGCGTAATGAAATGTATAAAAATTCAGTACCAAAAAAACTACTTATCCAATTGGCTAGAAAAGTGTACATAAATTATAAGTGTGAAACAGCGATAAACTGGTAAAATTGGTTTAAATATTCCACAAAATTCCATTTCCTGGAACAATAAGAATCTTTATTTTTGCATAGACTGTGTTAACAAAGTTATAAAAATAATGAACAATAATAATAATAAAAGCGGTTATACAGACTGCACATCGGACGAAAAGAAAGAGGAAGAGGTATACAGAGTTTGAAAAGCAGTGATGTCATAGCTGCTGAAGTTCTGAACAAATACATGATATTGAAACATTCAGACAAATACTTCAGCATGGTATGTAGAAAACGACAACAACCAGCAGCCAAACAAAATGAACCTGAAAGAAAGGCAGTAAAAAAAGTAGCGCAGGGTCAAGAACCTGATAAAGAAACCACTCACAAAGAGCAAAGCTGGTTGTGGCTCACCAACACAAACCTGAAACCAGCCAAGAATACTCCATGGCCACTGACACTAAATGTAGACTACCTATATAGACATAACACTGTAGCGAAACAGCTCCATTGGAATATATGCAACGAATTCAACGTAAAAACTAATATAAATGGTACCAACACATCCCGAACTCAGTAATTAATACACCCGAAATAACCATCATATGGGACACACAAATACAAACGGACAGAGAAATTAAAGCCAACAAACCAGACATCATCCTGAAAAACAAAAGAAAGCAAAAATTCTTAATAATAGACGTGGCGATCCCATTAGATTACAACATTAAAAGACAGAAAAACGCCTAAAGTATAAAGATCTGCAAATAGAAATCTAAAGACTCTGGCATATGAAAACCAAAACCGTCCCTATCGTGATCGGAGCAGCCTGACTTATATCAACAGCAACATAAAATGCAATTAAGGAAGTGCCCGGAAAACATAATCTCATCAGTGTGCAGAAGGCTGTTGTGGTGAGTTCTATCCTCGTAGTACGCATAGTACTATAACTTCGACAATAACATCAAGAGCAAGAAACGCCCTAGGGAGTAGTGGAGGTACACCGTCCTCCAGCGCAGCGTTTCTCTTCCTGTGCGATCACGGCACCCTTCCAACAGCTGTTATAATAATTATAACTATTATAATTGTAGTAATATAAAAATAAATTAATAACAAATTTTATAAAAATCGGTAAATTCCTGTTTACCCACAATTTCCATTGTATAGAATTTCACTATTTGGTAATAACTTAAAAAACATTTAAATAAAATAACAGTTTACAGGATTTGTATAAAGTTATTTACCAAATCAAACTGTGTTTAACTGTACGTAATGAAATTATATACGTGGGAATTTCTGGGTAAAGGCGATTAAAACGATTTTTTATATGTATTACCCTCCGTATAAGTAAATGGTTTGCTTGTCAACCAGAAGTCAATAATTCTGAAGAGAATTGCTAAAAAGTCTCAAAAATGGCATTTCAATATCTTATTTAATTTCGAAAATATTCCAGAGTTTATTTTGTGGTAAAATTGGTTTTTGCGTTATTTATGATCATCATTTTATTATTTATCCGAGTATTTATCGTTTCACACGTTTTAGAATGTTCCTATAATTTCATTAACAATTTTATGTGGAAGTCCAAATTGAATTACCTGTTATTATAAAAGTTCTGCCTTATATCTTACAAGTGATATCATAATTTGTTTAAAGTAAACGTTTGATGTACTTAGTTTAACCCATAGAAATATTTTATTGTGAATTTAACATTTGTGGATAATTGGAATGGAAATATAACACACTTTAATTAGCAATTGTTTTTTTGATAATATACATATACATATACAACCTTAATTTATCAAAAAATTCATTAATTGTGCCCATTCATAAATGTGACAGACAAAATCTCCATTTCCTATCAGGTAATGGAGAGAAAACATTTTTTAAAACGCAATTATTTTAAACCTGTCCAAATCCCTAACTGAAATCTTCTTAAGAGTGAGTGGTCTAGTTGTACGTTTTTAGTTACAGAGGGTTTTATAAAGAGGAACATTTTAATTTCACTTTAAATTAGAACACCCTGTAATTATAAAAGTACAGAGGCTTTCAAAAGATGTGCCCGTTTCCATTTAATGATACATCATCTTTATCTTGAAATTTTCACGAAATGTACATAAAAAGGAGTATTTAGTTTGCTAATAAAGTGTACCGCATTTAAAATTTTTATCTTGACAGGTTCAAAACCAAAATAGAGGGAGGTAATTTTCTTATTATTATTATTATTATTATTTAAATAAATTTTATATAGGATAGCCCTCGGAATAGGTTTACACGTAACTTGCTTATCGACACGAATAGAATATCATAGGTGAAATATAGAATATAGAATATCATAGGTGAAATATAGTTTAGACGATATTAGGCACTTTAAAGATTTATCTGCTCTACAGAGCCAGTATAAGCTATTAAATTGTACCCAAGAGACATTTTAGTCAGTTTTGAGGCGGAATCCCTGTACACGAATGTTCGATGATTCAATTTCCATTATAATGTATCTGTTTCAACAGATATATCACTGATTAATCTCATTTAAGCAAGGAGGGCGTGTATAGGACAGTTGCTAAGAACTTAACTTTAACTGACGGAATCCTATAAGGCGCATGCATGTATTTTTATCAAGGCATCCCAACAAGGCTTAAGTCAACTCCCTGGTTATTTTCTACGTCATTCCGAGAAGCATTAAAATTACAAGTGATATCAGAATTTAAAAAAGATATGTATTTTATAAGTAAAAAGAGATTGGTGCTAAGATACAAAACCAGTGACTTTGCCTTAAACTTTTGGTGACGACAACAATGTAGTAGTCGGCAATGAATTGGACAATAGCTCTGATCGTGGTATCCGTCGATTAGAACTGAGTCCACACTGATTATTATGTGTTCTTTATACTTTAAGAGTTTTATCAAGAAATGTAGATGCAGTTGTTCCTAGTTGTCTATATGCTATTTTCTATTTACTAGGTAATTTTTGGCATCGTTATATGGGTTGCTCACAGGATTTCGGTAATGTATTTATTTTCAAAAGGGAGCTATAAGAATCCTACTTAGAATAAAATTTAAGGACTTATGTTAGAGCACACACTCTATTGACGCCACCGTCAGTCTGCATCTTTGAGTGCACTTTTTGGTAAATTACCTCCTAAAGTTCTTCCGTGTGAAAAAAATATTATAATGGCTTAAGACCGATTTTGATTTTCCTGCAGGGACATATTAGCACGAAACATGAAGCTTTTTAATTATTTGCCTATTAACATCAGAAGACTAAAGCCAGGCAAATGACTTTTTCGTTTTTTGTTGTCTTGTTTTTCTTATTCCGTATTTTTGTGCGAATTGTTCAGTTTTTATATTCTAATTGCATGTTACGTGTATTTATTTTTCTAAAAAACATGTTCCATAGACCTGTGCTGATACTTTGTAAAAATAAATACTTGATATATATTTATTTTTATGTCTCGTTTTAAATACAGGATAAACACCCTTTTTATGAATTTTTTGAGGATATTTAGGTAGAAACGAGTTTAGCTGATTTTTCTCCTATCCGATACATTATACAATTGAAAATCTCTCGGAAAATGTATAATATTGACTGTTGTGATAACAGTAACTTAAAATAATATAAGTATAAAATAAATATGAAACACAAAATCGGGAATTTAGTAGATCCATTTTAATAAATAACATTTAATTAGAAACAGTTCAGTAAGGCTTCTACAACGAAATAAAATATTATGGCATGAAAAACGACGCATAACTTTAACATTTGTACAAACTTTAATTTAAAATACGTAAATAAAAATTAGCCAGATCTTAAAAGGTTTTACTCACTTTTTATGTGGTGCAAAGTTCCGTTTCATATGCGTTAAATAACGGTTTAAGAATATGACACATTTTAATTTAGTGTTTCATTTAACTATTACTGATATTATTATCGTTTTCTCAACCAAGAAGCAGTATGAGCGATTTGCTTCTTTTTACCTCCGAATTTTATGGAGTTTCTGCACAAGGAAATTGAAGAGATAAACGGTAAATTACAGTTTGCCGACTTCTGCTTAGAAATTGCGGACGACGCACGTAGGAGTATTTATATAAAAAAATCGGTAAACATATTTTGGGTAGACAAGTAATAGGAAACACAATAAAACTTCAAAATATAGTTTTAAGAAGTGTATGAGGCACAACATGTGTTTATTTTACAAAAGAATGTGATAACATGTATTGATAAATTGAATTGCCTAGAATCGTGCAAAGAAGTCTTCAATAAATCAGAAATATTTTCACATCTATGTATTTACAATCATTTTAAATTTAATGATATATAGGTATATTTATATACGAATCAATTAAACACTTATTATTAAAAAATCTTAATTTTGACAACTAGGACATAAAAGCAAGAATCGAAATACGTATCCCGTTTTGAGCACAAACCGAGGGGGAAACCGCTGATGTATTTTGGTGTACAAACCCTGTGTATTCCAGAGTATTACAATGTATTCTATGTAATCCAATGTATTCCATCTGTATTTTGTGTATTACTCAATGAATTTCATTGTTTTCCGATGTATTCCATGTATTCCATCATGTATTCTGTGTATTCCGCCATGTATTTTAAGTATTTCAATGTTTTACGATGTATTCCAATGTATTCCAACATGTAATGATTGGCATAAATACCTGATTTTTTTTTGGGTTTACATTTACATTTAACCGAAATGTGATATTTTTACAAAATATTTTCTTTTTTGCTTCTATAAGGTCTCCCGAATGTTATAAGGGAAAAAATCTGCGGAAATCTCCAATTTTTGCTTTATTTAATTTTCAACTTCACTTTTTACTTCCCTCGTAAAAGCTAAGTATTATAATACTGAAAAAATTATCCTCCGAGATTTTTTCAGATATTCACGTTTCAGGGGGTCCCTAGATGGCGAAAAACATTTTTTCTAAATTACGTCGATCTGTCTGTTCGCGGCATAGCTAAAAAACTACTTTTCGATTGACTTCAAATTTTGGACGGCCTAGTGAAATGTTAAAAAATTATTATTAAAAAAACTACTTATCCAGTGTATCTCACATTTTGCAAAAACATGTATATGAATCCAAGATGGTGGAACAAAATGGCAGCTTAATAAAATGTTTGTAATCGTGAGAAAATCACCCTCTCACGTGTTATACATCTTTACATTTTAGTGTCCCTAGATGCCAAAAAATATGTTTTATTAATTCCGGCGGTCTGTCTGTTTGTCTAGACTACTTATCCGATTGTCTTCAAATTTTTATTAAAAAATTAAGAATCATATGGGGATGACCTGGTAATATTATGGCAAAAATCGGCGAAACAAAATGGCGGTCTAGTGAAATATTAAAAAACTACTTATCCAATTTATCTCAAATTTTGCGCTAACATCAAAGTATTATGTTGGAATCAACTAGTAAAGTTTTGGTACGAATCCAAGATGGTGGAACAAAATGGCAGCTTAATAAAATATTTAAAAATCCAGCCTGAAAAAACTGCTTAATGGTTTGATTCTAAATTGTGTGCAGTAACTAATTGTGGTATAGAGATCAACTACTAAAATTGTGGTACTAATGCAAGATGGCTGAACAAAATGGCGGCAAAATAAAATGTTTGTAATCGTGAAAAAATCACCCTCTCATATTTTATAAATCTTTACATTTTAGCTTCCCTAGATGTCAAAAATATGTTTTATCAATTTCGCCGGTCCATCTATCTGTCTGTCTGTCAGTTCGCGACATAGCTTAAATACTCCTACCCGATTAACTAACTAATTTTGACCGAAAAAAATAGGTAAATTTCCTTTAGCAGGAATTTCCCTCGTTATGAGAAATAGTGAAGTGTGATTCAATTTAGTTTTAGTCATTTAGTAACACATATGTACTGTCTTTTAAAACATTTTAAGTCGTCGCCATTTTATTAGATCATTTTATCAGTTTCTACTTATGCCACACTTGATTTTGGGCATATAAGTAGTTTTTATATAAGATTTTTATTTACGTTGATTTTTAAAAAATTTATTTGGCCTCCGTTTTGTTCCGCTATCTTGAATTAGTACCACTAATTTAGCAGTTTATCTCTATATCACACTTAATGCTTGCACAAAGTTTGAAATTAGCCTAATAAGTAGTATTTTCAGGCTGATTTTTTAAATCTTTTAAAAGCCCGTATTTTTGTTTTGCTATCTTATATTCATACTTAAATGTTACCAGTTCATTCCTATATAATACTTGAATTTTGTGCGAAATTTGAGATAAACTGGATAATTAGTTTTTTCAGTAATATTTTTTTTACTGTTTCAATATTGAATATTACCAGGTCATCCCCATATAACCCTTAATTTGAAGTCACTTTGATAAGTAGTTTTTAAACTATGCCGTGAACAGACAGAGAAACCGACAGACGTACCGAGGGAATTGATAAAACATACTTTTTGGCATGTAGTGACGCTAAAACGTGGCACTCAAGTAGTTTTTCAAATTGAATTTTTAAATATCTTACTAAGCCGCCATTTTGTTCCGCCACCTTGGACTCGTACCAAAATTTTATCAGTTGATTCCTACATAATACTTGTGCAAAATTTGAGATAAATTGGATTAATAGTTTATTAGTAATAATTTTTTTAACATTTCACTAGGCCTTCATTTTGTATTTATGGATTGGACTTTTACCAAAATATCACCAGGTCATCCCCATATGACCCTTACTTTTTGATCAAAATTTGAAGTCAATCGGGTAAGAAGTTTCTTAGCTATGCTGCTAAAAGACAGAACAACAGACAGACAGACCGACGGAATTGAGAAAACATGTTTTTCGGCATCTAGGGACCCTGAAACGTAAACATCTGAAAAAAATATCGGAGGATAATTTTTTTACGATTACATTAAAATACTTCCTTTTTATGAGGAAAGTAAAAAGGATTTTGAAAAAAATTTAAATGATGTTTGTATGCCCGCCAACTTAAAAAAAAAAAAAGGGTTTGCCTTGTATTCCAATGTATTTTCTGTATTTCTATGTATTTCATGTAATCCATGTATTCCATCATGTTTTCAATGTATTCTTAGCTCTTTTGCAGGCGACTCGTGAAGTTGTATTTGCAAAATTTAATCTGTACTGTCGGAAGTGTTTGTTTCGTGCCTCCTCAGATAAATGGCCAGTAGGGACTATTGCATGATTTATAATTGTAGCACCATGAATCAAAACTTTATGGAGGGTTGGCGACATTGGATGCCAGCCATACAAATCAACATACATTTTAGCAGTATCGTATACATAAATATCAAATTTATACACATCAATCTTATGCCCGCTTGAGATTACTTCCAAGATCACATTAAATATTTTAATTAAGTTTACATTTATTCCAGTATTTTGGGAAAACGTTTCGGGGTCCGAAAATAATCTTCCTGATGTGCTACCATCGTTGGTGTTTCTGGATCCTGCCTTCGGGCCATCTATCAAAAGACCCATTTTCTCATTAAACTCTCTTTGGATTCTATTTTTTTCATATTTAACCATATTTTTATTATCTGCGCTACGAGCTTGCCACTGTTTAAATGGCAGTTTGTATACCAAGTGCAGCAATAACTCAAAAAAAGTGGATTCTTGCATGGAGAAGTGATAGCCCAAATCTTAAGGAATCCATATTAATATTTTTTACTTGAATTACGTTGTTAAAATCTTTTGAAGCTTGACCACAAATATAGCGTCTCATTGTAGACCCCTTGTTAGTAGCTGCATTACAAACTTTTTCGTGCATCTCTTCTTCCGAACAAGTTTGTATAACCTTTGCCGCATACTTACACAGACACAATGATGTGTGGTCTAGTAAGACCTGAGGGTAAATAGCGCAGGTTTCCGATACACTCATTGATTCCTCTTTTGGGTAACATTCCATTTTTGCTGGTTTTATTAGTGAATGTTGGATTGGACCATTGGTAAGATTTTTCAGTTTTTGTACCAGAAAGCAAGCTTGTCAATTTTCTTTCCTTCTGATTCTTGTATTATATCAAATAATGACTGCATAGTGCATTTTTTACGTTGCCCGAAGAATCTGTAAATAAAAACATAGATGATTTAATTTTTTTTAATGAGATACTTTTAAAACCAATGAACAATCTTTTCATCTGATATAAAAAGTACAGGATGTCGATTTAAAATACATAAATTGTGAAGTTTTCGTAGCTGCCGATAGTCTTTTGTTTTTAATCTCAACAACGAATGATATCTTACATCAAGCCCTGCAATTATTGTATTTATACTTTTGTGTATCTCACAAAATAAACGTATAAAAAACGCCCTCTACACATATTTACTGTCCCATTTATTCGTGGACACTCTAAAGTTAATGCATCTGTATCAAATTTAATCCGACCAGGCCCGACACATAAACAATATAGCGATTATTTTAAAATTTTAATGTAAAAAAGTTGAAATACGTAGTAGCTACAAAATTTTATTAATGTGCTAACTTCATCACCTTCAAATGAAGTACAAACTATTTTATCTATATTAACAGCCTTTTATTTTACAAACTCCAACTTAATTATCACAATAACAAAACGTAATTGCAATGTAAATAAATGAGCGGTGAACAAAAGCTTGCACGTCAGACGACTACTAGGATTGACGGATTCCCGCGAGCTGTTAACTCTCGGGCGCGACTTTTATGACTGATATCTCATGAACTGGATATTAAGGTTGACAAAAAAAATATTGTACGATATTCCTACACAATTTTAATTTCCCACTTATGACGGAATTTTTCATACAAATACTCCAATGTGCGACGTGGCAGAATCAGGGCTCCTGAAAAAAACATAATATTTTTTCAAAACAGTTCTGAAATATTTGAATATTCGTATTGTTTTTAGCTTTAATTAAAAAAACATTCACAGTCAAGCACATATATTCGAGACCACACTAAATTGTCTAGGTTTTGACACCTTTTATAACACTGTACAGTACAATGATCCTATAGTCCTTAGATGTGATTTCGTTAATACAAATAAAGCAAACTGGGATAATGTGAAAAAACTATATAATTGAATTTATTACAAAACGTCAAGTAAATAAAATGACTCAAATTATCATTGATTATTTTGTTTAAAAATTCATATCACTTACATATCTTTAATTTAGTCTTTTCATCAAAATATCTCTACCTTTTGTCAATCACTAAATTTGGAAAGTAGGCACTGAATTCGCGTTAAATCTGATTTTGGTGGAAACATTTTGCAAAACTTCCGGCTAGCAGAGGATAATTGTCCTGGCGAATAATATTATTTTCCGGAAAATGTAGGCAGCAAATGGCAGAATGCTGGAAAGGAGACCAATCAACTCTCGGAATTGCTTTTAGCTATTTACCTTTTAAAATTGCAGGTTTTGGGAAACTGAAAGCGAGTTCAAGTTCTACTGCTGCTTTTTGGAAGGTAATATTTTTCCTGGGACACAACAGGTTCTAGGCATATAGATAACAATATTCCGATAATAATCTTTATTTACAGATTTACTTGTATTATAAACCAGTATAACGAACTTACATCCCCAATGTTCAACAGAAAATAGCACATACTCGGCACGTACATTTAACCTTTACACATGAAAAAAATCCGTAAATGAAATTTACCCGGGACTTCCCTCGTAATGAATCTTTTCTTTTAGTAAGAATAATGAAGTGTGAGCCAATTTAGTTTCGTCATTTAGTAACACATATACTGTCTTTTCTTTCAACATTTTTATTGGGTATCATTTTGTTCCACTATATTGGATTCGTATCAGTATTTTACCAGTTTCTACTTATGCCACACTTGATTTCTGAGCATAATTTAAAATAAATTGATTAAGCAGTTTTTACATTCACTTTTTTTTTTTGAATTTCATTATACCGTAATTTTGTTTCGTCATTTTGAATTTGTACCAAAATGTTGTGTATAGTGTATTTTTATATCTCGTCAAATGTTTGTACAAAATTTAAAGTCAATAACAAGGTTTTACTACGTTGATTTTTTAAAGATTTTTTTAACCATCATTTTGTTCCGCAATCTTGAATTCGTAACCACAATTTTGACCAGTTTCTCTACATCACACTTAATTCTTGCACAAAATTTGAAATCAATCTGATAAGTAATTTTTTCAGGCTGTTTTTTTAAATATTTTATTAGGCCGCAATTTTGCTTTGCCATCTTGATTCATACCAAAATATTACCATTTCATTCCTATACAACACTCGATTTTTGTGGAAAATTTGAAGTCTGTTAGTAGGTAATGATTTTTTAACTTTTTAATAGGCCGTCATTTTGTTTCGCCATAATGAATTTTTACCAAAATGTTACAAGGTGATCCCCATATGACCCCCAATTTTCAGTCAAAATTTAAAGACAATCGGGTTAGTAGTTCTTTAGCTATACTGCGAAAAGACACATAGACGACAGAGATACCGACGGAATTCAGAAAATATGTATTTTGGCATCTAGAGATCCTAAAAGGTGCAAATCTATAAAATCCTGGAAGGGTGACTTCACCATTACTAACATTTTATTTGGCCGCAATTTTGTTTCGTCATGTTGAATTCCTATAACAATTTTACCAGCTCATCTCTATACGAAAGAAAAATCACAGCTGAAAATGTGTACACCATAATTCCAGTTTCTACACGGTAATTCCACTATTCTACACGGTAATTCCACTTTCTGCACTGGAATTCCACTCATTTCTACACCAAAATTCCACCTGTGGTTTACCCCTCGCCTCTATATCACATTGAAATCTTGTCCAAAATTTAAAATCAGTCTAATGAGTAGTTTTTTCGGGCTGATTTTTTAAATATTTTATTAGGCTGATATGTTGTTTCTCCATCTTGGATTCGTACCAAAATTTTACCAGTTCATGTCTACATAATACTTGATTTTGTTTCAAAATTTGAGGCAAATTGGATACGTAGTGTTTTAGTAATCACTTTTTTTACATTTCTTTAGGCCGCCATTTTGTTCCGGCGTATTGGATTTTTACAAGAATGTTACCATTTCATCCCCAAATGACCCTTTACCTCTTACGAGTGCAGTAAAAATGGAAAGAACTTAAATAACTCATGTTTTTCACGATAGAAAAATAAAATTACACCTAAAGTTTACCTATGCTGCAAAACATACTTTCCAATTTACGATGGCCTGTAAGCGTGGGGGACATGCAAAATATCAAAGTTATAGAAAATAAATAGTGCTCGCAACCCGAAAAAATAACACCCTGTAGATTTTGTTAAAACCTATTTAGTTCCTTTATTGAATTTAGTAAAAGTGAACTGTGTACAAAATTTGATTTAAAAAATCAATAGAAATGTACAAGGTATATTAAAAATACTGAAAAACATATTAGCATTTAAACACCCTGTATCTCCGTTTATGAACCCCTGTTTACCTGACTTTTTTTTTTATTTTTATGAGACGACAAAACATCTCCCATAGTTTTGGAGGTGAATTAATTTACACCTTTTACCTGGATGTATTTCGTATCCCTTCAAAAATGTATTTGCAAAAGCTGGAAAAGATTTAGTAATTTAAGGTAAATAAATTCCCTCGTTATTTCGAAGGTTGTGCTTTTATATTACAAAAAAAGGACATGTTCATGAAATTTAAACTTAATTCAACTCTCAAAAAACATTTAAATTATATAATATTTTAAGGAGTGTGTACGACACATATTATCAAAAAGCTGCTCGGTCGTTCGTTCCCTTACTTTCAAATCTTTAAAATCCTATAATTTGTCTCCTTTTTCTCCGCTTATGCACGTTTCACGTTCAGCCGCGGAAAATGAAAAAAGTCTCTGCAATAAAACCGCGAGGGAAGTGAGATTGCTTATTTTTAAAATGATGTTTCGGTTCCCCGATATTTATAAACATAAACCACCCCTCTGTATGAGTGTGAAATAGAGTTTTGTGAGCAGCATTCGAACCGGCTTTCTAAATCACATAGTAAATTTCTACCTTTGCGCGTAACACTATTTTCTGTTTTATATGTTTTCTTTCCTCTTCGTATAAAATCACTCTACACTCAATATAAATTGCAGATCTTTGGAAGATCAAAGGATACATTTAACGCACATACGATTGCTTCCATCATTTAGGTTTCTATTAGTCTATATATATATATATATATATATATATATATATATATATATATATATATATATATATATATATTCTTCTCGATATTCTTGATGAATAGATTTATACTTAGGATACTTAAATCATTCCTTACGCCAGCGGTTCTTCAAAGTTCTTTTTTCGTTGGGTAATTCTGCGTCCCCCTGCATAATATAAGGTAGATAAGGACAACCCAATACGCAGATTAGACGGATTATTCCTGTAATGTCGAGAAGTAAACCGCTGCGCTGAAGCAATCTGGTATACAAGTATCAGAAAATGTGAAAGTAGTGCCAGCAATACTATAAAAATGCTGTGCCAGAAAATATGGCAGAGTGCTGAAGGAATATACAAAATATAAAGTAATAAATGCAAAAATTGGTAAATTTCCTTTACCCGGAACCTCCCTCACTATGAATATTTCGTTTTATTAGGAATAGTGAAGTGTGACGTAATTTCGTTTGGTACGTAGTATATCTGTTATATATACTGTCTGTTCAAACATTTAAATTGGGCACCGTTTTGTTCCACCAGACTGAATTCATACCAATATTTTACCAGTTGCTACTTATGCCACACTTATTTTTGGGTATAATTTAAAATTAATTGAATAAGTAGTTTTTACATCGACACACACCGCCATTTTGTTCCGTCATGTTGAATTCATATCAGTTTATCCCTCGGTTTATCCCTATATCACATTTAATTTTTCTGCAAAATTTAAAGTCATTTGAATAAGACAATTTTTTTACGTTGGTTTTATTAACACCAATTCTCCACCATTTTGAATTCCTACCACAACTGTACAAATGCTTGCACAAAATTTGAAATTAATCTAATAAGTAGTTTTTTTAGGCTGATTTGGATTCTTACAAATATGATATCAATTCATTCCTATGACACTTCATCTTCATTTCATCTAGGCCGCCATCTTGTCGCGTCATACTAGACTTTTATCAAAATATTGCCAGGTCATAGCCCTATGACCCTTAATACTTGACCAAAATTTAAAGTCAATGGGGTAAGTAATTTTTAAGCTATGCCGCGAACTGACAGACCGACGGAATTGATAAAACGTATATTTTTTTGGCACCTAGGGACTCTAAAACGTGAATATAAAAATCTGGTGATTTTTTTCACGAATAAAAACATTTTACTTGGCCGCCATTTTGTTCCGCGAGTTCGTATCACAATTTCACCAGTTCACCTCTATACCATAATTAATTATTATTGCACAAAATTTGAAATCAATCCATTAAGTAGTTTTTAGGCTGATTTTTGAAATGTTTTATTAAGCCGCCATTTTGTTTCGCCATCTTGGATTCGAATTATAATTTTACCAGTTGATTTTCTCGTAATACTTGATGTTAATTGGATTAGTATTTTTTTTAGTAATATTTTTTTGACATTTTACTAGGTCGCTATGTTTGATTTTTACCAAACTGTTCCCAGGTTATCCCCATAGAACCCTTAATTTTTTACCAAAATTTGAAGTCAATCGGATAAGTAGTTTTTAGTTGTGGCGGTAATTCCCGAGGTAATTTCATTACATGTTGTATTGGGTTCAATCTCAAAACTATAATTTTAGGATGTGTCGCTAGCTATTACTTCTTCCTAATATTTCTGGTTACTACCTGTTATTATGAGTGGTCATTTGGTGTATTTAGACACCATGTATTATTATTTACGTTATTCAGAACTTTCCTTCTACTACTTTATTCTATAATTATTTGGTAATAACTTTACACAAATTCTAATAATCCTATGAACTGTTTATTTCATATATATATATATATATATATATATATATATATATATATATATATGTATATATATATATATATATATATATGTATATATATATATATATATATATATATATATATATATATATGTATCTATATATATATATATATATATATATATATATATATATATATATATATATATATATATATATATATATATATATATATATATATATATATATATATATGTATATATATATATATATATATATATATATATATATATATATATATATATATATATATATATACAGTGTGTATCAGCCAAATGGAATAAATTCGATAATAAATAAATGGGGGCGTGTTCGGAAAAACGCTTGGACCCGTCGATTGGTATTTTTAGTTGCTCATTTTCTCCAATAAAAACTTTTTATACAGGGTGTGTCCTGTAACAGTGGTCAATGCCAACTTTCTTATTTCAAACGCAACACCCCGGATATTATTTAATTTTTGGATTCTTTAGGAGATTCTAAACATATTTTATGTTCAATGTCCTATACCTATCTTCAACTATTTCGGCAATATTAAGTGTTTTCAAATTTATTGCAAAAATTAAGATTAAAAAAATAAAATTATTTATTTCTTCATAATGTATAAACAAAAGTAAAAAGTTAATTTAGGAACTGTTGAATATGCTCGCCGCGAACGTCTTGGCAAATTCCTAATCTTAAATAGAAATTTCTTCTAACGTTATTTAGCATCTCAGGCGTGACCGATCTAATCGCAAGCGTTATTCGTCTTCTTAAGTCAGCTAAGTCGAGGGGTTTAGTTTTGTATACAACATTTTTAATATGTCCCCATAAGAAAAAGTCTAATGGCGTCAAATCAGGGGATCGCGCTAGCCATTCTATCGATCCTCGTCTCCCTATCCACTGATTTGGAAATATTCCGTTGAGGTACTGCCGGACATTAATTTGGTAATGGGGCGGTGCTCCATCTTGCTGAAACCATATCATATTCGCTGGAACTTGTGGGTTTGCTGGATCCGGATACAAATTTGTCAAAGTTGGCACGACATTATTTTGGAGCAGTGCTAAATAATTATCGCCATTCAAATTTCCGTCAATGAAAAAGGGGCCTATGATATGATCCCTAACAATTCCTGCCCAAACATTAACCTTTTCAGGATATTGAGTATGTTCTTCGCTGATCCAGTGAGGATTTTCCCTAGACCAATAGCGGCAATTTTGACGATTTACATGACCGTGAAGTGTAAAGGTGCACTCATCCGAAAACAAAACATGTTCTAATTGAATAACATTGTTATCTAACATAGCCATCATTTGTTCACAAAAATAAGTTCTCCTATCATAATCGTCTTCCATGAGCTCCTGAGTTGGTATCACTTTATAGGGATGCATTTTATTTTCTTTTAATGTTCGAATAATTGACGAATGGCTAATATCGAACATTGCGGCGGCTTGTCGACTAGAAATATGTGGGTTTTCCTCAAACTCAAGCATAATATCCAATTTAGTATCATCATTTATTGAATTGGCAGCTGCTTTTTTTATCTGCCTCACATGTCCAAGCTCGCGAAACTGCTTTTCTATTTTACTAATTGTCCCTTGGGATATATGCGGCAAATTTGGAAATTTTTCATGAAATAAGCGAGCAACTTCCACTTGTGTTCGTGTGTTATCTCCATATCCAATCATTTGTAGAATTGTTATTTTATGCATTTCTGTTAAATGAACCATTTTTCTGATATTAGGTATTATGCAGTTAACGAAATTCAAAAGACTATGACACTGACACTGACAACTACTGTCTTGCAAAGAGAAAGGCCAGGCATTTTACACAAAAGTAAACAAAACTTAAAAGTAAACAAAACTGGCTCTTTTTGTTCCATATCAATAAAAAGGAACGCTAAAATGGTTTTTGCTTACATTCTTAATATGAAGACCTAAATGGTAAATAAGTATTGAGTGTGTTGTAGCGAATTTTTGTAATCATATAAATAGTTCAGTAACCAGAGCCACTTTCATGAATAATAATAAATTCGAAATAAATAAAATAAAAATAAATTTGAAAACACTTAATATTGCCGAAATAGTTGAAGATAGGTATAGGACATTGAACATAAAATATGTTTAGAATCTCCTAAAGAATCCAAAAATTAAATAATATCCGGGGTGTTGCATTTGAAATAAGAAAGTTGGCATTGACCACTGTTACAGGACACACCCTGTATAAAAAGTTTTTATTGGAGAAAATGAGCAACTAAAAATACCAATCGACGGGTCCAAGCGTTTTTCCGAACACGCCCCCATTTATTTATTATCGAATTTATTCCATTTGGCTGATACACACTGTATATATACAGGGTGGCCCAACGAAAAGGTCCCACCCTTATTTATGACTTTCCTGGTATATTTTGGGAAAAACGCTTGGACACGTCAATTTTGATTTTTAGGGGGACGTCTTTTCATGTATGATTGTATAATACAGGGTGTTCCAAAAATAAGATATCGCATTACACTTGACATTTTTAAATGGAAACCCCCAATTTTTTTTCTATTTTTGGATTCTCCAGGAAGTTTTTAGTAACTTTTGTATAATAGAGTTTATACCTATCTTCAACCATTTTGAAGTTATTTGAATAATTGAATAATATCAAGTATTGATAAATTAAATTCAAGAAAGGGTCAAAATAACGAAACTTTATTATCAAAACGGAAACATTGCAAGGGCTACTGCCCGGTTGTTTAATACGTTACATTCAGTCAAAAATATTAACCATAAGTATGTGGCTAAATTAATAAGAAAATTTGAAGCAACTAGATCTGTATCTAATATTCGCCGGAATCAGGAACACTAAACCATTTACAGTTTTACATTCACATTAAAATTTAAACAAAAATTAGTTACTTAGCTACAATGTGTCAAAAAGTCAATGTGGTAATAAATGTTGAAAGTGGTGTCCGTTTACCTCCATGCAATAATAAATATTTTGCTCAAATCTATTCCTAACATTTTCACACATTTCTGGAGTTATTTGTCTGCATTCCGCCGTGATCCGCTCCCGAAGATCTTGGATGGAGTCTGGCTTCGTACTAAAAACCTTACTTTTTATATGTCCCCAAAGAAAGTAATCTAAAGGACTCAAGTCCGGAGACCTTGGTGGCCACTCAATGGGGCCGCGCCGTCCGATCCACTGATTTGGGAAATGGGTGTCCAAAAACTGTCGTACTGGAGCTACATAGTGCGGTGGTGCACCATCTTGTTGGAAATGAAGAAAATTTTCATTATAATTAACCTCATTTTCTATTATTTCGGTTATTCGTGGCTCTATTGTATTTTCCAACATGTCCAAGTACAACTCCCCCGTCAAGTTTCCAGGAATAAAGAAAGGTCCTACAATATGATTTCCGAAAATGCCGGCCCAGACATTAATTTTTTGTGGGTATTGCGAATGTACCTCTCGAAACAAATGTGGATTCGAGTCGCTCCAATATCGACAATTATGTCTATTTACAGCACCATGTAAATAGAAGGTACATTCATCCGAAAAACAAATGTTAAATAACAAATTTGGGTTATTGTTCAAACGTTGTGTCATTAATTCGCAAAACTCCAACCTTCTATCATAATCGTCTTCATTAAGCTCATGGACAAGTTTAGTTTTGTACGGGTGAAATTTATAGGATTTCAAAATTCTTTGCACTGTTGAGCGTGTAAATCCTGAAGAAGTAGCCAGACCACGAGTACTTTGGGTGTTGTCAAGAGCCACGTGTCCCAAAACTGCTATTTCTCTGGCTTCATTTCTACTTGGACGATTTTCCTGATTCCGGCGAATATTAGATACAGATCCAGTTGCTTCAAATTTTCTTATTAATTTAGCCACATACTTATGGTTAATATTTTTGTCTGGATGTAACGCATTAAACAACCGGGCGGTAGCTCTTGCAATGCTTCCGTTTTGATAATACAGTTTCGTTATTTCGACCCTTTCTTGAATTGAATAAATCATTGCAAAATATTATAATAGAACTAGGCAACTTAACGATTTCAAATCAAAGATAAAGTTGTTCTATGATTTACGATGACATTGACGGATGCTAAATTTCTTGCTGGTATCGGTGATTATTATTTTTTTCCGTATTATCAGTACTAAATTAAATGAGGCGAATTTTATAAAAAAAATTAAAAAAACTTCAAAATGGTTGAAGATAGGTATAAACTCTATTATACAAAAGTTACTAAAAACTTCCTGGAGAATCCAAAAATAGAAAAAAAATTGGGGGTTTCCATTTAAAAATGTCAAGTGTAATGCGATATCTTATTTTTGGAACACCCTGTATTATACAATCATACATGAAAAGACGTCCCCCTAAAAATCAAAATTGACGTGTCCAAGCGTTTTTCCCAAAATATACCAGGAAAGTCATAAATAAGGGTGGGACCTTTTCGTTGGGCCACCCTGTATGTATATGTATATATCTTCATTCAATCGACGTCCAAAACTAAGCCAGCAGCATTCTAGTAGCATTTAAATCCGAATAATTTGCCTAATAGATAATTCTGTAATGAAAAATGGTCTGCTGGTTCACAGTTTGTATCAAGATAACCCACTTTATACGATATTAAAAAACCCTACCTCGCCTATCATTTAAGTTCGCAAAATAGGTCTTTAATTACTTAATTTAAATATGCAGAAATACTGTATGGATACGAATTTCTAACTTAAGGTCTTCATTAGTACAGTCAACTAGTTGAGAGACGAATACAATTTGCGCCAAAACCACACCAGAGTCACCAACAGGAGCAAAAACCGACATTTTTGTTTACCAAGAGAACAACATCCGAAATCTTCGCCGGACTTGACACTCTATTACCACGGAGCAGCATATAGCCACCTGCGGTGAAATTTATGACCCCAAGGGTAATTAAATCTAAAGTAAGAAAAGATTAACGGGGCAAGAACTATTATATAGTAGAAAAAGGATTTTTTTGCTAAGCGGTAAAATTTGGCCAAATATAGACACGTGTTTTTGACTTAAGATCTTCATCAGTACAGCCAACTAGTTGAGATACGCATATAGGTAGCGTAAGAATATACACAAAATCACTGCAGAATCATCAACAGGAGCAAAAACCAACATTTGTGGTTACCAAGAAAACATCCGAAATCTTCGGCGGGTATATGCTGCTCTATGGTGATAGGGTATCAAGTCCTGTGAAGATTTCGGGTGTTCTCTTGGTAAGAACAAATGTCGGTTTTTGCTCCTGTTGGTAACTCTGGCGTGGTTTTGTGTTTTTGGCGCTCTCAACTAGTTAACTGTCAGAAACACGTGTCTATAGTTGGCCAGATTTCATTGCTTTAGTGACCATTCTAAAATTTATATATATATATATATATATATATATATATATATATATATATATATATATATATATATATATATAGATATCAGAAAAAATCAAAACGTGTCTTTTCTTAAAAAGGGTATTCTTGCGTACATATTTTAAACAGGGTAATAAGCTCGTAATAACCTGACAAGTTAGGTAGTAGGTGTACTTAGCTTGAAATTTGACAGTTTTTGACAGAGAACGTTGAACAGAATGCCACGTTAGTCATTTTACTGCGGAAAATAAAAAAAGGTATTTGCGAATAAAAACACAAGAGAAGAAAGATTATTTATTTTTAAAATTATTTTTCAGTTGTACAAGACTTATGAACATAAACCACCCCTCTGTAAGAGTGTAAATAGAGTTCTGCGGAAAGCTTTCGAATCAGCTTTTTAAATTGCATAGTAAATTTCTACCTTTACGTATACAGTATTTTATCTTTTTATTTCCTTTCCTTTTCGGTTAAAATCATTGTAAGATATTTCAAGGAGTCAGTATAAATTGGGCTCTTTTATTTTTAGATAAAAACTAAGCTTGCTGATATAGATTCCCTGCAGATAAAGGGCAAATATTGAGCAAAACAAGCACAGTTTAGACAGATTCAATTATTGAAATTAAATGATTCCTATTCTTGGGTTTTCCAAAAGTTTACTGTATTTTATAGTGAGATGGTTTTATTTAATAATGAGCTAAATAATAATACTTCTAGATATATGAGTTAGATATATTATTATCAAATTAACACTATAAGTTATTTAGAAAACGCTAAAATTAATTTATAATTTTTTGTAAACATAAAATAATAAAATGCTCTACAATATTTCAAATACTTTTATTTGTACAGTGCGAGTAAACAAAGCTAACAAGCCTTGTTTGGTATATGATGTAAGTACTAGTTGTGCGTAGTTTAAAAATATTTTCGCGTATATATATATATATATATATATATATATATATATATATATATATATATATATATATATATATATATATATATATATATATATATATATATATATATATATATATATATATATATATATATATATATATATATATATATATATATATATATATATATATATATATATATATATATATATATATATATATATATATATATATATATATATATGTGTAGGATTATTTATACATATCAGTGACTTGTCCGTTCAGTTCAGTAGCGATGTATCAGTGTCAGTGAAAAAAATATCGGTGCCTAAAATATAAGCGAATACGTTTACCCAAATCCGGCACAGTGACTTGATCTTTTTTCTTCAGGGTTGCTTTATAGACATATTTATATATCACGGATATCACTGATACTGAACTATTCTGGCACTGATATGTATAAATATTCCTTAATTTATTCTATTTTACACAAGTGCTTATTACCTACGTTTTATGTCTTGTTAATGTATTATAATTATTGATCATTGGATATCTTCTTGAAATAAGCTTTCGAAATCTACAAAGTGCGTGAAAGTCCAGGAAGCTTTTTTCAAGATATGGCGTATTGAAAATTCTGATAACCAACTTTTGGGTTTAAGAGTGTATTTGCCGTCACAAGCTTGTAATTAAAACACTAACAAAAAAGAGAGTCCATAAATGTCGACAAAACTTCTCGCGAGAACTTTCAGGCAATATGGCACTTTTATTTCCGAATAAAACCTATGTTGGATAACGTGGTGTCATATTTTAACCGTCAACGCAGAGGTATCTTGAAATGTGTCCTTTATTTTGGTACTATAGATTTTCAGAACTTGTGTGCTTGTGACGGAAAACAAAACGCAAATGTGCAAAACAGTTTGAATTGAGTTTTAGGTTTAAGGTTTCCTAAGCACCATACGGCGCAGCCCTTAACATACATTTGAATGAGTTCCCCAAACTTTGCGCCTAAATAATGTCTACCCTTATTTTATATATTTTTCATTATTTCTCGAAGTTCTGCTCCCTTGTTCTTCATAAATTATACAGCGAGATTAAGAAAATAAAAATGCAGGTTTTTTAAAATAAGAGTACCAGAATTATAAGTTTATTGCCAGGTTTAAAATTTTTAATTAAAAATAGGGGTGCATAAATGGACTGTTTCCAATCTTAATGGTAAAGTTTCTTTTTATTATTCGGGATGTTAGGACTGGTACAACAGGTTTTTTACAGTGGAATAATTATAAAAATTATGTAATAAATCAGAACGTAATGGAAAAGGGCATTTTTAATTCTTAGTTTTATTAGTGCTCTTTTTTATTCGTTACTGAATAAACCTTGGGTATAAACTTGATTTATTATTGTACAAATACTAAATGGAATATTGAAACGATTTGAACTCGGATTTGAACAACATTTGTTCGGTGCGCTTTTCATCATTTTCTTACTTTATCTCTCGTCTTGTGTAGGTACATTTATCCTTGTAATACGTAAGCAGATTAGAACAAGAATGTTGGATCCTCTTTAACTGACAGGCGATAAATACGGGTTTAATTAAAATGCCCTTCCATCGGAGTGGAGTTGGATATTTTGCTTTATATAATGTACTACGTTCGCCGGGTTTATGTGGTGATACCTATATAATAAACAAAAAATTGTAATAAAATATAATTCTAACCGGTTGTTTTTGCGATATTATTTTGTTAATTTTAATCCTCTTAACACCTATATTGGAAATATGTCGATGATACTTTACGAAGTAAGCGGTATTTCATATTATATTTATTCAATACCAAGCAGACGTATTAAGTGTATAAATGTATAAAAAATTAAATTAATTTTCATTCGAAATAAGCCCTCTCTGCAATTGTTCATTCAATCGACATGCAAAACTAAGCCAGCAGCATTCTGGTAGCATTTAAATCCAAATAATTTGCCTAATAGATAATTTTGTAATGAAAAATGGTCTGCTGGTTCACAGTTTGTATCAAGATAACCTACTTTATACGATATTAAAAACCCTACCTCGCCTATCATTTTAGTTCGCAAAATAGGTCTTTAATTACTTAATTTAAATATGCAGAAATACTGTATCTGTTACTCTCGATCATATCACTGACCTACCCAGTCAGTGGTGTATCAGTTTTTTGTATTTTTGAGAAACACGTCAACGTAAAATTACTCACATATATACAGAGTGCCCCATAGTGTTCTTAATATGGGAACCATATGGAATACAGAACCTTTTAAGGCGAAAACTAATTTAATAATAAGTCTGATACTACAAAAAATGTAATTTCCTTTCCACGCGTCTGGTGTCCTTTGTTTGTCTAAATGGGGCACCCTGAATCTTAAATGTTGTTAAATGGTTTTTTTTTTCTTATCGTTTGTAAATATGTTAGGTTTAAGATTCGTTTTACTTTTGAACGAAATAAGCTGCGGCAATGGGGATTTTTGCCGAACTTAGGTTATTGTTTTTAGAAAAAAAAACATTAAAAACGAAGTAAGTTTCAAACTCGGTTTCAAAGTTCTTAAGTAGCTCTCTTCATCTAACGCATTGTGTCTTATGGCAGGGTACCCTGTAAGTACAATTTTAAAATATTGGATAAATGCAACAAAATATCTTCAATTTGAAAAATCACTTAAAGAAAACGCATTTCGTTAGCGTATTTTGTTCAAGATTTGTGATGACTTGAATTTACTAAAACATTGCGTTTCGATTAAAAGCCACTAGATTTGTAACAAAATTGTCTAAAACTTTTCACATTTCTATCTAATAGTTTCCGAGATCCTAATACATGTGTCACCGATTTGGTTCACGCTATACTGAATTAATATGCGTTATATCCGGTTTAGATACGCCACTGGAAACTGTCTATCTTAATATTGGAGATTAATTCACAGCTTGAAGCTACATACCGAAGGCTCGAATGGCTGCATGCTACTAACCACCAACGCAATCCAGAATGATATTCCCACGCGGGATTTTAAAATATTTAATTAACAGGTAAATTAGAATGGCTTTTCACGATTCTTAATTAATCTTTATAGCCTTAGAAGGTTTATATACCACCAATAGTCGATGGTAAATCGTATTGTCATTTCAGAGTTATATGGACTTTTATTATATTTTCAGGTGGGTAATATATGACTTTGAATCTCGTCTGGCATTTTTTTATAAATAACAGTAAATTACCCTCCGAAAACTAAGTGAAAGTTTTAAGATTAATGGCTTGAAAGAGCAGTTTGGCCAAAATTATCTTTTTAATGTATATAAAATTATAAAAACCGACAAAAAACACTAAAAAGTAAAAAATATTTATATAAATTTGACTTTAAGAAGTCGGTGCCCAACTAAGACCTAATTTCTTAGTAAATGTACTTGTGAGTGTCTTAATGCCTAATAATTACTCATCATTAATCTCTATTTATGTTTTATATTAGTTTGACGCCGATTTGTTAAAGTCAAATTTCGGGATGAAATAACATATTGTTTTTTTACTTTTTAGTGCTTTTACTTTTTCTTGTAAGAGGAAATTGCCCCTAAATGCCAGAAAACGTGTTTTCTCAAGTCAGTCTGTCTGTCTGTCTGTTCGCTGCGCAGCTGAAAAACTACTCCTCATCCGATTTTCTTCAAATTTTGGTCAAAACTTGAGGGTCTTATGGGGATTACATGCTAACATTTTGGTAAAAATTCAATATGACGACAACAGTATCGGCTTAATAAAATGAAAAAAAAATACTACTAAAAAAACTAATTATCCAGTTTACAAATCCAAGGTGGTGGAACAAAATGGCGGCATAATAAATGTAAACTTGCTTTAATCCGAATGAGTGTTAGATATATGAATCAAACTGATATATTGTCATAAATTATGGTTATTTGCGTATGCACACAATAACTATTCAATGTAACAAAAATTGTAGAAAATATATACAAAATGAATATGATGAAAAATAAATCTTTAAAAATAGGTAAATTGGCACACAGATAACACAGTTTATATATATATATATATATATATATATCTATATGTTTGGCAATTTTGTATAAATTGTGTACACTTTCCAAGTACTGGGTACTCTCGTGGGTACTTGGATACAAAAATAGGTAACACCCATTTAACAGAACCTTCCTTGTAGTAAAACTTTCTCTTTATCAAGAAAATGATACCTATTAATATGTATGTAATGTGTATGAAATTAGCAAACACCTCTATATATATATATATATATATATATATATATATATATATATATATATATATATATATATATATATATATATATATATATATATATATATATATATATATATATATATATATATATATATATATATATATATATATATATATATATATATATATATAGGGAAGTTCTGTCTAAAACCCAATTTACCTGTCGTGGTAATTTTTTTATACTTTTTTCATACCCTTTTTAGTTTTATCTATAAGAAGTTTACTGTAAAGATCTAGCTCAAAGTGTTCGAGGCCTAACTCCAGGTACAAATGTTTGATGTCATTAATAAAATAAACGAGTACTGGGGATCATTGCACTTAAAATTATGCTAGATTCACAGCTATTAATATTAAATAAAATGCTCCATCTATACATATTTATAGAACATGGACCCAAACACTGCTTTTTGTCCAGAATATACTCATGTAATATTATCAGCATTCATTAAGATTAATAATTACCTACCTAAGTAGCCTATCTTTTCAAGCATTTCAAAGTTATCATGAAAACTCTCTAGGAGAAAAAGATTCAAAATGCCGTTATTAATGGGATGACCCCGGTACTACCTGAAACACTTCTTGGAAAATTCATCCGAGTTGGCCAAAGCTTCCGTGAGTAATCGGTTTACATATATAACCACTGTAACTTAATATTTTAAGTTAATGGCATCAAATACAGCAATACAAATATAACATATATTACGGAAAAAAATATTAGACAAATAAAAAATGGACTGATTTTTTTAGAAAATGCTTGGATTAAATTATAGCAACAGAATAAATTGTGTTATGTAAGAGTCAAGAACTGCAGAACTAAATATTTAATTAACATTTTGTATAGTAGTCTTTAGCTGTAAGTACAGAAACACATTTTCTTAGCATTGATAAAATAATTATTTGTCCAATAGTATACCGGGCAGTGTAACACTTCTCTTCAAGTGCTTCAGATATTTGAAGGTTTGCCTCTCGTTTCTTTCTCGTCGGTATATTCCCAAACGTTCTATAGTTCTATAGCCCTGAGGTCGGGACATTGATATGGCCCTTCATAGCATTGTTTTTTTTTCTTGTTGTCGTTTTAAAGAATGTTTAGGGTAAATATCTTGCTGAAACTGATTAGATTCTGCATAGAGTATTATGACATTGTTGCGTATATCCCTACACATTACATGATCTACAATTTTATGAAGAGGGCCAGTCACCAAACTCCAATGTAGAATCCCCCACCATTAATGAACCACCACCATGTTTTACCATTGGAGAGAGAGGTATAATTGGAGTCCATTTTTAGGATTGGGACCTCGAATATGCTCCATACCATTACTATTAAATACATTAAATTTGAATTCGTCCAGGTTCGAAGTTGTCCAGCGAATTCCAAACGGGCTCTTACGTTCCTTTCTGAGAAAAACAACTGCTGTTCAAAAAGTAACATTCTAATTCTAATCGACTGTCACTAATTTCTGAACACCCAGGATAACTTAAAATTACTTTAATTTTAACCAATGACGGAAATTCTTTTGCTTATTTATAATAAATTAAATTATTAAAGTGTTGCTATATATATTTGGCCAGATACAAAAGACATAAACAACTAAAAAAAATCACCTAAAAAAGGAGATCTCCGTTTAAATGTTTTTCATGTTGTATATTTACAGTGATTTAATCCAGTGATATGGTATCAAAAAGGAAATGCTACTGAGGGAATTATCCACAACTGTGTGAAAACTGATTATGTTGCTATAATTGTAACCAGTACTGTATAGTTTTAATTTCTTTATATGTATTGTAGATTATAAGTATAAGTACATTAGAAAGTTTGTGAAGGTCTCAATTTTGTTACTTTATTCGTATCACTAGTTTTTTAAAGGAGTTCTTTAAATATCCTGTACTTCAGTACAATTTACATTAAGAACCGGTGGGTCTGAACTAAGCGGATATAAAGATTTGTTGACTTTGATGTTATGAAGTTCCACTTATCTCCTTCTCTTAAATGAAGTAGATGTTAGAAGCATTGGCCTGGGTATTTTAGTTCACTCTTGACTAACATATTGCGTGACGATGCTGCCATCCGGTCTTAAGTGTGTTAAAAATGTACCAGTTTTAAAAGTATATTAAAGGATTAGAGTTAAAAACGTGTTTGAAAAGAAAGATGCATATACAACGCTTCAATTTATTTGTTTTCCTTTTTTAGGTGTCCCGGATTTAAAATCTGAAAAAGTGGCAACCTTAGATAAAAAACAATATTGAATACAAAAGTTTTAAGTTTTTAACTGAACCGCCAGAATGTTATGATGTAAACAAATAACAATTAGAAAGTGAAAAAAAATTGCATCGGCTGTGTGATTTTAAATAGAACAACTTGTAGAATATTGCTTCATTAAATGGATCTCTTCTTACTGATTATAGGTCTACGGGGCTTGATATCTTTATTTTTGAAGACAATAGAAACATTGATGTATTAGAACTTACAATGTTTTTATTTTCTTTAACCTCTTATGTCAAGTATTTGTCACATTTCTCAACTGTATTTGAAGATAATGATATTATAGCGGGTTTTCTTTTTAAAATAATCGATGCTAATTATTTTATTATTTGTTAATTTAAAATTTAAATTTCTGCTAGAATATGTTTTATAGACTCCGTTCAAAAATAAAAAGAAGAAATAATCGTGGCCTAGTTTATTATATCTTATAATACATGATGTTAGAAACTCGATGGAATGAAAAATACGGCAGTCAACTGCCTAGAGTACTACTTTAGTTCAGAAGAAGTAATTGTTTCTTAATCTGAATGTTCTAGTTAATTTCCTAGCACATATTATCGTAAAGCTACTTTCCAATATTAACAGTGATTATGATCTAATTTTCTCAAAATCCAAAATTTGCTTTTCCCGTTCAAAAGTTTAAACATAAAAATAGCAGCTGCATTTAAAAAAAAATCCGTATAAAATAAATCAGTAGCTTTAAAAATACAAGCCAAGGTTATTCGGTTCCGATCCGATTTAAATAAACCCAAATTTCTGAACGATTTTGTCACAAAAGCTCCGTCGTTTTATTATAAAAACATGTGACATCTTCGGACTCCCACAAACAGCTGAAAAACGGCGGTAATACACGGACAGCTCGACACAGTTGAGGTTTATATTGAAATTTTCGTCAATATAAGGAATTGTCAGTTGCTTAAATTGTAGTAAGAATTCTTTCCTTTTCCTTTCTTATTCTGGTTGAAGTTCTTCGAAAGCTTTTACTAGAATATATGTGTGCATATATATATATATATATATATATATATATATATATATATATATATATATATATATATATATATATATATATATATATGTAAATATATATATAAATATATATGTGTGTGTGTGTGTGTTAATAAATGTTAAATGGCATTAGTAAGTATAAGTCGAATAAGTACTGTAAAATTACAAGATAAATATATATGCGAAATTCTGTGGTAATTTTTGTCAAGTATAACTGGTTCAGTTTTGTAAATTTACAAATATATTTTTTTAATAGCCTAATTGGGCGAGATCTACAGTTGTACGTGGTCACTCTTGGCCCTCGGCCTACGCCCCACCCTCGAGCTATCAAGTCTAGGGATACGGTTTCGCCTTTGGTCTCTAACAAGCGGCCTACCGACTAGTAAAGTATATCCCAAAATTTAAAATATCCTGACTTTTGCTGTAATAAGTGGACAACAAAGACATTCTGACCATCTGATTATGAAAGGGTGCAGAGATGGACTTGAGCATTTTATTCATTAATGTATATAAGATAAATAAAACTATTAAGTGTTTTTGTAGAGATTTATTTTAGCAGGTACGTGTAAAAACGAATTGATAAAAAATGAGTAGTAAAAATGCGTATACAGTTTGTCCAGGGATGGTGTTTACAAGAAGATAAATTGGGACATACTGTATAAATAACAACATATTTTAATTTAAGGCTTTTAGTTTTTAATTCATTTGTATAAATGTACGAATCTCTACCTTTTACGGCATGCTAAATGAAATTCTTCCTGCTTGTTTTCAAATTTTATAGGTTTGTTAGGTGTGCATTGATTCCCATAGAGTTTTCGCAATACTAGCAGAGGGCACATATGTTTTTTAATAATAACAAAAATATTATAATTTTGTAAAACAATTTTAGGATTAACATAGAACGAAAGCTTTCACGGCTGTGGTCAATTAAGAAATCATGGTTCTTGGGATTAGACCGTGTCAAAATGGAATCATTTTCCTACGTTTCGCCTTCGATTGCACGAGTTCAGCTCACTGAAGGCTTTTGAAGTCTTAAGATTCTAAACCACTGTTTCTACGATTATTTAAAACATTACTTTTTTCAATTAATTTAAACCACAAAATAAAATAAATTCTATAAAAATACGCAATCGTAACCACAATCTATCACACGATTGCATTAAACGCATCAACTGACCAAAATGTGTAAAGTTTCCTCAGCGCAGCTGTTGACCCAAAATTTGCTAACGTAAGCCGTATACTACCTATGCCCCCCATTACGAATTCAATCGGGAACACTCGGGAAAAACTCGCCATCGTTTATAACCACGACGACATCGCGGGCCGCCCGCTTCATGGTCCAACGAAACGAAACCTTCGGAGATCGCTGGGCGAGGCATCGATAGTGCGACGCCGCGGAATCAACATGAACATTCAACGAGTTTACACGCTTAGAATAATAGAAGGAATTTCCAAATTTAAAAGAAATTAAAAAAATATAAATTATTTATTATTTTCTTTTTGGAAATATTTATTGGGTGCTCATTGACCATATGACCTAATGGAGGAGCCGCCATTGCTGTTGCCTTAGCTTGATGCCAAATATGTTCAATAGGATTCAACACACAATTTAGTTGAGTAATGGTTATCCTACAGTGCCCTTGATTGTAGGAATTGGGGTCTTTATGTCTGTTCCCGGGTTTCGTGCAAAGCACTTTGTCTTTAAAACTTCTTTTTACCAAAGTTTCGTAAATATTTTTCACTATTTGGTTATCGTCAAGTGATAAATGTTTTCTTTTGCGATAGCCACAATTGCAATTTTCCCACGAATCATATAACTAAAACAAAAAGAAATACATACTTTGCGTGTCAGACACTTAAAATTATCTTTTGAAACTAATTCGGACGTCTGGTCAGCAGACGTATAAAACATTTAACGAATTCCCAACGGGGTTGCCAGGTAGTAAATGTATATGTAAAAATAGATCCAATATGATGGCACTATACAAATGAGGGTCTTAACAAAGCAGCATAATCAAGCTTCTTAACAATTCCAGTGTATCGAACCCTCAGGAAAAAGTTGAACTATTTGCCAATTCGCTCTATGAACAATTAAACGAGTGCCCTGCAACAGATTATGTTCTAGAAAATCAAATAAACAGAGCATTTTAGTCTATAAACACACGCCAAATGACCCCTCACCGTCTGTCTCCTTGAAAGAAATCCAAGAAATCCTAATGGAGCTCAACATAAAAAAGGCCCTTGTATTAGATAACATTCCACACATTGCTCTGAAAAGTGCCCCTATTAATATAGATAATCACCTTGTATATATTATAAATAGAATGTTAGAATTATGTTACTTTCCTAGCGCGTGGAAAAAAGCCAGAATTTTGATTTTGAGGAAAAAAAAACGAAAAACCCAATTTGGCCGTGAGCTATAGGCCGATCAGTATCTTGCCCACTCTGGGGAAAGTGACTGAGGGGCTAATTTTAAACAAACTAAATTTTTTCTGCATTCAATAGAGAAAAAAAAGTAGGCGCCGTTTTTTTTAGATATTAAAAAGGCATTTGGCACTACTTGGCATAACGACCTGGTGGTGAAACTAATACGCTACGCAATTCCCAATTACCTTGTCAAAAGTATTCAATCGTTTCTTTTTAACAGAGAATACTTAGTTCAAATTGATGGCTACTCTTCCACCACGAAATTAATTAGAGCAGGTGTACCTCAAGGTTCCCCACTCTCCCCTCCAATTAGTTGATACATTTAGTTATTCAATATTTTCACTTCAGATATTCCCAAAACTAGTTTCATCAATCTATACCCGTTCGCCGACGACACTGCTATCATTACAAATAATTAGAACCTCTCTAACAGACAACAAAATCACCTCATCCTCATACATAATTGGATGGGCACATGGAAGTCGAATCTGAATCCCAATAAAACCCAGACCGTCATATTTAACAAAAGCAATAGGGACCAACCCACTAAAAAAGTCAAATTATTAAACATCGAAATAAATTGGATAAAGGAAGCCAAATACCTGGGAGTCATTTTTGACAGGTGCTTGAATTGCTCTACTAACCCCAATAACAACATTGAAAAAGCCAGGGCCGTATTTGTCATTTTATACTCAATCTTACACTCAAAGAGCAAGTTAAATCCTTAAATCAAAATTAATATTTGTGAAGCATATATAAGACCATTACTCACGTATGCCTCTCCCACATGGAGTAACTGCCATAACAATCGAGAAAAAGTTACAAACATTTCAAAAGAAATATTTAAGAATCATGCTGGAGGTACTTCATTCGACACAGAGACTTTAAACTTGACTTCCTAAATGTTTTTATCAATAAATTAAATTCCAACTACTTTATAAGAGCGGACCTATCTGATAATACTTTTACATACAAAATATATACCGTAAAATTACAAAATGATTAAAAGAAAAATGTGTGAAATTTACCTTCAAGTGATCATGCAATTTTTGCTCGAAAATTACATTTCAAATTAATTTTACAAAATATGTAAATATATACTAAATTAGATTTGTAAATATAGTTATTTCCACAATATTTGAAACTTTAAAAATCTTAAACAGTTGATGACATGATCGACAAAAATTACAACAGCATATATGTTGTAATGTAATTTAACCTCGAATTAAACATTTATTTTTGTATTTTGTAAAATTAGTTCATAGATTTGTAAATTTAAAAATCTTAATAAGTTATACTGAAGAAAAATTACATCGACCTGCATTTCGCACATTTACTTTGTAAACTTTTTGTAATTGCACCTACTTACTACTATTTACTAATGAAATTAAACATTTAATTAATTCCTATACATATTTTGTAAAATTAGTTTATACATCGCTGAATTTAGATTTCTTTTCAAAACATTTTTTTGTAATATACATTTAGGTAAAATCATTTTATACGTTTACAAATTTAAAAATCTTAATCAGTTACACTGAACAAAAATTACAAAACTAATATGTAAAACTCGCAAATTTATCTTGTAAACATTTTGTAATTTTACAGTGTATTTTTGCAGTGTACGAGGCCGTATTAATTCCGTCGTTATAATCGTAGAGTAGAGCAACGTTGTTCATTAATATTATTATAGTTCGAGATGGGTAAACCGTGTATCTTCGAATATTAAGGCATTAACATTTCAACTGAACGTGGTCCGATTTTAATTTATGCAAAATTAAATTTACGGGTCTTAATAAGGGATGAAACAGACCCTGTATGCGCTCCTACGATAAATTGCTGTCAAAATAAATCACAACTTATAACGGTTTCATAATTACATTATCTGTGCTGCTGAAGATAAATATAAACACATAAGTGTATTAACTAGGAGTTAGAGCGGGCTTTTGAATTGAAATTGAATAAAACAAGGGCAAAATCCCAGAATTACATTTTCCAAATTGCCGCTTTGGCTATGCGAAAGTTATTAATGTAAATCGAATTTGTCGATGCATTGTTGTTAAAATCATTATACAAAATACCCAAGTAAACAGAAAATTACCAATAAATGTAATTATTAATGCTGTTGCATTAGCCATGCCCCAATGAATATCAAATTAGCTTTACTCACGTTAAAAATAATCGTTCCGATTTTAACGTATACAGACTAGCATGTTTTTAAATTTATTTTATGATGGACATTTACTATGGAAAATAAGTTTATGGAAAGATTGGGCGCTCAACTCAAGACATTTTTAGAATTTACAGTTATTCTGTATTAGTAGAAGCAAATCATTAGAGATAAGTTTAAATTTTATTTTACGTTTGGGTAATATTCTTTTTTTACGACACAATTTTCTCTAAAACTTTTCAAGCCTATACCAAAAGGTTATTCTTTCCCAGTGCTGCTTCTGGTATAAAAGTTTAACTAGCTCAAATTGAAGAGTTTCGCCTCGAGTTTCATTCAAAATGAAATATACATTGTAATTCGTAATATCCTGGTTGCTCTACCGAGTATAACTATTTCATTATATTACTTAGTAAAGTCTATCTAAAGTCAATTGAGACAACATAAAAGCGATTTCATTCTGAAGCGTGGGGCGCCGTGATAGAAACTAATTTTTGTAAAACAGATTAATTATTAGTTTTTTATTTGATCTGATCAGGGTATGGGGGCGAAATAGGGGGCTACATGGCAAAAAAATGTATTCTCCGTAAATAAATCACATACAACGTATTTTTATGGGTTTATGGGTATAGAGATTATTCCAGTTGTAACCTATTTGATAATATATTTACTTTGAAATTACACAGAAGGGAAAATGAAGGGGATACAAATTGAAAGTTTCGTTAAATATCGAGTAGGTAATATGTCATTTTGGAGGCTTTCAGGCATATATATTTCAATTTTAAAATTTATTTGATTTTGAGGGGTTGAGGTAAATAGGGAAGTGGCTAAATGTCAAATACTTCGTAAAAAACTGAATCGTTCAGAGAGGTTTTTTAATTAGCGTATTTCAGTTTTAAACTTTATTTGAAGCGCAAAAAAAAACCTTAATTTTTGACTAGAATTTCAAATCAATCTGATGAGTATTTTTAAGCTATGCCGCGAACTGAGAGACAGACAGACGGATCGACAGAATTGATAAAACATATTTTTGGGCATTTAGGGATGCTAAAACCTTAAAATATGTAAAACTTGACAGACCGATTTTGTCACGATTACAAATATTTTATTTGGCCTCTATTTTGTTCGGCGCACCGTCTTTAATTTGAACCACAGTTTAACTTATCGCTGTACCACGATTAGTTATGACACACAATTTAAAATCAGTCCATTAAGTAGTTTTTTCAGTCTGGATTTTTAAATATTTTTTTAAACCGCCATTTTGTTCCGCCATCTTGGATTCGTACAAGAAATTACCAATTGATTTCCACAAAACACTTGATTTCTGTACAAAATTTGAGATTCGTTGGTGGTATTCGAGTGGTTTTAAAACAATTTTTTTAACATTTTACTAGGATGCCATTTTGTTTAGCCATAATGGATTTTTACCAAAATTAACCAGGTATCCCCATATGACTCTTAATTTTTGACTAAAATTTGAAGTCGATCTGATGAGTAGTTTTTAAGCTATGCCGCGAACTGACAGACAGACAGACAAACCGACAGAATTGATAAAACATATTTTTTGGCATCTAGCAGCGCTATAACCTGAAAATATGTAAAACCTGAGAGATTGATTTTTTCACGATTACAAATACTTTGTTTGGCTGTCATTTTGTTTCGCCATATTGAATTAAAACCACAGTTTTACTAGTTCATCTCTATACCACAATTAATTATGGCACACAATTTGAAATCAGTCCATTAAGTTGATTTTCAAGCTGAATTTTTAAATATTTGATTAAGCCACCAATTTGTTCCGCCATCTTGGATTCATACCAAAACTTTACCAGTTGATTTCTACATAACACTTGATTTTTGTACAAAATTTGAGATAAGTTGAATAAGTGGTTTTTTAGTAATAATGTTTTTAACATTTCACTAGGCCGCAATTTTGTTTCGCCATATTGGATTTTTACCAAAATATTACCAGGTCATCCCCATATGACCCTTAATTTTTGACTAAAATGTCAAGTCAATCTGATGAGTAGTTTCTAAGCAATGCCGCGAACTGTCAGAAAGACAGACAAACAGACGGACCGACGGAATTGATAAAACATATTTTTTTGGCATCTAGGGGCGCTAAAACCTGAAAATATCTAAAATCTGAGAGATTGAGTCTTTTCACGATTACAAATATTTTACTTGACTTGCATTTTGTTCCGCCATTTTGAATTAATACCACAGTTTTACTAATTCTTCTCTATACCACAATTAGTTATGGCACACAATTTGAAAATTAAAGTATTTCTTTTATGCCGAATTTTTAAATATTTTATTCAGCTGCCATTTTGTTCCGCCATGTAGGATTTGTACCAAAATTGTATCAGGTAATACTTGATTTTTGTGCAAAATTTTAGGCAAATTGGGTAAGTAGTTTTTTAATAATAATTTTTTTTTAACATTTCACTAGGCCGCCATTTTGTTTTGCCATATTTGATTTTTACCAAAATGTTACCAAGTCAATCGGTCAGTAGTTTTTTAGCTATGCCTCGAACAGATAGACCAACGCAATTGAGAAAAAATGTTTTTCGGTATCTAAGGACCCTGAAACGTAAAGATCTCAAAAAATCTCGAGAGGTAATTTTTTCACGATTACAATACTTCTCTTTTACAAGGTAAGTAAAAACATTGACTAGAATAAAAAGAAATTTTTATTCTACGGCATTGTCACTGACACGAGATCTCTGAACAAGTGCAGGCGATGCAAATATTTTAAAATGTATCTTTTTTGTTAAATCAACGTCTCCAAAAATCTAACCAATTGAATTACGGATATAATCAATCAAAGTGCTTAATTCTAATACTCCGCCCACAAATTTTGTAATGAGTCCACGTTGACTCTGTCGCGAAGGTCCGCTGTTTGTACGGGAACCTGTAAACTGAATAAAAATAAATTTATTTGATGTAAGTGGTGTAGTAAATTGAGCGTACCCCAAATTTTCCGCTGTCTCAATTGACTTTAGATACACTATACTTTGTGTGAATTTTGTATTTCAGTATATAGTTTACTAAAATGTATATTGGTTTTTACTTATTCAAAATATTTTTTTAATACTCCACTTCATAAACAAAAATGTTGATATCGTGTAGTAACTAATAATAACTGTTAAATGAATGTTTCAAACCTATAATAAAACTAAAAGAACTGTTTAATTTTTGATTTGTTAGGAGCCATTTTAACACCGCGTCTGTAAATACGTCTTTGCAACTAAATGTCTGTAGTTTGTGACCAATCCAAGTAATTACTTTCCAAAGGTTACCTACCGTTTGTGGACTGGTTAAGAGATAAAAATCTAGTCTTTTAAACTATTTTAACCAAAATTATTATTTATGTTTTTAATTTCATTTATTTTATTACAAATTAACATTACGGTGGAAATTAGCTCTTTAATGAACAAACCGAGGAACAAATTATACATAGATCACTAAGATCTAGATTTATCGAGTTGATTAGAAATATACTTAACATTTATTCACTTTTATCGATTATTGTATTCGACAACAGTAGTTTTGCTTGGTACAAGTTTATGTCTGAATCATAAGTTCATTCAGATTAAGTTACTATTTTAAAAAAGTGAGGGTGAGCTGCTGCTATGAAATAAACGGAATTAATGATTCTGTATATCTCTTTTTCCTAAAATAATCAGTAGCAAGTTTCGACTAAATTCTGGCCCTCTTTAGTATCGCAATTTTTTTTATTAGTCAATAAAGTCTCCTTTTCGCAACAAAGCCTAACTAGACGGGATCCAAAGCTTAACGTGGACTCCGAACCACGGTCCTCGGTGACTATTTTGACCCCCCGGCCACACCCCACTCTAAACTTATCAACTCTCGGGTTACGATATTGTCTTTCATCTTTAACAAGTGACCTGTCGACTAGAAATTTTTACATTTATGAGGATATCGGAGTAACTCTAAACCGCGTTTACGCTTCAACGTCTTATTTACCGACTAAGAAAAATATGTCTCGAGTGACGAGTTTTTTTCTTTAAAATTTAATTGTTTTCGTTTTCAAGAAAGTTTATGTTTTTGTTTGTTGAAAAAACTGTAATTCAATGCAATTAATTTCCATACATTTTATTTTCACTTTTTTTAAACGTATTTTTTTTAACTAGACGAAAATGCGTTTTTCAAAGTCATCCGCCGTGTTTTGTATTTGGATTGTGATTTATGTATAACAGCAGAATCGAGAATTTTAATTTCACTATTATACTTTTATTTTTTACTCATATTCATTTTTAAATATTATTTTCGTTTATTTCTTTTCATTAACTGTGAATCTTAGTTTTTTCAAACTTCTGTTCTACTTCACTTGCTAGTTAGTCGGTTGGTTGCAATCTAATTGTGGCCTTATTTACGATATTTACGTGGCGTAAATCAAGTACTTAGTCGTAGTACGTAGTCAAGTACCTACTTAGGCGTGTACATAAGCGTTTTAAGGTTATTTGAACAAAACGGATTGTTTTTTGTTAAACTGAACATCCTAATCTTAAAAACCAATCTGAGTGGGGCACATATTTTTTACTAATTATTAAATATTTTTTACTTACGCTGTATTTCAGTAAAATTAGTAAATCAATCAAAATAAAAGTTTGAGCAAAATAAAATATGCACGGTATCCAAAAAATTAAATGTTTAAAATTTGACAGTTGCATGTGTACCAAAAAATCCATTTTTTGGGTGTTTTTAAATGCAACCCTGTAGCGAATTTTACCTTATTAGAGACCTTTAAAGGACAAACATTTCTGCGCACACCAGAGGTCCCAACAACCCGTTTTCGAGTAGCGAAGGAATGAAAAGAACAATGTCATTGTTACTGATAAAAAAATGTGTTTAACATATGTTTTCTGGGTTTTGAAAGGAAATCAACAACACATTATATTAGTATATGTCGATGTTAATGAAGATGATCCAGATGGCAGATTACAGTTTTGTGAAGGAATGTTACATTTATGTAAAATGCAACCAAATTACTTGTATAGGACATGTTTTAATGAGAAAGCACTTTTTTTTCTGAACGGCAGTCAATAGACACAACTGTCGTTACTGGAGTGATGAAAATCCTCACTGGTTTGAAGTCAAGAGGCTCATACAGAGTATGCTCAGAAACTTAACGTATGGACTGGAGTTACGACAATAAGGTAATTGGTCCGTTTTTTGTTAATGAATCTCTTACCGGTCCTTTAAACTGACAACTATTGGAAGAAACTTTGTTATACCTGCAATTGTAGCAACTATCGAAGACGGCGATATTGACTATGACACAATTTTTCAACAGGACGGAGAGTCTCCGCACTTTTATTTGCACGTCGAAGAATCTTTATAATTAATTTCCTGGGCTTTGGCGTGGAGCTGTTGAATGACCAGCACTGTCGCCGCACCTTGCTATATTTGATTTATTTCTTTCGGGTTACTTAAAAGAGCGAGTATTTTTTACAAAACCCAATAATTTACGAGAAAGGAAAGAAAAAATTACTGATGTTAGTCTGAAATGCTCAAAACGTTAAAAGGGAATTTAAAAGTAGACTTTAGTAATGTCGAGAAGTAAGTGGTCATTTTCAGCATCTTATAAACTTGAACATAAGTTTTAAACCTATGACTTGAATTCTTATTTCCATATCTTACCTTTCGAAAACCCCCAGTTTCCATAAAAATTTTTGTCTTTTAGAGGGTAAAATTCGAAATACGTTTGCATTTAAAATTCAAAAGTTCAACCGCCACCACACTCAAAAAAGCTGATTTGCGGTTCACATGCAACTCCCAAATTTTAATTTCTTCATCATTACTAGTACTCGAGATATTAGATCCTTCTAAGACTTTTCGGACAGGCTGCATGAAACTGTTTTAAGTCATAAATCGTAAAGTATTCTCTTCTGGCTACCACTCGAAGTACCTACTAAACCTTTTTTGTTCAAGTTTCGTAATACACCACCCATGAAAAGAGGTAGTTTAAAAGGACCCAAACGAAAGAATTAATGGTCCAAATAACCATATGAAACAGTTAGGTCTCTATTTTTTGGTCCTTTACTAAATATTATTAAATCCCAGAAACAGATCTGACGTTTATAGCCGACAAGACCAGCTATACGAAATACTAAAATTGCTGACCAGATGATATACACGAGACAATTTCTGAGAATTAAGGGCTATTTCTATCCGGGGCATATCCTATCCGGGCTTTAAAAGTTTTTCGGTAAGAGTTTTATTACACTTGCGTTACGGTTTTAGCCTTGATATACTTATACTGCAGTAGCGTATCTTCAGTACATACTTATTTTTAGGCTTAGGGTAATTATTCATTTAAAAATCAAATAATGTGCATGCAAAGATGCTTTGAAAAACATGAAAATATGCTTTTCAATATTGGGTTGTTTTAGAGCAATAAATAAATAAAACAGAAAATGTGTGATAATAAGATTGTTTATTAAATAATGGCTACTGAAAAATCTGTACAATGCACTTTAATTTTATACAAAAAGAGACAAAATAGAAACATTTGTATAAATTAAAAATGGTAAGAAAGTAAACACAAAATTAATTCAAGCAGCAGCCTTAAATAAATTACGTTTACATTATGATGTAATACATTTTCAAATTTAATTAAATTTTGTTTTATTATTCGATAGTAGTAGTTTATATTCCGAAAATATTATCTCAATGTCATAGGAGACAATTGAACAATAAATATACTAACAAATAACAATCACTCCTTGCTAAAAACTCCAGACTATTTGAAGTAAAATACTTACAATATTTACTCTTTCTCTTTATTATCCAAGAACGTACTAATATTTTTTAAATCCTAGTAACCACCAGTATTCTTTTGCATAACACTGGTTAACTTTTGGTAAATATTGTTATTTTTATTTTTATTGCATTTAAAGTCATTCTACAAGTACCTCTGTAGCATCAGATAAACAAGCAAAATTCGTTTTAATGTAAATTAGATCCTCACTTACACCTTTTTTTGCAAAAACACGTTTTGTGCGTCTTTTATGAAGTGCATATCTTCACCCTTAAATTCGTTTACAGCATTCTTTAATACATCGAAGTACTCCACGTAATAAATAGCAACGTTTATCCACGTTCTCTATCTTGTTACAATTGAAGCCAGAAGTAGGGGAATATTCGTCGTAATCTGTAAATTTTTCCACCCGGGATGGAGCTTTTAAAAACACATTTTTCACTGACGCAATTAATTCATTAACTTGCGGATAAAACGCCCAGGCTTGTTCAGCAACACGAACATGAACAAGGCAACTAACATACAATTTTGGGATACAAATTTTGGTGACCACCCATTGTTTTCCACATATATGGTGCAGCATCTGTAACTATCGCTAACACTTTTTCATACATGCCACATCAGACCACAAAAGAATAAGGGAGTAACTGAAGCAGCAAATAGTTGAATGGTTCAATTTGCCCAATAGGTACTTTTAAAGACAGTAAATGTTATTTCTCCCTTTCTTTTTCTACTCTCAATACACAAAATTAGCGACACATCTTTGTTCTACATCAAGTGTTTCATCTAGCGAAACCCATGTACTTTTGCGTGTCACTTTCTCTCACAAGTAGTGTTTTTCTTAAAGTGGATTGACGTCATAATATTTTTCCAAAAAGCTTTTCAGGATATGAGTACTCAGTTTGTTCAATGGAATATCTGCTCTGATAAGGGCCTTCCATCAGTCTTCATTAAACTTCGAACGTTTGGGAAACTGATGCAACACCCCACACGAGTAAACTAAATCTAAATAAATAAATATTTCTAAATATTGGAAGCCCTAACAGGCCCTAACATAAAATTACCGAATCGGCTTGTAATCTTCTAATAATCAACTCTTTTTTGTTATGGTCGAAATGACTTATTTAAAATTCATTTTTTGGTGTCTGTATCTGTTTTGCCATTGCCGAAATGGTTAATTTAGGAATAAAAATAAACCTAAAAAATATTTTTGCGCGGTCTTCCCCGTCACCCATCCAAATACTAACCACGCGCGGCGATGCTTTACTTTGATTATTGTAAAGGCAAGTAACGATTGAGCTAAAATTTGACATACCTATGTAACTCCGGTGACAATGCGATAACATGGTACCATGGAGTAAAAAAATAATGTTAAAAAGTACTTAAAAATCTTCTAAAAACAAGCTTTTATTCATATAATATTGAACAAAAAAATAAAAAGTAGTATTTAGTGTATGAAGTTAAATACATAAACATCGAACTTTTAAAAATGTGATTGTTTTTTAAAAGCTTGAGAGTTTATTTCAAGTAGGATGACATCTCACGCTTTAAGTTTTTAAGAAATTCGTTTTTTTTAAAGTTCTGTATTTATGTATTTCACTTCATTCACTAAATATTATTTTTATTTTTTAGTCCAATATTTTATAAATACAAGCTTGTTTTTAAAAAGATTTTTTCAAACTTTATTATTTTTATTTTTTAGTCTAATATTTTATAAATGAAAGCTTGTTTTTAAAAAGATTTTTTCAAGCTTGTTTTTAGAAGATTTTGTACGTACTTTTTAACATTATTTTTATGCACCCTGTATAAGATATTCACGATTTTTTTACTCTATGGTACCATGTTATCACATTGTCACCGGGGTTACATGGGTATGCCAAATTTTAGCTCAATCGTTACTTGCCTTTACGGTAATGAAAATAAAGCATCGCCGCGCGCGGTTAGTATTTGGATGGGTGACCACCCGGAGAAGACCGTGCTCCGTCTAAGGACAGGCTGCTAACAATAGGTAGTAGTTGTAGATACAATAATGTCCGTGACAGAACTCCCGCGTCCTCTATAAAATAAAGGTACCGTGAAGGGCAAATGCATGTTTCGGTATTTGGAGAACGTCGACTGAAACTCCAACTCCGCACCCTGTAATGCAGGGCGTAGGTCATCAAAAAAGGCAATTACTGTTTAATGTAAGGGGGTCATTATTCTTAGGCCTCAGGCCTTCGTGGTATGTCCAAACAAAAAAAAATTGGATTCCAGCAAGTGCTTGAAAAATGGATTACAGATTTTGAACCGGAAAGGCAGTTTTTTTAAGGTACTCTAAAAAGGCAATATGTGTTATCTGCGCCTATTTTGGTACGATGTATGATGCATGTATGAGACATAAATTATTATCTCATAAAGGTAGTTTTTTATTTATTACATTGTATTTATTGTCTCCAGTACAGTGCTGTTCTTTGGAATAACCGTAACTATTTTATTATATGTTATGCCGCTGCTTTCAGCTAGATGTTTCTTGATATAAACTTGCCTGTTATATTTTCATGCTAAAGTTAGCCGTTTTTGGGCCGAAACTATAGAAAAAAATGTTTCTTCTAACAACTTTCCGTGTTTAAGAACTCAATCAAGTGTATCATAAGTTTTCTAATGTAGGTATCTTAAAATAACCGATCTTTAACAAAAAGAAAATTCATTCATTACTTGTGTATAATTTATATCATAAGGCAGAAGCATTTCTTGGATTTGTAATGGAACCTTTGTTTTTACAAAAAATGGAAGTTCAGGCGAAATATTATTAATGGAGCGATTGTCTGAGAGAATTGTATTACCTCGGTACAAATATCAGGGATACGCGCTTAGGGGAAGGGGAAATCGGGAAGGGATTTCTTTTTTAATTGATTAGTTTTTTTACTGTCCTAGCAACATCCATTTTACTATTAAACCATAAAACGTCAAACCAAGCTGATACAGTAGTTAGGCAACAATTTGACGCGCGGCGTGTAAATTTAAAAATTACCACATACCTACATAAAAGGAATAAATGTCAGTCAATACCACATACAATTTACATAATATATATACATATATAAAAGGACTGCAGTTTAAAAACTCGAGCGTCAAGTAGTCTAAATCCTTCAGTTCCCAGACGGCTTTAATAAGTTTCGTGTGATAAATAAACATATACGTTTAAAATTTGCCCCGAAACGGCACAACTACATTTTAAAAGGACTTTTCAAGTACTCGTCTCAAACTTTGTTTAATATCTCTCAGAACAGGTAAGTCGACCCGAGTTTGTAGTGAGACTGTTTTGCCGTTGGGACTTTACGATTTTACTGACTACATACTACAGGGTGATTATACTTTCAAAATATCGCCTCTAGGCGAAAATGCATACTTTTGTATTAACACTTGAACTAGATATCAACTCTAGAAGAGAGTGATTTACATTTCTTATTATTAATTACTTTGGCTTACCTCTTTGCTTTGTCTTAAACTTTGGAAAGAAGAGAACTTGTCTCTTTTGTGCTTGTTAGTTATAAGTTGATATTAAATACACATAGTAGGTAGTCCCTAGTTGCCTAAAAAGGGGTTTTAACTTTTCACTAGGTGTGTATCTGGCTCAGGTCTAGCTCTATTTTGTTCTGTTTTTGCATAGCACAAAAACTGTTTATGTAATTAGCTTGAAATCCAGTATCCATGGGGAACAACATACCGTCTTAATTTAATGTTTAAAAACCGGCAAAGGCCTTTATACGTAATAATAGCCTTCCTTTTTCAACGAATATTTTATTTTAAATAAATAGAAAATCGAGTTTTTAATGCGTTCTGTCACAGGCGTATCTAATAATAAGAATCAAAATAAGAAGTACGGCAACATGACAATATGGCTTCCGGGTCAACTATTTTATTCACTTGTGCAGCTAGTTCAGTCTAAACTCTAAAATGGCATGAAGGCGACGCACGTGAAATAAAACGTACATACAAAAAATAAATTTTTTTGTAGATACATTTTCGGTTTTATAAAAGTCCCAAAACTGCTGCTCTAGGTCTTGGTAATCGGCCGTGGCTATATATGAAAAGTATATCTAAACATGATTATTGTTATATGGACATTTGAAATAACAAGGGTAAATTGACCTTTTCTTGGAATTATTCCCATAATAAAACCTAATTTATCAAACAATGTAGAATATATATATATATATATATATATATATATATATATATATATATATATATATATATATATATATGTCATCCATATATATATGACGAGGACCTTTTTTTTTAGCTTAATTAGGATCTTTCGGTTTACGCTTTAACGCACATCTAATTTAGAAAATGAAACTCCAGAAGCAAAGTCTATACACGCCACCTATCGCAAGAGACTCCCACCCACACTCTAAGCCAACCTGCCTGTGTCGGTCCATGTAATTGTGCAAAAATTCAGACGAAATAAACAGATTTGCTTCTAGAGAGGGCCGTCGACAAAAAAACCTGCTGTTCTGAGATTATAATGATTTGAACTAAGCTAAAAAAGTACTCATAGTTGAGTTTTTTAGATAAGTATAACAGACGTTTTGAAATTTTGCTTATAGGCTGATAGTTTATTACATTGTTCTTTAACAAACCATGGCAGATTTAAACCGTTCGGGAAATTTGTCCAAACTGAGGAGGTGATTAAAGAGGAGAGACATAATGTGAATTAGCGCACTGCTTTATGAAGACAGAAGGCAATTTGTCAGGTCCAGCTCCTTTGTTGGATTACAGCTCAAGCAGGGCATTTAGAACCTCCTCTTCTCGTAATGCAATACTTCGTATATGAGAGTGTTGTAAATGTTATCGAGTTATATTGTTATAGTTCCAGGGAATTAATATTTATATATTACAAACTTCCACTAGAAATATTATTTTTTTAAAAACTTTGATCTTCCTTTTCTTTTCCTATGCCTTAGGCATGTCATTTTTCTCGACAGGATAGGTTAACACTTGTGGTTAATGATTGCGGAGGCGTTTCAATTCATTGCGATAAACAATAACAAATTTGTATGTTTTTACATGTCAACTGTCACTTAGACGAGGAGCAGATAGATGTCCAACCAAGTGGTCTCCTGCCGGGATCCAGCCTTATATAGCTTTGGATTTTTTTAAGTGCATAAACTACAGGAACAAACATTTATGGGAACTTTTTTCTTATTTCCGTGTAAGAATAATTTAGATATGGAATGAGTGGTTTTAAAAAAGAAAAATGAGGGATACTTTGCGCATCTGGCTCGTTCAGAATTTTCTACTCAGCCGGTCCTGAATTCGGAATTATGTTAGGGTTTAAAACTTTTTGAGCGTCCACTTTCAACTAAACTTGACTTTCCTGTCCTTCTCAAGAAAGTGCACTCGACAATAATTGTTTCGAAACGAGCTAAGTAGAAAAAAGAGCGTTTCGCAAACCCTTTTTAATCGTATTCGATAAGTTTAACGGTTTTGGGAGTAAATGTTAAAACAGAACGCAATAAATGCATTTATTTCAGTCGACTTAATGGTCTTAGACATAAAACACGTGTATAGTTAACCAACATTAGGAGTTTAAACTGCTTTCTCCTAGTAGCGTTTCATTTAATTACATAGCAATTAATTTACACACCATAGAAATTTAAAGTTACAACCTGTAAGTACCCTCTTACCGTAAGGGGACATTAATACATATGAGCTATAGCTACGTGAAATGCAAATTTCTTTCTTTTCAAAATTGTTTTTAAACATTCAACTGCTCAACTATATGGGCAACTTGGTATAGCTACAGGGGCCTTGACCTATGCGTCTTTACTTTAGGCATTGTTTTTTCCAAATATCCGAGCAATTGAAAAAAACAAGTTAGCACTTGCTCCTCACTGTCTTCTGTTCCATACTTTCATGCAATAATACGAATTGTTAAGAAAAAAATAAAGTGCATAAAAGATGTAAATATAAGATCTGTTGAAAATTAACTAGTGAAGAATCTGAGAATATTCTGTAATTATCCGTCTATTAAAAAACAATATGTTAGTAAAGTACCTGGCGAGATGCCTTGGGGTGACAAATACGTTAAAGGTGATTCCGATATCAGCGATTTGTTTGGCGATTATTTCGAGAGTGTTTTTGGGCCGGAGAGATATAATTTTAACTCGATAACATTTATAACACTCTTATATACGAAGTATTGCATTACGAGAACAGGAGCTGGACCTGACAAATTGCCTTCTGTCTTCATAAAGCAGTGCGCTAATTCACATTATGTCTCTCCTCTTTAACCACCTCCTCAGTTTGGACAAATTGCTCGAACGGTTTAAATCTGCCATGGTTTGAAGAACAATGTAATAAACTATCAGCCTATAAGAAAAATTTCAAAATGTCTGTTATACTTATTTAAAAAACTCAACTATGAGTACTTTTTTAGTTTAGTTCAAATCATTATAATCTCAGAACAGCAGGTTTTTTGTCGACGGTCCGCTCTAGAAGTAAATCTATTTATTTCGTCTAAATTTTTGCACAGTTACGTGTACCGACACAGGCAGGTTGGCTTAGATTGGTGTGGGTGGGAGTCTCTGGCGATAGGTGGCGTGTATAGACTTTGCTTCTGGAGTTTCATTTTCTAAATTAGATGTGCGTTAAAGTGTAAACCGAAAGATCCTAACTAAGCTAAAAAAAAGGTCCTAGTCGTATAATCATATATGGATGACTAAACTAGAAAGTCTTGGCTTTGGTTTACTGCCAAACACAAAAAGTCCTTTTTTATATTACTTGTTTCCAGACTAGACACAGAAATACTAACATATATAAAAAAGATTTTATATTAGTACTTGTGGTTAAACATTTTAACATCCAGACCTGCATTCAGGTAGCCAATATCTATAGGGTTTTACGGCTAACTGTCCCGGTAAATTATATTGCAGCTAAGAAATCAAGGAATAATTCTGAAACGGACTCAATAATTTACCAATGAAGAACTGCTAAAAATCGCCAATCAAAAGAAAGTCACTGTTGACATTAAGCACAGAAAATGGAAGTGTATTGGTCTCATACTTGAACCTATGGGGTCAAGGCGTGGAGGACGCCCCTGGCGAATAACCATCCAGAGCGAAATTAAAAGGGCCCGTAAACCGTAAAACCAAGTAAAAAAAAATGCTCCAACTAGGAGTAAATAGATTACTTTGAAAATTTTGTTCTGGCCATAAATGAACATGAACCGTTTTTTTAACAATATTTTAAATTGTGCAGTGTTGCCGCTTCTACCTTAAACCGGTAGCACCATCCGTTTTCTTAATGGAATGATCTGTATATTATTGCGTGTGTGTATTGTCCTGAACATTCTAAACACTTTTTGTTAAAAGAAGTGGATTGCACTTTCCTACCTTAGTTTTTAGTTATCTATCTCCTGGCACTAATTTCTATTTTCACAGAAAATGTCAAATTTTGACACCTCCTGTCAAACCAGAAATTTTTGTAGGCAAATAAATAATTTCAAACTAACATAGGAAAGTAAAATCCATTTCGTTGCAAGTTAGGTCGTTTGAGAATTGCATAGCTTTAAAGGGTGAAAAATGTCAATTTTCTAGCGCAATTTTCTCGAATTTAAGTATAGGAACATAACACAAAAAGAATTTAGAATGTTCAGGAAAACACAAAAATCCAATAATATACAGAAGGTTTCGTTTAGAAAACGCATGTTGCCTACCGGTTTAAGGTAGAAGCGGGAACACTGCACAATTTAAAATATTTTAAAAAGAGAGTTTGGAGACTGGTTCTCCAGATGCTACTAATATGTTATAACCCTGTATATATCATTTAATACTCCAAACGAAAGCCATGAGTCACAGAGTAATTCAATGCCGGTCGTGGTATTAGCCAGCGGAGTAGTAGTTTTTGTGATTCCATTTTGTGCCCTTACCCTATACGGGGCTCACTCATAATATGGCAATAAGTAGGCATTTTTTCCCTAATGCCAACTAAACATATTCTAGCAAGTATTTAAGTCTAATTATAGTAATAATAGCTATATAAGAATGCCAGATTATGACATTCTAAAATAACAAAAATTGAAAAAAAAATATAGTAGATAATATCACATTTTTGTTTCAAAACTAAAATTATGTATAGTTTCATTTTGCTTATTTTTGCCATAATATTGCCAATATATATATATATATATATATATATATATATATATATATATATATATATATATATATATATATATATATATATATATATATATATATATATATATATATATATATATATATATATATATATATATATATATATATATATATATATATATATATATAGAATAGAACAAAATAGAACAAAAACTTTTACTAACCTAATTGTAAAAATTACAGGCACATAATTAAATGGTGAATGTGTCAAATAAACAATAACTTTTTTTTGACAACGCGACTATGCCGTGGGCCTTTGGACCATTCTAGAGGTGGCAACCCTATACTATATTTTTTAACATAACGTGTTCCTTGTGATCTTCAGGACCCCTCTCTTTTCTCCCGGTAAACAGAATCCTAAATACGCCACTTAGACCAATCAATTTTAAGGGCAAGTCTTTGTTGTAAATTTTCCGATTTACATCTAAATACAATTTTTTTATACAGACCTCTAAGGAATCTGACAAAAGTAGTCGAAGTATAGTAATGGCAACAGAATCACAATAAAGAAATTCGCGCCTAAAATACTCGTATTTGGACTATTGGATCTTCAGCATGTATATTTTGATGAGAAAATTTCCATAAAACGTATTTGCGAAAATCCTGGTTTTCTGTAAATTCCATTTACGTTAAATAAAGTGGAGGTAAATAAGTCGTTACGCTTCCACGTTTTAATGTAATTGAACACGATTTACAATTTTGTTTACAGACATCAAGAGCTAAAGTGACTTGGCCAGAGATTCCTCCTTGTGCAAATAAAATTAAGCCCATTCGTTAAGGGTTAATCAAGACACAAAATATTTGGACTCCACCCTGTACAATTCAACAATAGCTGTCCAAACATGCTTAATTATTCATACTGCTCATTCATATTAATTTTGGTAAGGTAGAATATTCAGTCATCTTCGTGTTAAAATCACGATGGGTAAACTTGGAGTCTCCTGAGATAAGTATTTTTGTTGGCTAGTGTTATGAAGCTTAGCGAAATATCTGGTATGACAGCATTTTAAATAAGGTTGTTTATCCCTTGGGTTTTTGTACGAGTAGTGCAATTTAAATCCCTGGAGACTTGCTAGGAATAGAATTTCTAATAACTGTGAAGAAAGGACTGTTTAAAATAAGTTTTCAGCAAATGAAATACGGGGAAAACTAGAAAAAAATTCGTCTTGTCCATAAAATAAAACACATTCAGTTTCTACAGTTTTTAGTTTTCAACATAATTGTTGGGAACAATTTAGAGTTTTGTTCTGTGATATGGTAACCGTTTTATACTTGGGTCATGTAGGTTACTATTATGTAGAATATTATTCAACTAGCAAGTAATGGTGGTTATCGCTCATGAGTAAATTCCGAATTATATACAAATTTATTTTTATTATTTATTTTATTTATATACAAATTTATTTTATTATTTGAATATTTATTACTTTTAATTGTTTGCGCATATTTATTTAACACCAAAAATCATTTGCTTTTTCGATATCTGAAACCTATGCTGGTATTTTTATCTATGATGGCAATATTTTATTATACGGCATTTTCGAAAATAATGTAGCATATCTCATATAATCATCCTACTTTGAAATGTTTCTTACAAAAGTGCTGTTTAAATCAAAATATTTTGGATGAATCGACACTACGTAAAAATTACTTAGCCTCTGTTTACCACAGTGTGCTTGAAGGGATAGGACACGAGCAAATTGAGATTTCCGCCGATAAATCTTCTGATTCATATGGCCGTTAAAAAGTAAATTCAGTAGTTAGAAAGTCAACCTACTCAGTTGCCTGTAAAATTCTCGAATAAAACTAACCATTCCACAATTTGTAAATGATTCTATCAAAAAATTATTTCACGATTCTTTCATCTATAGACGAAAGAGTGTTTGTTTTTTAGTCCCATGCAGCTCCATACTAGATTAAGGCTACGCAGGGCCTTCAATTTTTTATTCCTATTTGATCCAGGTTCCCTGTTTCGCGCATGGAATGCATCGTGTCTGTGAAAAGCTCGAAACATATTTGACACTTTGAATAAATTAGTTTCATTCACAAAAGGCACCAGTCAGAATGCAGTCTTAGAGGGAACACATTCTGTCTTGCCAGATCCTGTAGTAATTCGCTGGGGTAGATGGCCAAATGCTGCATTCTTTATAGCAAGGACTTTTGAGACCATAAACGATGTTCCCAGATTATTCAACAGCCGTGAGACGCTATTAATTTCTGGGTCCAAGAAAGCCTTTGAAGATGTTTAAGTGAAAAAAAAACATTTCTTTCTTATTAAAACACACTTTTCAGATGAATGAAAAATGTTCTACAAATTCTTGCATATTTTTGAAATTACAATATGAGCACCGCGAGTAAAATTCTATGCTTTTTCTGCGGGTAAAAAAACTAACACCCGTATTCACTAAAGTGATTTAAATTTAGACCAAGTTTAACCTGACAGTTAAAGGTTTAAGATGACGTAATATGCGATAACTGAACAAAGAATTTCTCTAAATATTACAATTACAAAATGGCAGTGACATAAGCAAAACATGGTTGTCAATCCCGAAGGGTTTTCCTAATCCCTGGGTTTTCGAGATTGCTTGCATTATCCCAGGATCCCGGGATTCAATCTCGGGATTAGAAATCGAAAAAAAAAGAAACAATAATGATATTTAATAACTTTTTGTATTATGTTAAAACCCAAAATTAACCGAAATCATTTCTTAAGAAATTGAAACATGTGTGTAAATAAATTAAAAACAAAAGTTCTAAAATGTTTTAAAAAATACCTCAAATATTAGTGCATCTAAAGTTTCGTCTCCCAATTTTGAGCGTATTTTGTTACATAAAAACCCTGCGGAAAAAATATCTTTCAGGTTCCACGCTTGTGTGCTGAATAGTTATTAAAAATTCAAAGGCTTTGAAGATTACAGCTGCGACTGCGATGATTTGCGAATAGATCACTAACTTGCGTGATGATGTTATTTAATTTTTTCTTCGTCTGGTTTTCTATTGGTTGATGTTGCGGACTTTTTTGTAATGCCGTTTGCAATTTAACGCTTAAAGGGTTATTTACCGCTTCCAGAATTGTTGCAAGGGGAATATCATAATCCTCGCTGATCTCTGTTTCAAATTGATTACTTGATTCATTTTCGTTGTCTACTCCAACTAAAAGTTTTTCAGATAAAGATAAATTCTTAATTTTTTTAACGCAATCGTCTTGTTGAGTTAATAGAGTCCGGATTTGTGGCATAGAGGCTGATAATTTCAGAATAAATCGTTATCCGTTGCTTGATTCGCGTTCTTAATATCTCTTGCAGATCAGTGCTAAGTGGTTTTAATTTTTAATAATTCCTTCAACATGAATTTTAAATTTGTTCAGAGCCGCAATAATACAATCATCAATGCGTCAAACGCGAGCAAAATCTGTATTATGAAAATTAAACAACAGGGAATTTCAGGCGTATATAAAAAAATCGGGAGTAATCCCGAAATTGATCGGTCTAATCCCGGTATTTCCCGGGACGTCGGGATTCTGGAATTGTCACCCTCTACTGGTGAACTAACAGTTTTAATTGCCATGGTAATTCGATCTGGACTAACTCTCAAACCTTTTTTGTGATTTATTTTTTAATTTTGACACCATTTTTTAAGGATAATTTATTTATTATTACACTTAAAGACCATATTCACCAAAATCCTACCAACTCATCCCTATATCTTACTTGCTTTTTGTACGTGGTCAGAAACACAGAAAGAATGAAAAAAGTTTTTGTTTTTTAAATATATGATGCTTAAGGAACATTTTTAGACTCATTGATTATATAATTCTATTATCTAATGATAAAATTTTACGCCCTATAATTAAGCGTTGTTAATAACTCCCTCCATTAGAGAAAATGTATAAACCAAATACGCTCTTACGTTTATCAATAACCAGCATAAATGTTCCATTTAAATAGCTGCTAGCCAGGTATTTTCGAGCACAGTTTAAATGAGCATCAATTAAAACAAGCTGGTCACTTAATTCAAGTATTATTTAAAATGTATGGGCATTGAGCGAATAATTTCAGCTGTAGAAAGAGTAACAGCAGTAACTATTCTTTATACTAAATTACCATAAAATAAAAACGAGAGAACAATTATATCGCTACGCGAGAATTTGAGAATAAAATACGGAGCGGTTTGAAAAGTTGTGGTTTTGTTAACGGTTGCCCATGGAATATAAGGTTGGGAAAATTATGCTTAAGCCTTTTGTATAATATACATTTAAAGCCATAATGATGTTATAAAATACAATTCTTATTAATTTTATCACAAAAAAAGAATCAGAAGAGAACTTTTAACCATTCACAACTACGAATGCCATTACAACCCCTTTCTCTGTTAACGGGTTTTAACTAAGTGGGTACTTATTTTTTGAAATGTTGTTTTTCTATTTTAGTTTTTCGAGAAATAAAATTACTATAGATTAAATATATGCTATATTATAGTTTAATGCAATATTTTTTATAGTTATATGTTTTATTTCCATTTTTGCATTATCGTTTTCGATACCAATACCCGATGAAACACAGATCTGACAACTTTAGAAATAACCCTTATACCATATGAACATATAACATATACTCCGAGATATTGTATCACATCTGGATGTAGTACATTTTGCCTGTGAGGAGGAGAAAAATAAAGAATATCTGCATAATAGGTATTAAAACTGTATATTAATAATAATAATAATAATAAGGCGTCTCCTGATCACACGCTTACAGGAATCCTTGACACTCTGAAGCAAAAATTATCCGTGTATACCGCAAGACTCCAAAGATACAAAGAGTCAAATGAAAGAAAGAACGCTAACCAACTGTTTTGAAGCGAAAAACAGTTCTACCAAAAAACATGAGCAATGAGGAGGCATGAGTAATAGAATCAGCGACAACAAGAGATCAGATAATACTGGAAAAGCATTTGGACAGAATCGAAACTACACAATAATAACGCTTCATGGAGTAAAGCGGAAGAAGACAGACACAAGTGCGTGGAGGAACAAGAGGACTTTGCAATGACAACACAAGAAGTTGCAGAAACAATCAAACACACTCATAACTGTAGATGTCCTGAAATAGATAACATTCATAATTTCTGGTACAAACAGTTTACCTCCATACATGAAGCTCTCACTCGTCAAATTAATCAAATTATTTTAAAACCTAGCACACTCCTCAGTTTCCTCACCCAGGGAATAACATACCTTAAAACTCAGAAACTAAGAACCCGTCAAATTACCGACCTATTACGGGTCTTCCAACTCTATATAAGATCATCACAGCCACAATTACCAGAATAGAACAACATCTAGCTTACAAAAACATTCTAACGGAAGAATAAAAAGGGTACAGAAAGAACTGCTAATTACAGACAGCGTCATCATGGAACAAACCAGGAAAAATCATAGAGACCTTCGCACTGGTTACGTAGATTATAAAAAAGCCTTTGATTCGATACCCCACAGTTGGCTAACCAGAATGCTAGAATTATACAAAGTCAATAAAAAACCTCAGGCAATTTCTTACGCAAATCATGAGTACGTGGGAAACTATAATCAACCTGACAACACAAAAAGAACACATCGAAACAGAACAGATCTACATCAAACGAGGTATATTTCAGGGAGATTCACTCAGCCCTTTGTGGTTCTGCCTCTGTCTCAATCTCCTCTCGAAGTACACTGAATAATACAAACTTCGGATTCCACATCAAACACCAAAAAAATAACCTACACAAAATAATCCATCTCTTGTACATGGATGACATAAAATTATACCCAAGTACAAAGGCACAGCTAAATAAACTCCTTAAAATCACAGAAACGTTTACCCTGGACATCAACATGGAATTTGGTATAAATAAATGCAAGCTACTCTATATCAACAAGGGACAGTGAAAAGACTCCCTGCGACGGAAACAATCAACAATGAAACCATAGATAACACGCTCAAAGAAGAAACATACATATACCTAGGCATCCATCAATGCACCAAAGTTAACCACACTCATATCAAATTAGAGCTCAAGACTGAATTTAAAAAAAGACTCACAAAACTACTAAAAACAAAACTGAACTCCAGAAATCTAATGAAAGCTATTAACTTCTTCGCCAAGGCAATAGTGGAGGCAGACAAGAATTATTCACACAGTCACATCCAATCACAACTAGAAAGATGAACACTTGGTCTGAAAAAACACTCCACGGAAGACACAGATACTACATAAAGCAAGACCACATACATAAAAAGCTTTCATATACTTGGTTACAAGAAGGGCAGCTGTTCCCCGAAACAGAACGCTTCCTGCTTTCCATTCAGGACAAAGTCATAGCAACCAAACCAACTTGAAAACGAAGACTACAAGCTCTACTGGGACATTGACATCCACACAAATAAAACAATCCCCTCAAACAGACCCGATAGTACCTTTCAATCCAAAAAAGGAAAGATCACTTATCTAATTGACATGGCTGTCCTTAACGACGAGAACATCCAAGCGAAATACAGTGAGAAGATCGCCAAATACACAGACTTGGCAATTGAAATAAAAAGGCTGTCGAAACAGGAAAGAGTCATCATAGTTTCTCTCGTCATATCAGTAACAGGCCTCACCCCAATAACGTTTACACCGCATTTGGCGCAATTAGGACTTAATACAGACATTCGGTCATTTTGAAAACAAGTAGCATTGTTAGATCATTTCTGAATACACAATAGTGATTCTTTTTTTTTCCTTTTATTACTAGTAATTATTCTCGGAAAATTGGCAAAAAATAAATGAACGTAAGTTGAATTCTTATTTAAACATTCATAATGCATTAGTAACTTACGGGCTTAGTGGGCTTACGTTCCAAAGTTTCACTTTCGATTACATATTACACCCTCAGGGATTTTTCTTCCACGTTAACATGGTCTACTTCTAATAATTAGGTTAAATCCATGAAAGCTTTCTTAGCTACGTCAGAACTAAATTAGAGCTACTTGAATAGGCTCAAAGAGAAGCATTCATGATTTTTTAACCTATTAGTGATAGAAAATAGAACGTAGATATTGATAAATTTCTATAGAACAAGTCGTAAACGAATATCTAGGAATATTAAAGTTGTCTTTTCTGTTTTTTCTGCAGTTCCATCGCTTAAATCAGTATATATGTAATTAAAAATTTGTACTAAATTCACACAAATAGGTGAACAACACCCTATATACATACACATATTTTTTTGAAATATAATAGTAGTTTATAACCTGTTAAACCTATAAATTATTCCTGACAATAAGTTGTTCAGGTCTGAACAAATAACCATTACAAATTAACAGGCTTTAGAATTTGCGCCAAAACAAGTGGCATTAAAACAGCCCACAATATAAATTTAAAACAATGGCAAATTATAAGTTATGTTTAATTTTAAATATTTAATATTTATTGTAGTCCGGTTTACCTAGAACAAAAATTAAAAGTATCTGGTACATGGCCTTGTTTAATATTAATACTCTGCCATGAAAATTGTATTATTCAAATACCTCTGGGAATATCATGATACCTAAACATGAAAATGTATTTATCTATTAAGAATTGGAGTGGAAGTTAATGGTTTTTATCGTTTTGACCAACATAGACGGAAATTAGACTTTTCAGAAATTACATTTTGCAAAAATGAAATCCTATAATAAGGACTTAATTAATTTATGTCCAGGAGGATCATGTAAACAGGGTTCCGCGAAGGTATTGTTTTCGAGTTACAGGGTTTTAAAATGTTAATATTTTTTTCGTTTTCAGTCAAATTTCTTATTGTGTTCTGTACCTTTTTAGTCTCTTAATTTTTTTCCATTTTTTGCATCATTCGGAAATTATTAGGGTTAATGAAAATGGTTAAAACCTTAGTTCAAGGATGATCTTAATATGACCTCTAAATAAAATAATCGGTAAATTCGCCCTTATCTACAACTTTCCTTATACACAATTTCACTTGTGCAAAATTTCAAGTCAGTTTTGATAAGTCGTTTTTCGGTACTGAATTTTTAAATATTTCATTAGGCCGTCATTTTGTTCCGCCATAATGGCTTTATACAAACATTTTACGAGTTTATCCTTATATTACTTTTTTTTGTCCAAGTTTTGAAGTCTGTCCGATAAGTAGTTTCTTTATAATGCTTTTTTTTAGATTTTGTGAAACCCCCATTTTGGATTTTTACCAAAATGCTACCATTCCATCCCCATATGACCCTCGATTTTTGACCACAATTTGAAGTTAATCTGATAAGTAGTTTTTGAGCTATTCCTCGTACAGACAGACCGACAGAGTGACGGAAATGGGAAAATAAGTTTTTCGGGGTCCAGGGATCCTAAAACGCAAAAGTATCGGAGGGTGATTTTTTCACGATTTCAATACAAAAATGAAAGTGATTTAAATGTGTGCTCAAAATGTTAATTTAATTAACGTTAAAAAATGCCAAAAATATATAAAAAAAATTCCCTCGTTATGAATATTTCCTTTTGTTAGGAATAGTGAAGTCTATATTAACATATTACTATCTTTTCAAATATTTTTTTTCGGCGACACTGATACACATCGCCATTTTGTTACGTCATATTGAATTCGTACCAGGTTATCCTTATATCACAGTTAATTTTTCTGCAAAATTTAAAGTCAATTGAATAAGATCTTTTTGTACGTTTACGTTACGCCGCCATTCTGTTCCGCGATCTTTTGCCAATTTATTTCTACATAATACTTGATTTTTGTGTAAAATTTGAGCTAAAATGCATAAGTTGTTTTTTAGTAATCATTTTTTTAACATTTCTCTAGGCCTCCATTTTGTTTTTCTGTATTAGGTTTTAACAAAATATGACCCTTAATTATTGACTACAATTTGAAGTCAATCTGATGAGTAGTTTTTAAACCATACCGACAGACAGATAAACCGTCAGACGGACCGACGGAATTGATAAAATATATTTTTTGGCATGTATGTTTACTTAGTTTTTTCTGGAGTTCCAAGAACTTTTATGTTATGAACTTTTTGATTTTATTAGGATTTAGTGTTAGGATCTTTTGTGAACTTTTTTTGATCCAGTACGAACTCTTTTGAACTTCTATTAACTGTTGATTTCTGATACATTTTGATGAAGTCTTCCAAACTTTTGTGGACCTTTATTATCAACTTTTTTTAAATTATCTCTCATTAAAGGAGACTTAAGTTCTAAAACTTTTGTACACTGTTTTGAACTTTTATGAACTTTTCTAAAATTTAATGAATTTCTACGTTTTTTTATGAGATTTTTTTTGAATTTGTACAATAAAATATTCAGTGATAAAATGATGAATTTATACAAAATGCCGAGATTAATAGATTATGAACTTCAAATTAGGTATGCATCCCTAGAAATATACGAGGTGTATCAAAAACACTAAAAACAATAACATTTGCGTTTGTGGACCCCTGTTTACATGAACTTCTTATTTTTATGTATATAAATTATCTTGTCATATGTTGTTAAACGGACATTAATTCATTTTGGGCTTGCCGAAGACGTGTACATTATTAAATTTTTTTCCATTTCATGTTTTTTCGAAATAGGACAACATTCAGGAAGCGTTCTATATTTAATATAAAAACAATTCACAAGGTTAAGTTTTTTTGCCTTAGTATTTCGCGAGGTATTTCGTCTCTCCTAAACACGAATGTATGGTCGAAATATTGTATGAAATAAAATTGTGCTCACCAGGGAACTAAAAAAGGGTAAGTAGCCAAATTTCTTTATAAGCCTAAAATGATCAAGAATTTAGATAATGTTTTATAGCAGCTCAACACGCAAAAAGGAAAAAACCCGTTATTTCGTGAAAGTATTCCCTATGAAATGTTTTCTAGATCTAGATACATAATATTATCAATAAAACATAGCTAGACGAAGGATCAACTTTTTAACTTGATTAATATATAAGTTATTTATATCAATAATGTGACCGATCTATTAGATTATTGTGAACCTAGTGAATTTTAACGCATAACGAGAAATCTACCTTTTTTATGTCAAATATATATTTCCTGAACGTTTGTTCCAATCGGAGTTTCTTTATTAAATTAATATAGCAGTCCCGCCTTGACTTGTGGTTCAGGTAAATCAGGTATGAACTATTATCGGAGTAAAGCAACGTCGAGCATTTTAGCTTGGTGCTATCGTGTTTTCTGAAAATACGAATTGTACTTAGGCCTCTGGAGAGTTTGTTCATGTTGGAATCGGTTCGTTAATCGAATATCTTGGTTAATATACAGGGTGATTCAAAAGTAAGCGTTATCCGTTTGTGGGGTAATTCTTGCATAAAAATAAAACAAAATGTTCCTATTAACAGAGGAACTATACGCCCTAAAAACGATTTTTTGCCGTATTTTGGAAACCGTTTGTAGTTAGATTTCGAAAATCATATTTTGAATTCAGATTTTCAAAAATTTTTTCAGAGGTGTCACATACCGGGAAGGTTAAGGGTGAAATCAACCCTATGTTTTACTATTTATTTTATTGCGATTTTATTTAGAAATTAATAAATTTCAAACTTCTCTACGTAAAACAGGTGCTCTTTGTTCAATTCGATAGAGCGTACCGTTTACGAGAAAATTGACTCTAAAAATTACCTGATTCTCCTATATTTATTCATTAAAATTCAGCATGTAACATTTAATACCCGGTACTTACCTACCATAAATAGAACACACTTTTTTATTATCATTTTACTAACAATTTACAGGATGTGCCATTATCATCACGACAAGCCATTAATCTTTTTATTAAATTGCGATGCACACGTGGTGAATTCCTTGGGTTGTTTCTCATTGCCTGAAATTCTTTCTGTATCCTTTGTCTCAAAATCTCAACATTAGGTATTGGCCGGGAATAAACTAGTTGTTTTAAGTGACCCCATAAATAAAAATCAAGTGGATTTACATCAGGAGACCGTGGTGGCAATGGTACTGGACCCCCACGACCTATCCAACGGTTTCAGTAGGTATTATTTAAATGGTCTCTAGCGATAGTGCTAAAATGAGGGGGGGAATAATGTGCGTAAACCACATTTGTGCTCTTAATTGAAGTGGCAGGTTTTCTAATAATTGTGGTAATTCATTTTGTAAAAAAGTTGTGTAGCTTTGTCCATTTAACCGTTGTGGTAAAAACACGGGCTCTATTAAATACTCATCGATAATTCCCGCCCACACATTTAAGCTAAACTGTTGCTGATGTCCTCTCTGTACTGTAGCATGAGGATTCCCATCCGCCCATACGTGGTTATTGTGATAATTGAATAGTCCATTTCTAGTAAAACCAACTTCGTCGATAAATAAAATTATCTTTTCAAAATATGCAACGGCAACTCGTTCTTGAAACCAATTACAAAACTGTGCACGCAGAGAGAAATATCGTTCTTCTAATGCCTGAACCCATTGAATGTGGTATGGGTGAAGCAACATCTCTTGGAAAATTCTCCATACAGTTGACTGAGGGAAGCCCTCTTCATTTGCAATGATGCGCGTACTTAAAGACGGATCTTCTTCAGTACGATCTATAGCACTCGTTCTTTTAATGTTAGTGTTCTAGCACTCCTCGGTCATCCAACAACTTCTTCTCTATGAAAAATCCCTACGGAAAAACATTAGTAGAGTATTACGCGACACCATTCTACTTAATTTTTCGAACTAACCTGTTTCCCTTAAGTTACGATCCACTCTTGCGAAGATAGTACGGCGGGGTACTGTCGATTAGAAAATGCCTCTTCATACAACCGTCTTGCTTCATTGTACTCCCCAAAAACCCTCGCAAACATAATGTGAATATCAGCTTGTTCTTGATTCGTAAATTCCATTTTTGTTTTCCAAACTTCCAAACACCTCTCTACGTAGCTCTTTAGGTATGGGTGATTAGTACAAATTCAACAAAGCCTTATTATTGATAAATTGTTAAACACTTTAACATACACTCTCACTGTGTCTATGTTAACCACATGTTTGTCAGTCAAGACATTTCTGAACGCATAAAAAATGTTTCTACGTTATTATATGCATTGTCGTGTCCATGGTAATAAAAAAGTGTGTTCGATTTATGGTTGATAAGTACGGGGTATTTACATGCTGAATTTTAATGAATAAACATAGGCAGATGATTTTTAGAATACCCTTTTTACGTAGAAAAGTCTGAAATTTAATAATTTCTAAATAAAATCGCAATAAAATAAAGAGTAAAAAAATAGGCTTGTTTTCACCCTTAACCTTCCCGGTATGTGACGCCTCTGACAAAATTTTTGAAAATCTAAATTCAAAATATGATTCAGAATCAAATGTTTATACAGCACATCGAAATTTAACTATAAACGGTTTCAAAAATATGGCGGAAAAATCTTTTTTCGGGGTGCCCTACAGATGGGCATTTCCGAACCCATGTTAATAGGAACTTTTTGTCTTATTTTTATGCAAGGATTGCACCCATAAACGGATAACGCTTACTTTTGAATCACCCTGGATACAGATCAATAATGTGACTCATCTATTAGATTATTGTCAACCTACAGATAAAATTATAGTTAAAATTAATGCATAATGAAAAAATTGCTTTATTTTAGTCCGAAGTTGACTTGCTTTAGTCCAATCATGAACTATTATCGTAGTGATACTTAGGCCTCTGGCTAGTTGGTTCAAGTTGGAATAGGTTCGTTAATCATAACTTGATTCATCTATACGTTATATCAATAATATGACCCATCTATTAAATTGTAGTTAACATTAGGACATAATACGATTTTTATCTTATTTGTCAAATACCTATATATTTCTAGAACTTTCATTCCCATTATTTAATAAATTAATACAGCAGTCGAGCGTTGACTTTCTGTGGTCCAATACAACACGGAGTAAAGCAACGTCTAGTATGGTTAGTACTTGTATGGATGATCGTTCTAGAACGGAGTCGCCCTTGGTGATACTACCGCGTTATTAGTTTGTCCACGTTAAAATAGGTTCGTTAATCACATAGCTATTGTATAAGTTATTTACATTAATAATATAACTCATGTATTAGTTTATGGTCAACCTACAGATAAAATTTTAATTAAAATTAGCGCATAATGAGAAATTCACCATATTTTTTTATGTCAAATATGTATTTACTGGACCATATATTAACCTACCACATGGAAAAGTCTTAATATTCGCCATATATCCAAATTTTGTAGCCTTTACGCCACGACTGTGGCGGAACAGTTGTAAGGACTGTATTGACGATTAAATGCTCTATATACATTTACTCGGCTTTTGGGAATCGACTTGCTTTAAAATCTTCTGAAAAAATACTTTCAACTTCCCTCATTTTCAAAATATTTAACTTTAGTCGAAACCACTTCTGTTCTTCTTCTCGGATTTAGTAGTAATAAGCTTTCGAGTCATTTCATCAACTACATATTTTCTGCAAGGAGGCTTCTTTAAAGTAACAATTTCAAGTAACTCATTTTTAGAAATATCATCCTCATATGGTTGGGGTTGGGAAAATTTCACTTTTGAGGAATACTTGAAATTTCGCGTCTACATTTTCATGAAATTTGAAAATTATCTCGAAACTTTTATGAAAAACTTCAGTTTTCTTTGAAACTTTTAGTGAAATTTTCATGCTATTGAATGATCGTTATAACTATATAAAAATAAAGGTCCATTTTGTTATTTAGGTAAAAGTTATGTAAAAAAATTGTCAATTCAAATCATTTACAATGATTTCAAAATGTTGTTATTGCAATATAATACAAATAAATTAACTTTCTAAAATCTCTTTCTTATTGCCTCTACTTATAAATCTGAAATTATGCCTTAATTTGACTGCTTCTAGGATAGGAGTTAGCCTATTTCTTATCTTAGTATGTTGATTTAGAATTTTACACATAACGAGGCAGATTCAGATGCTCGATCCTGCGTAGCATCACACCAGACGCGTCTCGTTTCTGTTAATGCTCAATGTTATATGGAAAATTTTCAAAAAACTTGCTGAAATATTATTTTAAAAAATTTTCTTTGTTACAACTCTTCAAAGTCGTGTTCCCCGCAAAGAATCTCGCCTTTTTCCACCAAAAGGGACTCTATTCTGACGCTCAGTGTATATAGTCGGCATAAAATTGTCCCAATATATCCCTCGATATATCCCCAATGAGAAGCGCCATAATTAAAAAAAATTAACATTATTATGCAATTTACATTAATGCCATATAGAATTAACTGTTTCACGCAACGCACTGATTTTTATTTAAAATCCGATATCATCAGTCAATCAAATCACAGAGGAGAGATACAATTCGAAATAACCCAATGAAATGCATTAAACATTTCCGCCAGTCTATAGACCGGTGTAATGTTTTAATTACGGGCAATACCCGAAGTTTAATTCTAAATTAAAGAGTTATAAGTCCGAAAGTTCGTTAATCGTTTAATTATATACAAAAATTCACCATACGTTTCTAAAGAATATGGCTAACACACGCATCTGAAGCAATTTAAATATCATTTCCTTTCTTATACTTCAGTAATGAAGTCATTTTCTATTATTACTCTAAAAACTGGTCTTACGTACCTACAAAATTTGTTCTAGCTCGTTTTATAATTTTCTTGGCCTATTAAAGCCAAGAAAGAACATTAACACTAGCTGAGTAGCGGTTTTGGAGCAAAAAAATTATACCCGTTAATAACAGTCGTAATTCTTGTATCCCATTTGAAATATTTGTTGAAAATATTATAGTAAGACTATTTTGTCAGTAACACAGTTGCGCTACTTAAAGATACATTATTGGGAAATAATTTGAAATAAAAAGCTCCATGCTAGATCATGTTATTCAAAATACTTTAGAAGAATCTAATTATACTCTGCGAGAGAAAAAAATTAAGAGATTTTTTATTAAGGATATTAGGTCAAATAAGAACATAGTTAAGCTTTAAACGTGTATGGTTAACGATTTTTAGGAATACTGCTACATTCTACAAAACAATATTGCAGTTTAATGAATTGTATACAGGGAGTAAATAAATTTGTGTCCAAAACTTTAGAAGATGATTACGCTTATAAAATAAAAAAAAAGTCATATACACAGAGGCCCGCAAACACTTTTTCGAGAGAATGTATAATTATATATATTATTATTCCGTTTTTTTATCAACTCTTACATTTGCAGAGATTTTTAAATCAAATTAGTACACAGTTTATTATGGCTAATGCCAATAAAGCGACTAAATAAGTTTTAGAAAAATCTACAGGATGATTTTTTTTCGGGTTACGGCTTCTTTAACCCTCCCGAAATTTTAACTGCCATGTCACTGCCTATTTTTACAATATGCTAAAAACATACTAACATTTTGACACCCTGTATTTCGAAAATAAAGCAGTTGCGGGCCCATGTTTACTTGACTTTCTTTGTTTTTATGAGATAAATCACATCTCAAAGATTTGGACATTAATTAATTTACACCCTGTAAAAACTTTAAACGTTATTGCAACCACTGCCTGCTCACATGCCACGTTAGTTGAATTCTTTGATTTGCAACTTGTCAATTGATTTTACGTTTTTAAATTAATTGGCTTCGTTCTGCGCATCAAATTTTAGTACTTCTGCATATTGGTAATACATAAGAATGCAAGAATAATAATCAATATTGTATAATACTGCTGAACCTGAGCAAGCTTGGAAGTGTTCCTTTATTTTTGGTACTTTAGCCAATTAAGATCATTATGCTAGTATTTATTTAATTATTGTATTATTTAAGAGCATTTACATATTTTCTAGTATAGTTTCTTGAAGAAGCATTTCAAGAATCAACAATGTAATTCAATGCCGGTCGTAGTATTAGCCAACGAAGTAGTTGTTTCTGTGATTCCATTTTGTGCCTTTGACCTACACGGGGCTTGCTAGTATATGGCGGCCTGATGAGCTCAAAAAAGGGCGAAATCGCGATCATCGTTTGACTGAAACGGATCATTGCACCTGTGGCATTCCAATACAAAAATACATTACCAAGCCTTATTTTTAAGTGTGTTCAGATTATTTGTTGCGTTTAGATTGATAAACAAAAATATTTTTTGGCTTTTTTGCAACTGAATAAAAATATTTAACTTTAAATTAATTGAAGCAAATATTTAATATAATTACATACTTCAACATGTAGACTAGTCTGTCTACGGAATGTTTCGATACATAATATAAACAATATTATTAGTATATTATGCTTGCTTAAATAATATTGTTTATATTATGTATCGAAACATTCCGTAGACAGACTAGTCTACATGTTGAGGTATGTAATTATATTAAATATTTGCTTCAATTAATTTAAAGTTAAATATTTTTATTCAGTTGCGAGAAAGCCAAAAAAGATTTTTGTTTACCAGGCCTTATGTAAAACGTCCCGATATTAAAAACTGAACAATGTAACATCCTGAAAAGTTTGTATTCTGGATCATTATTAAGATATCATAATTCTTGGGTTTAGATAGAACTAGAATACATTTTTGCTTCTGACGCCTTACCTTCCATTGCACTATACCCAATTGTTTTTTACAACTTTACCATTGTTGCTAATATTCTAAAATTCTAAGGCAAGAAATTGAACAGCCAAAATTACTCACTGATGGACCTGTTAACCTGGAAAATGTGTGAATAGGCTATGGTTTGGAAAATTTAGTTTCATCAGATTAGGTTAGGTTACATTAGAATATTTACTATACCGGGTGACACAGGAGACAGGGTACAGACAGCCATTTTTTTAGGTTTAAAAATATCAACTTGAAATTTGAGACATTTCACATTTCTATAACTCCATAAGAGACAAATTTTCTTGAAAATACAATTGAAAGTTCTTCCGGATTTGATGGAAGTGACACGAACTTTTTTATTTTAAATAGGACCTTGTATATTTTTATGGTCTATTGTATTCATCCTAAAATTAGCTTTTCAACAATATATCACAATTTAAATTTGTTATTAGCAGTCGCCACTATTTGTGCCAATTTGCAAGAAATGAAGTTATCAGTGCCAAAATGAAGTCATTTTTTACAAAATCCTTGTTTTAAACAGTAATTTTTTTAGTACGCTTCAATTTAAAAATGGTTTTGGGTAATATAGAATTTTTAATTTTTTATCTTGTATATTTTTCTCACAGTCATTTTCACCATAAATGGAGTCAAATGCTCTTTCAATTAAACGAGAAGTCAAAAAAGTTTAAAAGATCTTTTAGTATTCCAAACGATTTTTAAATCGAACTGTTCTAAAAAATTAAGAGACAAGTTTATTTTGGACTTTGAAGTATTTTGTAAATGGTGACTGTATTTTGTTGTATAAAGCGGCAAAGTTTAATTTTCAAAAAAATATCTGTCCAGCCGCCACAAAAGTTAACTTGTGAAATATCGTTTAAAAGCTAATTTTGGGTGCAATACGATACTCCATAAAAAGGTACAGGTTCCTATTTAAAATAAAAAAATCTGAATTGTCTTATAACAAAAAATTTGCCTCTTATAAAGTTATAGAAATGTCTCAAATTTCAAACTGATATTTTTGAAACTAAAGAAATGGCGGTCTGTACCCATATAATATTTGTTTCTGCTTGCAGGCATTAATTATTTTACAACTAGTTTACTAGTTTTATCATAATTACGATAATTACAATAAATGCTGAACTATAACTCCGAAGTAAATTGCCAGTTCAACCTAGTCTATACGGCATCAGTTTGTAATAATGTAATTTTATATACATTTCACGTGTAAGCATTGATTTTAAACTATTTTATGCTTTCTTATTATAAAAATGACTAAAAATATTGTAATAGGTAAAAGTAGAAGCAAAAGTAACTTACATAACAGGAGTCATCACTCAAGGGTTTTGGAATTATGACAATTTTAAAATTTAATATTTTTTGACAAGGCGGCAATGTTTCAATTAAATTTTCCAAGCGCTGCAGGAGTTGTCATTTTGAACGTTAGTTAGATTAGATAATTGTATTTGATTCAGAAATTAGATTTTAAATTGTCGTCGTCTAGTTGTTAAAAAAAACCTATGAATAATTTTTTTATTAGACTTAAAACAGTGTTTTTTTTTCGAACTAAGAAACCAATACTATTGAAGAAATAACACTTATAAATGATCTAAAAAAAAATGTTAATTAACAATAGGCTCAGTTTATGAAAAATCAGTAAAACATTTTTTGGGATATTGCTCCTTTAAGTGTCTAGATGATACCATATTTTTTAAATTAATATTTAATAGCACCTAGGGGCCAACCACCTTACATATTTTCTACACCAAGAATTCTATATTGCAAGGAACTCAATGGAATCCGTGAGAATTCCAAGGAATTCCTAGGAATCAAAACATTAAATACATTGCATAATCTGGAATGATAGTTTAAAATTATTATCTAAGTATACATCATACAGGTTTATTTAAAACAAAACATTTGAGTATTAATTTAAGATTTCAAAAATTGGATAGCAGTTCTTTAGGTGGAAAATATAATATGGCTGGTTTGGTTGTTAAATATTTTTGGAAAACACGTTACAATTAGAAAAAAAAGCGACAAATATAATACTGCTTCCCCCAAATTCTGAGGAATTTTATATGGATGTACACCATATTTCCATGGTAGTTGACCACTCGAATAGTTCATAGATTTCCGGGGGTTGGGACTTTTTTATTGGAAATCTCTATTTCTTTAAGAAACTTTTTTTTTAACTTCTTAGATGTTAATAGTTTGCGAGCTATTTGTAAAAAGCTAAACTCCTTTTTTAAAATCTTAGTTTGTTAATAACTTTTGATTTTTTTTTCTCATTTTTCTAGACGTCATTCCAAATCTAATGAGCTAATGATATTTTTACTAACAGTAGCAAGAACTGACGCTATTTTGAGTTTGTGAACTAGACATTCTTCGCTCATGCGTAAATATTTTTTTAAATTTTTATTACGGATTTTCTCATTTATAAATGTCATACGTGACAAAGTATTTTTTGTAACCACGCTTTGACCCTTTGAAGGCCAAGACTCGGCTAGAATTAAATGCTCTGTGTGTATAATGAATTGGTTGATGTAAATAATAGTGTTTGACAATAAAATGAATAAAATTTTTAGTAATGTGATTAAGGTACATTAAAATACGTTCAATATTGGACAATTTTCTTATTCGAAATTAATAAAGTTTTGAACCCTGTCACCTGTTAAAATATTTAAAATTTTTTTTTTCATCCCGTACATATAGATAATATACAGATATAATATATTTGTCTAAAGATGCGCTCCCATGTTCAAGTATTGTGGGCTATGTTGTATGCCAAATTGTGAAAGCTGGACAATAAAAAATATGTTTTTTTTTGCATTTAAAAAAAATAGTAAAATATTGCTTTCAAGCAACGAACATAACGCAATATCCGAGGTAATATCTTTAAATCAATGTTTTGGGTACATCGTGCACAGCTAAAGAAAAGGCTCTGAAAAACCGGCAATTTTATTTCCGCCATAATAAGAACGGCTCCGATTTGACATGAATGGCCAGATGCCAATCCGATTCACATCACTGAATTAGTGGTGGTGTCCGCAAATTGATCAACTGACCGAATTTTAAACTTTAAACTGTGAAATAAACGTGTCGGTTATAATTTTTTGTTCAAAGATTATTATAAATTTAATTTCCGTTCAGTCTAGGAACCGTTTGTTTGTGACGATCAATGAATTTTTTGACTCCTGTACAATATTTATTCAACTAATGAGTAATAATATAAACCTGGGTTTTGTTAGATCTTTGGTTTTGTTAATATTGGGCATTAACGGACGTTTAGCAGTTGACGTTTTATTACTTTACAGTTCTGTTGTGTGAATCTATACCAGTAACTTATCGTATTGTTGCGGGTTTTATTGCTTGTTTATCTACCTAAGTTTCAAAAAAAAAATACCCTGTTTAGTACTTATAAACAACTATGGTAATCAGGCATTATGATATCCGAAAAGCGCATCGCAGAGCACATGTAATGCTTAAGATCTGTGTAATCCTTTTGTAATCTGTACAGTCTGCGCAATTAGGGTATAATCTATCATTCCCTATATAATCGTTATAAAGTTGGAAAATCTTTTTAAAATATGTAATATCTTCTGCAAAGTTTAAATTCTCAGTTTAAACTGTCTAACATTTTTTATTAAGTTTTATTATTTTACTTAAATAGGTTATGAAAAGAACTTACTAAACAAGTCTTACTTTACTTGGATATTGAACATAATAATAAAAGGAAACTCTTCAGGAAATTCAAGATCGAAAAGAACATTTTCCTTAACTTTAAATACTAAATTATCAGCATTTAAACAATAAGGTCAAAACTTTCAAAAAATAATACTAATCATGTAACTTAAACTTTTCATATACCAACTTGGTTACATATAGTTTACACATGCGCATATCTATGAAATTTAAACTTCAACCTTCCCTCTCCATACAAATTCCTTCTCAGTTTCATGAATTGCTCGAATGCGCTGGGTTCGTATTTGCTCCAGTCAGTCAATATTATGAAAAGGTCTGTCGGAATATACTTTTTGGTTTAAATATTCCCAAATGAAATAATTCAAAATCCAGAGGGTCCGACGACCTAGGTAGCCAATGAATTTCTGAAAATTTTCCTATTCTAAATGCGCAATTTTACACTGAACTAAAACAAATAATTTTTGGATGGCAAATGAAATTATTTTTGTCCTTATTGCTTATTATTGTTTTCTCTGCTAATTATTTAATAGTATATTAAGACGGGGCAGTTTAAAATTTGATATTACCTACTTTTGATATGGGGTTAAGCATTAGAATATGGGGTTCAAATTTGCACATGTGGCAAGAACTGCATAAGACCACAAGAGAATCCATCTTCGATTGGTAAAGTTGGCAAAATATAAAAAAAAAAATCAGTAGTAGGGTGATAGAATAGTTAGGAATGTTGTCAGAAATTGAAGTGTGTGTCCTAATCGCAGACTACTGGTCTTTTATTTATATTTTTACACTTAGTTACAGTTTTACCTATAGAAGATATAAAAAAAACTTTAAACACGAAAGGATGCAGGATTTTTCTTCTATTATCTTTTAAGAATATCAAGATTTTATTTATTTTTTTTAGAATTATTGAAAAGTAGAAAACGTTATTGTATATAATTATTTAATTAAATAATACCTTTATCGTTAAATGTGGAATCAATAGGAATACAGTGCCTCATACGGCATTGTTTTTGTCAATTCCCTCGGTTTTCTTTAAAGATTAAGTTATCAAACGTAGTATATTTAGAATCGCCAAGAAGAGACCCATTTAATAAAATAATAATATACGTGATGTTGCATTAAAAATATAACAATTTTTAAAATGTTTTGATATTCTTGTAAGATAATAGAAGAAAAATCCTAAAAGTTTTGTATTTAGAGTTTTTCTGTATCCTATAGTTAAAGCTGTAACTAGGTGTCAAAATATAAATGAAAATCCTGTACAATTTCGATTTTGTTAGCGGAAAGTGTGTGTTCCTAATATTTGGATTGTTAATATGCTTATTAAAAAGTGAAGGTTGGAATAATTCTCATGATATAATACATGAATAGAATAAAGCAATTCTATCTCAACTGTTCCTTAACATAAACAAACATATGAAACTTATGATAGTTAAGGAGCAACGTAAAACTTAACAAATATTTTTATCATTATAGATACCTAATCATCCATGTATTTAGCCGAATACATTAATGTTAAATAAGTAGTGACATCACCCAAAAACAAATTTACTATCAATTAGTCAAAAAAAATTTTTTTTTGTCAGATATAAAATATGGGCGACACATCCGATCTCTCATGCTTTATGGCTCGATATTTAAATAACGATAATTAATTGCGAAATTTTACATCATAGTTTAATTCCATGCAAATTATAATTTGCCACAAACCGGTAGGTATATAAATTAAACTCGTGTGACACGTAAGAGAAAATATATTTGTGGAAATGTTAGTTTCCTTGACAGTGTGTAGGATATTTAAAATGTAATTAGATAGGCTTTGAAAGCTGAGTTGTTATATACAGGAAGAGCAAAAAATTTGAAGCTTCATAAGTATTGGCTGATAGTGTGGCATATGATATGTCCTCCTTGATACATCAAACTGCAGATATTGACGAGTTCTTTAAAAACGTCTACATAATAGATCAAACTAGTTTTTTTTCAACGGAAGTTATGATTTTTTAAAACTTACTTTTCTTGAATATGTTTTTACCTCACCCTGTTCATTGCATTGATAAATTTATTTGAAAAAGACTGGCAAAAGCTTCAGTATGAGATATTATTACAATCATGCAGAGAGAAAATTAAAAACTGTTTTTGCATAAACAATAACACAATTTTGCTTAGATATATTATTTTAGTATAAAAGTAATAGATGTATATTTTCTGTTCATGTGATTCGTTGTTAATTCAGTTAGTTATTCAGTAGTACAAAGCACATATAATAAATGCGTTTTCTTTCATTTTTATAAAAAAAAAGAAAAAATTAAGGAGGGAATTTCCAATTAAGTTCCTTTACAGATTGTTTTGTCAAATCTACGAAATTTGCAACTATCAAAAAGAACTCAACTGGTCAACTAATTATATACCTTAGAACATTCGAAGAAACGAAATTTCAACCTCATAAAAGAAAAAAAAAATAAACAAAGTTCTGTTGTTAGTGAAACTTCTAATACCAAATTAAAAAACGGACTTCAAGAATTTGTTATGATTTATGTTAAAACATATTTTTTATTATAATATTCAATCTATAATGGATCTTTATTTTTTTGGTAGTTAAATTTAAACTGTTTTAAGATCTTACGATTACAACATTTCGGTGAATTTTTAATCGCATCAGATAGATACCCAAACTAATTTCACAAAGGAAAATATTAAGTAGTGTTGAAAATGTACACCTATTACATAAAAACTCAGTTTCGTCGATAATTTCACCACAAACTGTTTATTTCAAATGACTGCGTAGTTTAATGATTTTTCTTCTAAATACGAGAATTTTTAATATATCTAAATAATAGTTATATCCCGAACGTGGCTGCGTAAATAATGACTTGTACAAATACTTCCCAGGTGTGTCGCAGTAAAAAAAATTGCACAAAAAAGCAAAGTTAATTTCTCGGGTAATTTGTTTTTACGTGCCTGTTTTAGCAATAAGTCGGTACAATATGAGGATGTTCTGAAGTAAATTAGTTTTATATATCTTAAGATAACAATAATTTAGAGCATAGACCATAAATTATTTGGTGATAAATTCTATAAACTATAATTGTTATTCATTTCAATTTTCCTAATTTTTAATTTATTTATTATTAATAATTTATTAAAAAAGTTTTATTCCAGGAATGGAATTTTTGCCAAATATTTAAACATTTTATTAAGCCGCCATTTTGTTTTGCCATATAGGATTCACACCAAAAATTTACGAGTCTATCCCTATGTAAAACTTGATTTTTGGGCAAATTTTGAAGTCCATTCGTTAAGCAGTCTCTGATAATGATTTTTTTTACGTACTTGTGACAGCTTTGCAAGGTATCTACAATTTAAAATTGATATATCCAAAATTAAATATAATTTAACTACCAGCTATTTGTCTCCATCGGAAAAACTCTATCTAATATTTTCGTTACAGAAACATTTTTTGTCGGGAGAAATAAATAGGAACGATGTGTTTGGGGTAAATTAAAACGCAATTCAGCTGAAATGGGAAACCCATCACGGGACAAACAGCCGTGCCGTTCGATTTATCAGCGCTCTTAAGGCAGGGATCACAATAAGAAAAAAACAATTTAGTAGAAAACGCCGCGTTTCGCCAGAGTACTGTAATGGCAAGCGGTCATCAGCGGGAAAGGAAAGGGCCCATTATAGGCCACTGGAATTGGTCCACGTATATAGAGGGTTAACTTCATTCCGAAATGAATTTTCTGAACCGCAAAATCTCTCAAGTGCAGGGCCGGATTATCCATATAAGAAAATTAACTTACATTTTCGAAAGGCGCCTGATGCCTGCCAAAAAAATTATACAGTTTTATAGTTTTTTTTAAATTATGTTTTAACGGATTTCCGGTCTCGGAGGCCGAAGTCGTGGGGTCGATTCCCACCCCGACAGCATGTTATGTTTATAACGAGTAGTATAGATGAAATTTTGCACAAAAATTAGATGTGATATAGGGATAAACTTGTAAAATGTTGGTACGAATTCAACATGGTGTAACAAAATGAGGCCTATTAAAAATTTAAAAAGGTCAGTGAAAAAAACTACTTATTCAAATGATTTTTTTTTTTTTTCAAAAATCGAGTGTGTCATCTGGTAAAATATTGGCTCGAATTCAATGTGGTGGCATAAAATATCGGTTTATTAAAATTGTGTGGCCATGAAGCGTAATGACCCAACAAATATTTTGTTTAAAATGGTGAATCCGTTTCAACAATTTCGTAATTATTTTTAATTACAAAAATAATAAAACAGAACACAGCAGAAAAGGCGAGCACCTGATAAAATGAACCCCAAACTTTACGTTATTTTAACCACTAATTCCGAGCTTAACTAGTAATTTATTTATTATTATAAGATGTTCTATTTATATTCTACTGCTGATTTTATGAAAGATGCTACAACTATTCTTTTCATTTATGACCAATTGCGTTTTTATAGATATTTCAATTAAGTTATAAAATCCTTCCGACTCAGTATTTAATTGCTTGATACCAATTAAGTCATTTAACCAGAAGAAAAATAAACGCATTAAAGGATTTTTTACAGTACGTTTATTTTAAAACGTTCATTTTATTCGGAAAAATAATTGCCAAAAATTAAATAAATGTAACAACTTGCTGCAGATAATAAATATTTTTACAAGCTGTGCTGATTTTTGTCATCAGCTGGACGCATAGTTTCTGTTGGTCGGAATATTAAATGAATTTTCATTGAACACAAAATTGTCAACAAAAATGTGTGAAAATGTTTACCCAATCCCTTAAAATGTTTATAAACACTATTTACGTGGTTAAATACATAAATAGATTTCTGTTTTTTCCCACAAAACCCGGGTTATTTTTTTTTCGAATTTGTTGGCATTATAAAATTTTGTATTTAATTTGTTAAATGTGTGTTTTAGGATTTTGCAATAAAGTTAATTCTAAAAGCACCTCTAATTTGTTTATAAAAAACGTGTTGGGTTTTATGTTGTTACGTAAATTATACTGAAATAAACTTGATCTGCGGAAATATCATCCCTTTTTAACCAACTGCGTGGTCAAAGGAGGTCATGTGTTTATGAACGTAGGTATTTGTTCGCTGCCACATACAGACTAAACCATGATATAATAAACGGAACGTATGGTATCTAGACGGTCTCAATTGCGTCCGGTTCGAGCAGTGAGGTCATTGCGTGCCTAGATTTTTAATTTGCTTATGAAGATGCATGCCGTTTCTAACGTTCAGACATTATATTACCATTTTTTTCTAGCGGAACATTGACATATAACTCACTAAAATGAAAAACTTATGACATGGTAGTTATATATTTATTTAATAAAAATGCAAAAGCTCCTTTCCACTCTTAACGTCTGATGATGAAAGCGTCTCTACGTCTGAAGCAAAAGCTGATCTTTTTGCATAACAATTGTTCACTTGCCCCTTCTATCATTGCCAGTTTTGCCATACAATATGCACGATAAAAAGGTACGACGTATTTTCAAAACACTTAAAACGTCCTCTGGCCTTGATGGTATTCCGGCCATAGTGCTAAAAAATTGCGCTTCTGAACTGGCCCCTATTCTTACCAGGTTATTCCAAGTGTCAACCTGTCCCAAAAAGGGATCCAAAACTCTTCCTTCTAACTATAGACCCATATCCCTACTCCCCATTATGAGTAAGGCGATGGAGAAGTATATCAATACTGATCTTTTAAATTACCTTGAAAGGTATAAACTTATCCGTGACAGGCAATACAGTTTCCGCTACCAAAGGTCTACAGCAGATATTCTTACCTTCGTAAAGTCACGGACAAGCTCAAATTATTTCTCTCAACATAATCAAAGCATTTGATCAGGTCTGGAGTGACGCATATTTTAACAAATTTCTTGCCTGTGGACTTCCTCCAAAACTTTGTACTTGGATTGCCAGTTTTATTTCCAACAATAGTATTTATGTAATGGTTGATGGCCAATTATTGGATTTTCGCAAAATCAACGCTAACGTTCCACAGGGTTCAGTGTTGGCATCTACCCGATTTCTCCTTCACATCAATGATCTGCTTTCTTCTACCAGCAATCCTATTCACAGCTATGCTGACGAAAGCACACTCCACTCCAACATTCAGTTTCCCCAGGCTGTTTCCAAGACTGACTGAGTAATGACTTTATCCCTGGCCGAGGACCTCATTAAAATAGTAGAATGGGGTGCAAAGAATCTTGTCTAGTTTAACGTCACTAATCATGTTTACGGTCTTACAAATTATCCCCCAATATTCACAACATTCAAAGATTTCTTTAGCCTAGTTGGTATCACTTTTCTAAAAGATTTCGCTGGCAGGATCACATCACCTCAGTTGCCACAGCTTCCACGAAGAAATTGGGTTTCTTTTTCCGAACTCGAAAATACTTTTCTTCTGCCAATTTGTATACCCTTTACACTTCACAAATTAGATATACCTTTGAATATTGCTTGCGTATAGCCTCTCCTTCAGTCCATAACATCATTGACTCTCCATCTGCCCAATGAAGAGCTACTCACCTGATTGATGATCCAAACATCACAAGGAAACTTGCATCACTAGAGCATCGTTGAATTGTGGGCGATCTGTCTATGTTTTACAGATACTACGACGGATTTTGTTCTGATGAATTATCATATATTATGCCTTCTTTAGTCATTGCAGCCAGGAACACACAAGCATCGACCCACATCACCCCCTTGACATCCAACTACAATGACCAAGAGCCTCCCACTTTGTTCGCTCCGTTATTCCAAAAGTGCCGGGATTATGGAACGTTTTACCAGCAAAGGCCTTTCGCTCTTTTTCTAATCTGCAATTCTTTAAATCGCGCATCAATAAACTTTCCCTCTCCTCACGTAAAGCAACCACGGTACTTCGTACTTGCACCCTCATATATAAAAGAAAAGGGTGTTCCCCTTTTTTTGTTTTTGACTGATGTTATGTTTTAATATTTTTATTACTCGCCGAATGCCACCACTGTCATGATTTAATAATTTTAGTATTTTATATTAGCACTGGTAGTAAATGTAAACACTTCAACTTGTTTCAAATCTCTCTATTATCTTCTGTACAAGAGGGACACTTCTTACTTCTAACAAATCTTTACTCTTACTGTGTCTACTGACTTAATTCTACTGACAATATAGTACTGACATAATGACTGACCTGCTCTATACTGACTACCTAGAACTTATTTTTATATGAATTCCCTAATTTGAGATGCAGTGGCGTATCTGTAAAATTGATTAAAAAAGGTGTCTATAAAAGTAATTTGGGGAGTATTTGCTACGCCACTGCTTACTGTACTACAATGGTTTCTTTTAATGTTTTTATAGCTGAACCTTCCCAAGCTTTATCGACATAGTGTAAATGAGTTAATGATAGGTTTTTTCGGGTATAATAATATTTGGGGCGGAAGAACGTGCATAAAATAGAATTTGAAGTAGAATTTAAAATACATATTGTTTACTTAGAATTTCCCTTGCAATAAACGACCATTAAAGCAACTTTTGTCGGAAGGTTCCGCCGAAATATAATGTATGTCTAAATATTGCATTTACGTGTCAAACTATCTCTAGACTAATGAATATATAATACTTAAGACTATTCACAAATAAAATGACTATTAAATAATGGGGTCACAACACTGAGTCAGGAGGTAGATATTCAGAAATCATTCTCGCGGGTACTCTATGACAAACGGGTGTTTCACTTGCAGCACGTTTTTCCCGAAATCGAGATCATGCCTGAAATCATTTTGGAAATCATGCCCAAACTCATTCACCTCGCCTATAATTGAAAGTGAGTTCTGTAGGCTGTTTTGCACTAGCAAACATATGTATCGGCTGAAAATACTGATAAAGATGTGCGTGTTGAATTAAATGCCTTTGCATTCTAGCACTACCCCAATTCAGTAAAACCCGAGGTAAAACCACATTTGCATAAACAAGACTGATAATTTTATTCCGCAGTCAATATTTCTATCTGGGTAAAACACAATTGTGGTTATATTAAATATGTGAAAACCTGAAATAATTAACGAATTCATATTAATGGGTTATAAAATACACCACAGAATATATCAAATAATTGTGTACGACAACTAGTATCTCTATGTGATACGTCGGACTACAGAACCAAGCGTTATTCGTCAATATAAAAACAAACATATTCGCCGCAAGGTCATTTGAAAACCGTTCTTCGGCTTTGAATTTATCGAAGAATGACCTTGGGAAGGATAATGTAGATAGACGCGATGAATGTTGGCATGTGATTAGTATTATTATTACAAGCTTATATATGCGGGTTTTCAGATTTTTTTACCACAAAAGCGTGTATTCTTAGAAAATTAGACAGGTAGAATTCAAAATAGATGTCTTGTAACGATACTTCATCGCCATTTTAAATTCCATGGTATGGTATGTGGAGAATTCGAAATAAGTTCAAAGATATATGCCTATACCGAATATCAGCGTATAAGAGGCTATAAGGAGTCTAAAATGCTGAAGGTTTAAATTTGGTGGATTTGCTTTGTAGTGCAGGGTTTTAATTGATATTGGAAATACTGTATCTTTTGGTAATGGGGTATGAAATTTTCGAATACAAAATTTTTCGAAAATTATTTTTTGAAAACAAAATTTTTTTAATGCATTTTTTTATTAAGCTTTATATGCAGATTAAGACTTAGATACGGACTTAATTTTTAAATGTCCATAAATTAAAATGCAAACATGATTAGGTATAAGATTTTTTCTATTAGATATGGCCATAATAGCGATTATCATCAGGGCGTACTATATTTTCTTATATTGATATTTAAAACTTAACTTTCAGAAAAAGTTCACTATGCATGTCTGCCCTATTTTTTCAGAATTCGACCATGGCTACAAATACCACACCGATTGTACAGGGATATCCAAGGGAGAGTAAAAATATATAATATTTTGGATAATAGATAAATTTCAATTTCACATAAAAATGACCCATTGTTAAAACCACGTTCATTAATTAGCTAGTCTTCCTATATTCTTAATAATTTTACAGAAATTTAATATTTTGTAATGTACATTATTATACATGACATAAGATTTTCGACAATTATAATGAAATTGGAACTAAATGTGTCAATTGATTTCTTTTTATGATTTCTTAAAAGTTTTTAAAATTATTGAAATATTAGTCCGAAAATTAATTTATGAATTACACTTTCAAAATATTCTTTTTTTTTTTAAACTTTAGCATTCTAAACATGCTTTTAAAATTCGCAAAAAAACATTCAAATAATTCTGTGTCCAACTTTTTTTTTCGGCAAAATTTTTTCGAAAAGTTTATACTAGGGATGTTAATCCATTCCGACGGCCGCGAATCTCGGTGGAATGTCTTCGAAACATGCAACGTTGATGATTGTATATTGTGCCATTGTCCCTGCGGCTTTAAACACATTTAAAAATCATGCTGAATGAATTCTCCAGATTTAAAACACTACTTAGCACAGATCTGCAGAAGATATTAGGAACGAGTCTCAAGCAACGCGGAACCATTTATTCTGAAATTCTCTGCCATCTCACAATTCAGGGCTCTATAACCTCTGAATTAGAAAGACTTTTAATCAGGCTAGACAACGAAAATGAATTAATTGATCAATGTGAAACAGAGAGACGAAGATGATATTCCCCTTACAGAAATTTTGGAAACGCCGAATGAACCTTTAAGCATTAAATTGCAAAAGGCATTACAAAAATAATAAGGCGCGGTTAGCCAACGTCATTAGACAAGAAATTGATCTACGTGCAAATGGTGGCAGTGGCGGCCGGAATCTTCAAAAAGCCTTCTAATTTTTAATAACTATTCAGACCACAAGCGTGGAACGTGAAAGATGTTTTTCTTCCGCAGGTTTTCCATGTAAAACAAAAAATACGTTCGAGGTTTGGAGACGAAACATTAGGTGCATTAATACATAAGAAACTTTAAACATTAATAATAATAAATGTTATTATTGTTTCTTTTTTTTTTCGATGTCTAATCCCGGGACGATGCAAGCAATCTTAAAAATCCCGGTATTAGTAAAACTCTCGGTAAAACCTTTCAGGATTTAGATCACTGCTTTATATCCCACCCATTTTGTTATGTAAGTGCCGAGGTAAATGCATTTTACAAGAATGAACGAAATTTCAATTGCAGTGATTTAATGTCATAATTGCTGTCAACGGCGCCACGCCTTCGCGGCGTAGCTCAATAACTCATTGTTGGCAATAACCCATTTTGTTTCGTCACTATTAAAGAAGACTTAAATGTATGCTAAAATGTACGCGGATCAACAAAGTACTCACTTTTCTTAATTTGTTGCATCGACCATCAATAGACATAAAGTTTTATTGCTGTAGGGCTTCTTTTAACAGCACTCACCGCCGCGTCACGTGATACAGCGGTAAATTTTAAATTTAAAATGAACTTAAGTTTTCTGGTGTATCCCCTTAAAGCCCCCAGGCCTTTATTTGTCTTATTTTTAAGTTACACTTTTAAATGGCATATCAAATTGAAAGTGTTCTTGAGTTTTTAAGAATTTCTACAGAATGGAAAACTTAATTATCGCAGCATAAATTCGATGTTAATTTAGTTTAGTGAGAAATAATTGCATAATTACCTAATAATAATAGAAATCACAAGCTTATAAGTCCATCTTTGCAACCTTTCATAAACAGAATGTCAGATTGTCCTTATATTCCACTTACAACGGCAAATCAGGATCTTATATTTTGGGATGTATTGTACATAGACTTTTAGCTCCCAGTCTTTTATATGAAATGAATCTTACGCCTAGGATATAGTTTAGCAGAGGCTATTCTAAATTGTGTTGATAGGGCAATTGAAGGCCCATATGTATACACCACCAAAAGCGTCATATTCCTTTATGGGTCATTACGCAATTACAGCACGGCATACTGAGCGGCCCAGGAATCTATTCTGCAATCGTATTTCGAAAATCGAAATATCTCTTCAGTTCAATGATCAAGCTGACCATCATATCGGCCTATTCAAATTGAGATTAATTACGAAAGCTTGTAATTATTGTCGTTTAACAATTATGACGATCCGATACCTTGATGAGGCCCGATAATCTAGAAATATAGCTTCTAGTCCCGCCGATATGTTATGTGGACTAGGTATATGCAGGCTTTGTTCATGAAATCCGCCAATATGACCCTAAGTCCCATTTATGGCTCTATACTCGACAGAGAATCTAATAAACCTACCGTATTGTTGAAATATTCATGGGGTAACTGAATTACAACAGTCAAATTTGTGTCTTAATTTTCTTAAATAGACACACTGACAGTCCGTTGACTTTTTATTATTAAATTTACGTTCCAGCTTTAATAAGCTTTTTAATGTCTCGTACTTTGACCTGTCCAAACCTTTTTATGAAGAGAAAAGTAAACGGCGGTAACATTTTTAGTTCTATTTTTTTCATTTGCGATTAGGTGTTTATTATTTAAAGCATGGTGCATTACGAATATAAAATAACTATCCAGTTGTTACAATGTCGACTTTAGTAAACTATTGCTAGACTCGTTACTTCTACATAGTAATAAATTTGGAACTGTTGCCGCGCTTTTTAGTCCCCTTAAAAATGACAATAAACAACTTTACAATACACTAGTGAACACTTATAACTCACTGATTTTTAACATTATTTTAAATACATATATTTTTGTTATTATTCAATCGATTTTAACAAACTTTTTTTTTTCTGATAGGTCAGTACTTTTACTTTTTGAAGCTCTGGACAGAGACGAATATTTTGTTGTTTTGTAACCGGAAAACTAAAAATTACGTGAGGATGTAAATAAACCAAAATTTAATATGACTGCCAAAAAGAGACGGGGCATCCAGATTTTATTTTTTCATATGCTACGTATGCGTAAAGGTTTACTGTACCACATCACCAAGTTTGAAACTTGATTTTTTAACATAGGATGAATAAAAAGATATAAACTTTAAACCATAACTTAGAATTATGGTTAATTAAAAATACACTTAGCCATTGAACATTTTTGAATACTTAGAAAGTCAATTATTTACAAGATTTTTAATTTTTATTATTTTTTATTTTTATTACTTGGTATACACATCAAGTAAAAAAAAGTAAAGCTAATTTTAAAGCTACTGTATGCCGTCGCAAGGTTTGACACTTGGAGTCAATACAGGTTAGATAAAATTCTATAAGGTCCAAATGGTTTATTTTACATTTGAGGACACAGTTACAGATTTTTCAGAGATGTTGTCCATTAAAAAAAATAAAAATATAAAATTTAAATATTAACTATACATGTTTCTAGTGTAGAAAATAAATATCTCGAGAAAGCTCAATATAATGAGCGAAACAGCATCCCTCCACATGCGAACAACCGCGTCCAGGATTTGTAAATTTGGGCAGTCATTGTTCTGGGTATAGATATCAAGGGCGTTTTAGTATTCCATATTATCCCACCCCAAAACATGGTTGTACCGCCTTGATAGCACTTCTCTATAGTTGGCAGCCCTGGCTTCTCGTCCTGGAACTCGCCAAACGTCAGTCATCGGACATTGAACCAATTCTCGTTTCATAGGAAAGCATTACATTTTTCCATTGATTGATGTTCCAATGGCAGTAAAAGTTCAGTTATTTACAAGATTATTTCCTTGGTATACACATCAAGTAAAAAAAGTAAAGCTAATTTTAAAGCTGCTGTATGCCCTCGCAAGGTTTGACACTTGGAGTCTTAATACAGGGTAGATAAAATTCTATAAGGTCCAAATGGTTTATTTTACATTTGAGGACACAGTTCAGAGATGTTGTCCGTTAAAAAAAACACTAATAAACAGTTAATATAAATAAGTTTTTATTACCAAACATGCAAAAGAAACTATCAAAGCGTCAACAAAATAGGTTAAAAAAAAGTGAAAAAATGACAACTTAACAACATTGTCTCTTAGCATGCTTTATATATATATATATATATATATATATATATATATATATATATATATATATATATATATATATATATATATATATATATATATATATATATATATATAAACAACCTAATTGAAAGCATGCTAAGAAGAACTGAGTAATGCATTAGAGCTGATGGAACTATTAAGTTTTGTTTTAAATGTAATGTTTTTTGAGTGATTTTTTTTTAAATTTAAATATTAACTATACATGTTTTTAGTGTACAACACATTCTACATTTTGGGGAGAGAGGTGTAACTCTTCATATGTATATCGGCAAAAAATCATATATATTTCATAACTATATATTGTTCATTAATCATTGACTAAAGTGTTTTTTTATATAAAATTTGGTAAAGGTTGTAATAGTCTCGTTTAAATTTATCGTTTTTGTGTCCCATTTTGGGTACTTTTGAGCTCCGTTATTTTTACAGATGGAAAGTTGCGGTTTTCGCGACAGTTTGCTACTTGATCGTAAAACTAAGGATGCTGTTAACAAAATTATCATAGCTCTTTTAGTTTTTAAGGTACAGGGTTAAATTGAAAGTGTTGCATTTTCAGGCACCCCTTGTATCTCAACTGTCAGGTAACTTATCGGAAATGTGAAAACTGTTTCTTATATAACTTTTCCCGTAGAAGTACGTAGTGTTTCTCAAGCCTATTTCGTGTAGCCGTCTTCGAATTGTTTAAGTTGATACCTCGATGTCATGTACTGCCCGAATTTGTTCCTTTATAACTGTTGATGTTGTTGGATTCCTCCTTGCCAGTATTCTAATAAAACGATCTTGATTTGCTGTGGTCTTGCGATTTCGATGCCTTCGAAGTCTATTTTCAATTGAACCAGTCTCAATGTATCTCGAATAAAATCGAGCGACGTCACTATAGTTACCCCGTGTTATTTCGGCCACATTCCTCTGACTTTTGCCGCTCTTCACTAAACCTATGATACGGCCTTAGTTTAAAGCAGAAATTCTAGGCATTTGTAACTTTTTGTAGTTAAGTTGACAATATCAAAAAATTCCCTTACGGGTCGATTAGGTTGTTTATTGTTATACGAGTAGTTGTTTATTAACCTTTAGATGGGCAAACACTGATTTCGTTCTAAATCCGTGTGGGCAAATTTGGACATCATCATTTCATCCTCCCTGTATTAAAACTGAAAATGTTTAAACAGTGTGATGGTATACAGTATCTCTGAAATTACCTATACCAAGTAATAAAAAATAACAATACAAATACATTATTAAGTTTGGCAACACTGTTTAGGGAAGTTAAAGGGTACTTCTCTAGGCATTCAAAAATGTTCAATACCTATGTGTATTTTTAATTAACCATATTTCTAAGGTGTAGTTTAAAGTATATATATTTTCATCCTGTATTAAAATTTAAAGGTAAAACTTTACGTACCGCATATGAAAAAATTAAATCTGCATAACCCATCTCTTTTTGGCAGTCATATTAAATTTTAATTTATTCACATGCTCACGTAATTTTTAGTTTTCCCGGTACAATACAAGTAATTTACCTGCCTAGGGCTTCAGAAAGTAGAAGGACTGACCTGTCAGGAAAAAAAAGTTTGTTAAAATCCGTTGAATACAAAAAATCAGTGATGCGTTATAACTGTTGACTAGTGTATTATAAATTAGCTACAAGCATTAGAAAACCCAACATTTTTATTCCAAGGTAACAAAAGGAAAAGAAAACGGTTCTACAGAGGAGACTTTCTCAGAGTCGCTTACTTATCCAAAAAGAATTGCAACCACTGTCCCTCTCACATCAGTCATGTGACCATATTATAGGATGTGGGAGTCGCTTTTTTAGATCCGTTTTTTTTTGTTACCATAGAAAAAATGTTATTTTCATCTCTGTGGTTAATCTATACGATTTAAAGAGAGAAAGGCTCATATTTTTTAACAATCTGGGTATACATTTAATTATTTTTTAGAAAATCAACTTTTTTTCAGTGTAGTCTATAAACGCATTATATGGTATATTCTAGTGTCGTAGTTTACATCCAGATTATTTAAAAAAATTGTCAAATTCGAATTTTCGTCTGTTGGAAAGCATAGATGGACACTCGTGTTTCCCAGAAATGTTTCAAATAATATTTCTGGACATTTCATGTATCATTTGCGCTGAAAACTATTCGGAAATAAATTAAATTGTAAATCAGGTCCCAGTAAAATATAAAATCACCCAATACCGAGAAATTAAGGGACTAAAACGCATTATGGATTCATGCTATGTGCATGCCTATTATTCCGGGTAAAAATGATTCAGTTTTAGTCCAGTAGCTTTGAATAAATTATAATTTTTATTACTTTCACCAGCAGATCTTGAGAAAATCCTTGTTGACTTTCTCGGTTAATTGGAATAAATATAGGTGCTATATATATATATATATATATATATATATATATATATATATATATATATATATATATATATATATATATATATATATATATATATATATAATAACAAAAGACATTTTCGTGAGATGTGAGTAAATTTCATTAACAGGTTTACAAAATATAAATTACTGTTTTGACATAAAATCCAAACACGAATATTAAATGCTAAATTATTAAAAATCTGATTAATAGTGATTTCGCAGAACTGAAATTAATGGGGACGAATGATTTAATTCAAGATGGGTGAAGGAAGGTTATTGTCCTAACTTTACCTAGGAATTCCACGGTTCGAACAATATATGGTCATTAAATTATCGTTGCTTTAATTTGTAGTTTCTGGCCGAAAAAAAGGCCCAACAATAAGCCACCAAAAAAAACACGAATGTAATAATAATGAATAATAACAGCTTTGATCTAAATTAATTTCTGAAGATATAAATATGGGAGAAGTTTCGCAATGCCACTACTTTTACTTTAAAGCGAATTGAATTTTTACAAGTATGGTTCTCTAATTACTTTTAAGTCTAAAATAAGTCAAATATTTTTAATTGCGAATCCGAAAATTTTATTTTAATGGGGTTCACTTATTTTCATTAAAGCTGGATTAAATAAAGTTAATGTCCTACATACATTAACGAATTATCTAGTCCAAATGTATTTTTATTAACCTATTTATGTTTTAGTATGTGATTTCTGGCATAAATAAGGGAATTGAATTTTTTATAAGTATATATGATTCAAAAAAGAACATTAGGTATTCTTTTTTGAGAAAGCAAATTTTCACATACTGAAAACTAACAAACTATTTCGTATTTAAAAAGAATATTAATTTAAACAAATTAGATATATTGCCTACTTTTATATTATTCAAAATTACTATTAAGGATTACGTTCCCTGGTTAGAGTTAAACTATTTTGATTGATTTGACTGGGACACATTACAATTATTGATGTCGCGTTGTTCGTTTTTTTAACTTGGTTCTAGATAGATATACTTTTGGCAATTTACAGATGTCATTTTTATATTTTGACAAAAATTAAATATACGTTACTTTTTGACCTGTCAGAAAGAATTGCATCGCAAAACCGAAAAACAATTGCAAATTATTTTCTTTAACGAATTTTGAATGTTTTTCAAAATTCTAGCATTCTAACTTAATTTCAATTGTTTTGAAAATTTTAGGCTTTAAAAGGCTGTAAAATCTAAACGATAGGCAAACGAATTGGACATTCATTTTATTCATGATTTTTAATATGGTATTAAGTTTTAAGCAAATTAAGTTTTGCTGTTTTTCAAAAAAAAATGGGGTGTCAAAATATAAACTATCCTGTATATTGAGTAAGTAAAAACAAACTTCTAGCACCGAATTGTTCACATCTCAAAAATCTTAAGTTTTTTTCTTGTTTAAAAAAACTTCTAATTCTTTTAGGGCCCGGTGAAGTATTCCCAAAATTACGGAGAAAGTTTATAACGTTAAGAAAGAAATACGGCAGTTCGTCTCTAATCGCACCGGCAATTATTTTTACAGTCTAGTAATTGCCGTATACTTCACCTTCGAAAATGGCATCAGCCCTGTTCGGAGTAACATTCACGTCCATTGGCATTTCATTCTTCGGTCGCTGATCAAGCTGATTAGTAATTTTCTATAGGCTATTTTATACAGGATACTTGAAACACTGAGGAATAAAATTGAAACATTCTTTCTAGATTACTTTTATTTGTATCTCGTAGTAGGAGAGTGCATTTGTTCGTAAGGGAAAGTAGAAAAACCTCATGAGTGTATTATTACTTTTATCAAAATGGCCGCTTTCAAACAGTTTTGCTACTCTTACACTTTTTAGCTGTCCTTTGGATCAAGTGTAAATAGTGCAGTTTCATGAGATTCGTCGTTTGTTTTCTCTCTCTTTAAATAATGCGTCCTTTATGACGGCTCAAAATTGTCATTTAGCATCTTACGATTAAACTTGGAACAAAACGACTTACACCTTCATATCTTAATTTGTTAAATTCTATTACATGATTTCCACTTCAGATCTACCCGGTCAAAATTCAAAACTTCAGATTAGACCGGAAGTTCATAGTTTAAAAAAATTAAGTTAGGAAAGTGCAAGCTGTTTCGTTCAAAGTTTAACCGTCTGACCAATAGAGGTCTATATGTGCCCCGAAATGTCAATTTAGATGAAGGACGTCACATAAAATGTGGTTAGACTATTCCAGGGATCTCCAAAAAAAAAATAGCATGGTGTTGCATTTAAATTTTCGTTATAATTCCAGAAACATGGCCCATGGCGTCTTGATCAAATCGGTATTTCCAGAAGGTTCGGAGTAGAAGAACTAAATTTGATTGGTTTTTCCGTTTTACGTATAGTTTCCAAGCTATACAATTTATTCTAGTTAAATGCCCCATCCTGTATAAAAACTTCGGTGAAAAGAATATGCTCAAGAACAGAACACCACAGGAAATCAAAATGGAACCCCAGACAATCAATTGGCTTAAAGAAAGAAGTAATAGAACAGACCCGTCATCAGAGAAATAAAGAGAGCCATAAGCAAAAATTGCAGAATAAAATTACTACGTTCCCAAGTATCTAACAGAAAAGCAAAAGTGACCAAGCTACGGGACCAACACAACAATACTAGTATATGATAAAAAAGACATTATTAATGTCATTGAGAACTTACACTACACAAGACCAGAAAAACATACTGATTGTAGGATCGGAAGAAATTCCAGAAATATCTTCAGAAGTTAAGGAAGCGTTAAACCAAATGAAAAAAAACAAGTGCCCTGGCGAAGATCAAGTGACAACAGAGATGCTGAAAAAATATTTTGAAGGACTCTGTATATATCGAGTTTAGTGTCATATAGTATTAAAATTCTATATATCATCCTGGTCATATTAAATAACAAAATATTATTGAGAAATAAATCCATTCGACATATTACGTAAGCTCTCGAATTTTCTTTTCCATTTCATTTAATCGTTATTTCTTTTCCCTGGGCATTATTAAGACGATCGCCATGGATTTCAGATCGTTAATTTCATTTTAAGGATTTGGTCATTTTTTATTAGCTAAATGGTCGCGTTATTCACTTGAGTCAGCAATCGAATTTTATTATAAAATTTATTGAAGTTATAAAAGGAATTAACCGGCATAGAGGAGCTCAGAGCCTAGATATTTCACTCTCGTTCAGGTTTTATTAGTTGCGTCCAAGAAGCACGTGAAGCGTACATTATCCTATGTAAAGCAGAGTAATAATTTCTTTTGTTCTGCTTCCAGCTCTATAAATTTCTTTCTGAAAGAGGTAACACTTAATTTCCGGAAGTACGAAGATGACACGAAATGATCGGTCACTTTTCCGTCGCCCTTAAGTAAGCGAGAGTGCCGGTTTGGAGTATAATCGTTTATTTACAATCCATTAGATAATTTTTAAAGTAACGACTTCAAAGGGACGCCTGACTGTTGCAGGAACACAGTGCAGAAAGCAAATACCCTAGGCCGACAGAATCAGTTTGGTATCAGCGCTTTTGCTGCAAATAACATTTTTCCACAAAGAATTTTTGGAATATCAAACTTGAATTTTTTCGTGAAACGGTAAAGAGAGTTTGTAGATGAAGCTTTGAACATACTGATGAAAATATATTAAGAAAAATTGAGGTGCATCTAATTTTACTTCACTTTATTTTAATTTATTAGATGAACCCGTGCACTCCGTTGCCAGGGCTGGCAATTAAAAAAAACTCAGATAAAAAATCCTTAATGAAAGTACTTACATTTTGTAAAATAAGTTGAGTTCTTATAGTTAAAATATAACTTTTTTAAGAACATAAGTAATACTACTAAACTACTTTTAATATATTTATTTAAACATATTTTATAAAGGTACAAATGTTTGTTTGTTCAATTCTCGTTTGGCAAGAGCAATCTGTCAACTAATTCTAGGGTGCATCAAGGGACCTAATCGAACTCTTGATTCTATCCAGTAAATGCTAATTTTCAATTTCAATTATTTTCGAGAACATATAACTGGTCTTTCGACCTTTAAACTACTTCCGGTTAGGTCGCTGGATGATATCCAGGAAAAACGGGGAAAATCTGGAACGCCTTGGCACTATCGTGTATAGCTTCGTACTAGTCAAGTCATTTCAAATAAACTAAATCTAATTTTCAGTATCTTTTATTTTTTTAAAAATATTTCTTAAGTACTATATACTTAACTTCTAGGAAATCAGATTCTTGGAAGGGAATGGCACAATCTGACTTAATTTCCATAGTGAATTTTATATTAGAATTGACAATGAATAACTATTGAGTTAGATGGTGCCATTCCCTTTTATGACGTCCCTAATCATTTTCTACGAAATATGTTCTATAAGTTGCTAAAGGTTGAGAAACTAGGGACTTTTAGATTTTCCCTACATATTAGTATTATTTAGTTCTTTTGTTTGTAAATAAAACTATTAATGTCCGCCTTATAATTTTAACGTAATCCGGAACCTGACGATAACTAACAGAGCATTTTAACAGGGCTTTCAAAAAACCAGTTAGTGTGGGGAATAGTCTGTAAAGGGACGGATAAAATTTTTTTTGGAAATTAGTTCTCGCCAACTTTTTATACCTATACTTTAAGTGATTCGACACAATTGCCTACGCAGATGATCCTTCCAGTCCTCTTCTGGCTTTGCAGATTCTCTCGGGTGGTGAAGTGGTGGGGTTACAAGTGATTTTTTTGACTAGGACTGAGCACTCCAATAATGAAAAAGATGCAATTTGTTGCAGTCATAGTTTTTAAAATGAAGTTTCAAAGGAAAGAAAGAACATTAATAAGCAGACCGAAGAAAATTATTTTCCCCTAGGATAGTGCTACTCAAATGGTGGGCCGCGGACTGGTGCACAAAGTTCAAATATTCATAATAATAGGAATTTTTTGAAACTAGAAAAAAAAAGTTGATATAGGATCTAATTAATTAAGTTTTATTCTGATACATCTGACTAAACTAGAGTGATTATTTAATATTTTCAGATATTTTAATAATCATAATAATTCCATGCAATGAAAAATGTGCTCTTGTCTACAGATCCTCATAAAACGAAGGTATCTATTGAATGAAATACTAGTTGACTTGCAAAAGAAGCTAATTAATCTCCTTTTCCAAAATGCTCTTGGGAAGGATTTTAGTTCAGTGGAAAAAAATGATAATAGTTTTTCTTGTTTTTTGTTTGTTTGTTCAATGGCACTGGATAAACCAATTGGCCAGCATCTATCTTTTTTTTTTAGAAAATTATCAGTAAAATTTACTGAGATTTATTTACAATATTTTGCCTAAATTTTCTTAAAAATCCGCAAGTGTTAAAATTCAGATTTTCTCAATAAAAATTTATTTAACCTTAAAAAGTGAAAAACATTTTGAATGACCCTTTATATGGATGGGACATTCAAATAGAATAAATTGTATAGCTTGGAAACTATATGTAATTAGAAAGACTGTTTTACCAATCAAATTTACTTCTTCTACTCCGAACCTTCTAGAAATACCGATTTGATCAAGATGAAATGCGCCATGTGTGTAAAAATTATAACGACAACACCACCTAATTTTTTTTGGAGATCCCTGGAATAGTCTAAACACATTTTATGTGACGTCTTCCATCTAAATTACCATTTCGGCTCACATATAGACCTCTACTTAGTCAAACGGTTAAACTTACTTGCACTTCCGTAACTTAATTTCTTTAAATTATGAACTTTCCAATCAGAAGTGTCAAATTTTGACCGGGTAAATTGGAAATTGAAGTCATCTAATACAATTTAAAGTTAAGTTATGAAGATGTAAGTCATTTTGATCTAAGCTTAATCGTTTGAAAGATCCAAAATGACAATTTTGAGACGTCATAAAGGACGCATTTTTCAATTAATAATTTTTGTTTTATGTTTGTCTTTTTTTTAAATTTATTATCAGCTGCAGCTTTTTGCGGGTTCCGAAGTCATTCGGGGAAATATTCCAAGTTCACATCCTACCCCACCTTCTAGCTCCTGAAAGGCTTAACGTTTGAACCCGACCTTCAACAAATGGCTGGTTTCCATTTTGGAAAAAAAAATTAATCTTATCTGTTTGACCATTTTTTGGTGGAACTGTAGGTATACTATTTTTTGAAAATTTGCTTAGTTCAATAATTTCTTATTTTCGTACTCAACATCTTTATGTATTGTGGGAAATAAGAAATATACAATATGGGTACCACATGTTCATTTTATTTTGCAACATTTTGGAGCCTTTAAGTTTGTGCTGATTGCAGAAGCCTATAACTTTTTATTTTTGCAGCTAGAGACCTTGAACAAAAAATGATTTGTCTGGTTTTCAATAGAGATTCTATGTAATCTATCAATTTAACAGTTTTAGTTACCATATCAATTAGATCTGGTCTAATTCTTAAACCTTTTTAGTAATACGGGATACTGTCAAATATTTATAAAAATCTGGGTAGAATTCATAACTGGGAAAATATACAAGGTGTGCCATTTAAAAAAATGAAAAGTTTCACATGCATTCTTTTTTGGGATACCATGTGTACATTAATTTGATGTAGAAAAATACGCAATCAAAAAATAATTATATACGTGGCAGAGGGTTTTCCCTAAAGTATGCTGGGTTCATAAATAATGAATTTGTACCATACGTAATGGTACAGGGTAGTTCTTCATATTCTGACAAGCTCTAGCAGTTTTATTATAATATATAGAAAATAAATTCAAATACAGAAGTTAAGGTTTCTCTTAAATCTTAAGAATTTGCTAAGAAAAGAAACAAATGAACGTCGCAAAGCTGTCTAAAATTGACAACTTTGGTTTTTTTAATAGAGCACCCTGTATATTGTGCCATTTTTGTATTCTATGGGGAGTTCTAATCATATTTGATACACATAACCCAGGTCTATCTATCTCCGTTTCTGAAATATTGACAGCTTTCCCTTTTTGACATGCTACAGAACCGAGTACAGAACCCAAAAGTTACAACATAAAGCAAAATGGTTTGCATGTTCCTATCTTAGTTTTTTATAAGCTATCGAATGACATTAGGGACATATAAATTATTTTACTGAAGGTTGCATCTTTTGGATTCTGCAGCATATGAAAGAGACAAAAACTATCATTTTTCAAATGCGAATATTTCAGAAACGGAGATAATAGACCTTGGAGACCTGGGTTATGTATATCAAATATGATTAGAATTCCCCATAGAATCCTAATATGGTATAATATACAGAGTGTTCCGTAAAAAAAACCAAAGTTGTCAATTTTTGACAGCTTTGCGACGTTCATTTGTTTCTGTTCTTAGCAAATTCTTACGATTTAAGAGAAACATTATAACTTTTGTATTTGAACTTATTTCTTATACATTATAATAAAACCGCCAGAGCTAGTCAAAATGTGAGGAACTACCCTGTACGCACTGCACATATATTACTATGTAACACGAAATGGCTTCTCATTATAAAAGTTCTTTCTTTCTTATTTTTCTCAAGTAGGTGTACTGTATTCTTTTGGTATATATATATATATATATATATATATATATATATATATATATATATATATATATATATATATATATATATATATATGAGTGTTATAGTTTGAATAATAGGTTAAAAAAAATTATCAAGCAAATGAAAACGCAAAATTCGCAAGCGTGTTTTCACTAACCATATATTATATTAACAATAATTCAAATAATACTTGTTGAATCTATATAATCGCTTTTACCCGTATACCAACTCTTATGTTCATGCAAAGTTTGAAGTTTCTTCTGAATCTACTCTCAACATAAGGCCACTTTTATGCAATATCCAATAACCTTAATGGTTTGCAAATGGCAAAATGGAAGGGGCTCGGGAAGGGGTCTGTATCACTATCAGGTGTAGGTGGAAGAGCGCGACGTGCTAGAAAGAAGTACGGAGGTTGTGGGTTCGACACCCTGGGAGTCTTTTTTCACTTCTCATAGTCTTCAAATTTTAGATTGGTTGATTTAAATATATCAAATTATATGGTTTTGGCGTTGATTGTAACTGAGAAAAACGGTAAACCTTAACGTAAAGTGATTGTGTCGAACTGTAATTACTTTTTTGTCTCGTCAAATTGCGTCATAGCGATTATCTTTTTTGCCAGGTACTGGTAAACGCAGTAGCAAATATCATTGTAAATTTGAAAAAAGGTTGAGAAATTTGTCTAAAAAACTTTCGAGGTTCATATTCGTTACATACTACGTCTCACATTGTAGCAAAAGTCGTTCGTTCGCCTTTTGTAATTAGATTTTTTGTAGTTTTAGAATGCAAGCCACATGGGTGGCCTAAAATATACGGAAATATACCTCGTAGTGTTGCTTACTGAAGAGGAAAATTTTAAAGTAGATTTTTTAACACATTATTGATTTAACTAAACTGAAGCAGCGAAGCATATCATGTAGGAATAAATTTGTAGAATTTGTATTATAAGCCCTGCTTTACATATTATTTCTTTCCCTAATACAGTATGCCGTGAGAAAATAAACAATATAATTAAAAATTTGAATAAAATTTTTTTTAGCATTTTCAGAATTCTATTTAAATATATTTTATTAAGTAAACGACCACTCTCAAACCTTGAATTGTCTGATTTTGTTATATGAGGTATACCAGGGCTACGTCAAAATCGTACTAGCTGTTTTGGAAATATAGCCCTCCGAGAGGTCCTTCTTCAGAGAAACCTAGTGGTGCATTGACGAGACAAAAAAGTAATTACAGTTCGACACAATCACTACGTTAAGGTTTACCGTTTTTCTCAGTTACAATCAACGCCAAAACCATATAATTTGATATATTTAAATCAACCAATCTAAAATTTGAAGACTATGAGAAGTGAAAAAAGACTCCCAGGGAGTCGAACCCACAACCTCCATACTTCTTTCTAGCACGTCGCGCTCTTCCACCTACACCTGATAGTGATACAGACCCCTTCCCGAGCCCCTTCCATTTTGCCATTTGCAAACCATTAAGACGGTTATTGGATATTGCATAAAAGCGGTCTCATGTTGAGAGTAGATTCAGAAGAAACTTCAAACTTTGCATGAACATAAGAGTTGATATACGGGTAAAAGCGATTATACAGATTCAACAAGTATTATTTGAATTATTGTTAATATAATACATGGTTAGTGGAAACACGCTTGCGAATTTTGCGTTTTCATTTGCTTGATAATTTTTTTAACCTGTTATTCAAACTATAACACTGGAAACATTATATTAAAATTAATTGCCTGCATATACCGGGTGTTTATTTAAGCATCCTCCCGTACACTACGCCTTTTTTCGACATAATTTTTCAAAAAAAAAAGATGAAACTAATAGACTATATAGGATTATATATATATATATATATATATATATATATATATATATATATATATATATATATATATATGATTAATTCATATTTACCAAAAGAATACAGTACACCTACTTGAGAAAAATAAGAAAGAAATAACTTTTATAACGAGAAGCCATTTCGTTAACATATTTCCAAAAAAAAAATAAAATAAAACACCAAAAAGTAAAAATTAACATATAATTTTGTTCGGTCTTGGAAATTTGATTTTATAAAGTCGGAGTCCAACTAAGACATAATTATTAAGTTCATCACTAAAACAACATTTGTGTATCATCAGTAATGTCTTTATACTGTTTTTATTAGTTTGACGCCGTCTTCGTAAAGTCAAATTTCCAATATGTAATGAAATATTATTTTCTTACTTTTTAGTGTTTTTAAGTCGATTTTATTTTTTATAAACATTTTTATTTCAGCAATATTTTCGCTAGATTCACGATTACTAACTAATATTAAGTAAAATGCGCAATCAATACATATTTATAGAAAAATCAACAATACAAAATATCAAAAATTTAAATCATTAGTAGAATTGAACTTCATGTCCTAAAAATTCCGAAAACCATAAGTAACCATGATAATTTCTCTTTCCACCTCACCAAGTGTCCAGAATAAAAATCGTTTAATATTATAAACATTAATCTAGATTAATATAATTACCTACCGAAATATTCTGACGAAAAAAAAAGATTGCCCCCTTGCGTTCTACCACCGGTTTGTCCAAATTACTTTCTAGGTTAATTACAATACGTGAACCAAATTTCAAGGCAGTACACCCAATAATCATATCAAAGGCGGTAACTGTCTAAGAGCGGAGGATTCAAAATGTCGCTATTTTATTTTTTACATGCTCGCCATGGGACGATGGAGACACTACTTTAAATATTTGTTAGAAAATGCTTCCAAGTTGATCAAATCTTCCGGAAGTAATCGGTGTAAATATAAAACCATGGTAACTAATATTTACCTCGTATATAAGTGCCATCTATATGTATGAATAGAAAATTAGCTATACAAATTGTCAAACATTTAAATGATTAGTAAAATTGAAGTGCATGACTCTAAAACCCCGAAAACGACATGAAACTTGATATATTTGGATTACCCCTCTTTATCCCTTCACCCCCACGCCTCGTCGAATACTTAACTTTTATTAACACAAGACAATTTATGTGCCAGGAATTTAGTTTTTCAACATTCAATAGGATTTACAGATTCTCTCCACCTCTAGGTCGGGAGACAACATGATATTATGGGAATTATGAGACTAAATACTTCCTGAAAAACTGAAAAATACATCAAAATTGGTTAAACGATCACGGCGTACATACATAAATTTAAAAAAAAATCGGTCAAAGATAGATAAATATTTATCTTAAAAAAAATTAGTAATATTAGTAAAATAAATATTATTTTAAAAAAAAATAAAATATTAGTTATTAGCTCGTATTCCAGCCAGATTTGATTGGAATGACATTTTATTTTCTTTCAAGATGACTGATGAGTAAAATATATTCTGATAGATTTGAATCTAAAATATACGGGATATTCGCGGATTTAATAATAATTTGCATTTTGGAGAAAAAGTTGTTTTTCATTAAAAGGTTTTCTTGTTAAAAATATATACCTGCCACGTTGAGAAACTTTAATTTTTCTACACTTTCGTCGATGATAGTTTTTTATTGTTTGGACAGACTGCGAAGGCTTAGAGCCTAAGTGAAATGTACCGTTCCATTATACTGTGATTGCTTTAATTATTTCATGACCTGTATTACATATAGAGGAGTGGTAGGTTTCGTTCACGTTCTCCAAATACCGGAACATGTATTCGCACTTCAGTTCTCTCGCGATTCATCTTTGGAGGATTAACATAGCTATTCTTGAGCGTCAATGAAATGTAATTCTCACGAGACCCAAAATCGCCAAGTTGGCCCAAAATCAGTTTAGAATTGGCATTTCCAGTTTAATCAGTAAGGTAAAATCCGCATGTTTGAGTGGCATATATCAAGTTTTTTTAACTTCAGCCAAAGACCAATTATCCAATTATACTTTAAGACAATCCATCGGATACAAATAAATTAACCACATCAGCTGCTCGTGTCGCCGTTTAATTAGAACTCAACAACATTATGAGGCTCGGTATAGCCAGAAGCGTCTACTTGTTTAGAAATACTATGCAAACATTGAACTTATCTATAAACGAATTTAACCTGCCGATAGGATGCAGTACGTCGCAGAATGGCAACTCTGGACGGAGTACCAATACAATTGGATGGATCGTCTATTCGGAGTATTATCTGTGTTTGCTTCTACTTAAACAACATCTTAAGCAAATTTAAGATTTACAACCTTAGCTAAAGTTCAGGCATTATATACATTCTTTGGAGTGGTTATCTGTGTTTAAAATTAGGTTATGCGGGGTGTAAATTAATTTGCTTACAAAATTTGGGAGGTGATTTAAGTCATAAAAATAAGAAAAACAGTCGTATAAAAAGGATCCTCAGCTTTGTTTTCCAGATACAGGGCGTTAAAATGTTAATATTTGTTTCGACACATCGTACACTCCGAGAGAAATTAAAAGTTTTTCTTATTCTGTTCTGGATTCGTACCAAATATTTACCAGATGATTTTTTTCATAATACTTGATTTTTCTGCAAAATTTGGGGTAAACTGGATAAGTTGCTTTTTAGTAGTGTTCTTTTAACATTTCACTAGGCCGCCATTTTGTTTCGCCATATTGGATTTTTACCAAAATGTTACCAGGTCATCCCTATATGCCCCTTAATTTTTTACCAAAATTTGAAGTCAATCGGATTAGTAAATTTTTAGCTATGCTGCGAACAGACAGACAGACTGACGGAATTGAGAAAACATGTTTTTACTCATCTAGGGACCCCTCGGAGGGTGATTTTTTCGCGATTACAATAATTTTTTAATTTAATTATTTTTTTTGTATTTAAATACTAAAAAAAAATATTATTATTGTTTTTTTTCTAAAATATTTTTTCTAAAATTTTTTAAGGCTTCTATTTACATTATTGAAACTAGACATGTCTTCAAAATACATAAAAGGTGCATAACTTTAACTAGATATTGTTTTGTTTTGACGACTCCGCGGATATTTACGAAAATTTTTGTGAACGTCAATTGAATATTATTGTTTTTAAAAACTTTGAAAATTTACTATTCGTTCATCTGATAAAACGACAGACAATTGTTTTTTTGCAATACAAGTTAAGTCGTCAGGTCAGGAAGTTAATGTTTACAAATTTTATTTGTAATTTTTTTTAAAACATCACAATACATAGTGATTGCAATAAAGTACTAGAAGACCAAACTGTTTGTGCCATCTTTTTAAAAAATATTTTGTAATTAAAAAAAAAATTATGGGTATAGTTTCAAATTCGCTTTCAATGGTTTTATATCAAAACATCGACCTTATTCATTATTTTAATGTCATTCAGTCGCTAATTTATCTAAATCAAAGTCTCCTCAAGGTTGAAATATTAACCTCCATTATAATTATATAAAATTGCAGCGTGTAGTAAACATGACTGCTACATTTTTAGACCCAGATAATAAACTAAATTAAACATTTCTTATAACACTAATTTTCTTGAAACTAGGATATCATTATTTCCCAGCATTTCGCATTTTTTAGAGCGTACGTGGGTTGTATGTGGGTCTAAAATTTACGCCGCAAAGGGAAGGTGTGTAATTTTAAATTTTCTGGAAAATGCCGTGAATCTGTAACAGGATTAATATATTTCTCGGGGTTTAGAAAACAAGGGGTTTAGACGTTAAATAACGTATGTCTGAGCAGATAAGGGAAAAGATTTATAAATAAACTTGATATTCACGGCCAGAAAATACAATCTGCTTCTGTACAGGGTGGAACAATTAGAAAGTGGCTTTCAGGTATTCGAATAGTAAATACAGCAGATGCAAGGGGATGTGAAATATAATAAGTATCTTGAGGTGTGGTTTATGAAATTACGTTGAACTAACATGCATATTTTTGACAGCATTCGCCGTAAGTCTTTGGCAAAACCTATACACTTGCTTAATTGGAAATATGTATTTTGTTTTCTTAATAAAATTACCAATTTTTGTTAGTGTAACATGAGTTCTACAAACAGCCACGCACAATATAGCTTCAGTAAAAGTTGCTGAACTTTTTATATTTTCAAGCTCGTATACCAGCAAGATTTGATTAGGATAACCATGTTTTGATAGGTAAAATATATTTCTATAAATTTTAATTCGAAATATACGGATGGGGTTAACAATAGGACAAATAAGCCAAAAATTAAAATTTCGAGAAAAAGTCGTGTTTCATAAAAAAAGCTCCTTTTTAAACATATACTACGTAGAGAATCATCATAATTTTTGTACACTTTAGTAGTTTATATATATATATATATATATATATATATATATATATATATATATATATATATATATATATATATATATATATATATAGCGAGAGGGTGGGTGGTTGTGACTAACTAGTTAGAACAAAACGTGCTAAATCTAGTGGGGCTGTAGTCAAAGAAAGGACCTTAGATTAAAACACTTTGTTGCTTTGCCAAGCTTTCGGCAACTGTTTATTGCCTTCCTCAAGACAGCCTAAAAATTGTTATTATTTTGTATTAACATTTATTTTAAAGAAAAAGTTGTTGTGGACTTACTACTTGGTTTTACTCTTGAAGAAACAACACTGAAAAATTCTCAACATTGCTAAAGACCTATATACATATTATTTACACCTTTTTATCACTAGTTTTGACTTGGATGTTGTTATATTGACACATTTTAAAATTCTTAAAGATTTGGTTTATTCCAACGTGCAGACACTGTCGGCCATTTTTCGTATTTAAAAGGCAAATTATTATTGTAAAATGGAGAGCGTGTTTTTTTTATTTTTGCTCTCCTTCCCTTACTTCACACTAGGTGGTTTACGCGTTTTTTGTTTTTTAAATAATTGCCGACTGAGCACGAATCGGTAACGACGGTTTCCCAAATGTATAGTTGGAAAAGAAAAATGTAGATGGCGCATTAGTAAACAGTACTCTGCAAAGCTGGTAACCCAATCAGCACAAATCTTACAAGTTCTGTAATTGTTGGTTAAACGATGAAAACATTTTATATTCTGTAGTACACTGTGCAGCTGATAGAGGGACATGTTCCACCATCGTGCTGTGAAAAAAAAATATAAAAATTTTTCACAGCACGATGGTGGAACATGTCCCTCTATCAGCTGCACAGTGTACTACAGAATATAAAATGTTTTCATCGTTTAACCAACAATTACAGAACTTGTAAGATTTGTGCTGATTGGGTTACCAGCTTTGCAGAGTACTGTTTACTAATGCGCCATCTACATTTTTCTTCCAACTATACATTTGGGAAACCGTCGTTGATTCGTGCTCAGTCGGCAATTATTTAAAAAACAAAAAACGCGTAAACCACCTAGTGTGAAGTAAGGGAAGGAGAGCAAAAATAAAAAAACGCTCTCCATTTTATAATAATGCCTTTTAAATACGAAAAAAAATGGAATAAACCAAATCTTTAAGAATTTTAAAATGTGTCAATATAACAACATCCAAGTCAAAACTAGTGATAAAAAGGTGTAAATAATATGTATATAGGTCTTTAGCAATGTTGAGAATTTTTCAGTGTTGTTTCTTCAAGAGTAAAACCAAGTAGTAAGTCCACAACAACTTTTTCTTTAAAATAAATGTTAATACAAAATAATAACAATTTTTAGGCTGTCTTGAGGAAGGCAATAAACAGTTGCCGAAAGCTTGGCAAAGCAACAAAGTGTTTTAATCTAAGGTCCTTTCTTTGACTACAGCCCCACTAGATTTAGCACGTTTTATATATATATATATATATATATATATATATATATATATTACGATAAAAATGTTTGATGCAAGTGAAAATGGGTGCTGCACATAAAAAAACATCTAATACTAATTAAAAAAAATATTAAATATACACAATAATAAAAATCGGTAAATTTCCTTTACCCGGAACTTCTCTCGTTATTAGAAATAGTGAAATGTGACCCAATTTAGTTCAGTACATAGTAATTTAGTAACATATATATTGTCTTTTAAAAGAGTTTTATTGGGCGCCATTTTGTTCCATCATATTGGATTCCAATAGTTTAGCACTTTCTACCTATGACACCCTTAAGATTTGGGCATAATTTAAAATAAATTCAATAAGTTTATCCCTAAATCATGTTTGATTTTTCTGCAAAATTTACAATCAATTGTATAAGATTTTCTAACTTTGATATTTTTTCGAATCTTAGTTATAATACAAGCTATTGAAAAAGTAAAAACGGGTTATTAAGTATAGAGTTTTTTACGTAGAATGCATTTTTTTTCTAGGAGCCTCAAATATTGAGTTACTGACCAAACTTGTATGGAACACCTTGCATATTTTAAAACTGCTAAAAGCCCATCCTTCCACGCTTTTCAAAAATATATAACACTTGATATTTATTTCAAATAGTAAGCCCCCAATTTGGAATTATTAACAAAATAATAACAATTTTACGAGTTGGCTGTGGTTGTAGGTACGCGGTGGAAATCAAAAGCTTTTAATGGCAACTATTAATGCCTTCATTTTGAATTTATGTCGAAATTTGATTGGTGTGCAGTGCTTTACGTGATGTTTTATTACTTAAATAATGGCTAATATCAGAATCTATGAAAATTACGAAAAATTTTTATTCAAAGTAATTAGAACGCGAGTTTTAAGTTGTTGGTTACTAATTTTTTAAAACAATTTTCAGGTTTTATTGTAATAGATGCCCGGAAAGAAGGCAGATATTTTTTAAAAGAATCAGAAAAAAAAATGCAAGTTTGTGGAGCTTTTATGCGTCCAAAGTATATAACGAAGAAAATCAAGAAACAGATAATATTAATGTTTTGGCTTCTGTGGAGGCAGAGCTTTCAAATTCATGTCGCGTTATAGGAAAACAAGTTGGGTCCTTGCAAGACTCGGGTACAGTGAGTATTGACGAAATACAAATATCGACCTTCTTCTTGTTGTGTCTTATCATCTCAAGAACCTTAAACCACACAGGATAGTTAGTTTTATAGCGATTTATTTCCGTCAGTTTAGCGGGAGCGAGCCTTGCTGCCGTGACATCGCCTGGCCTGCTCTAAACAAGTTTATTGCGTTATTTCTATAGGAGGATAATATGGTTTAGCTTTTTGATGCTGTTATTTTGATTTTTAATGCAATAAATTTCGACAAATTTTATATCAAACTAATAGAACAACGTTACCATATAAATTTCGGTCAATAAGCAATGGTCAATTGCTCATCAAAATGTTTTAGAAATTCATACTTGGACATAAAAATAAATGATTAGGAAATAATTTAAACATTATTATTATTAAAATAATAATAACAAAAATATTTTATTATGAGTGCGTTCTTAATTCATGAAATTTTGTTATATTATGTACTTTTATGACAGGATGCCAAATGTATTAATTTCAAATTTAAATGTATTAATTTAAAAAGCAAATAAGTAAAGTGATTCTAAATTAGAAAAATAAAAAACATTTTTTTTTCAAAATTAAAAAATAATGTATTCTACAGATTACAAAAAATACCTTAATATAACCACTTTTACAACGAAAATGGAAACAAAAAACTCAATAACTACAGAGGCTTCTGATACCTAAATATAAATAACTTTTAGATTAATTAACAAGGTTGAGATTTGCATTAATACTAAAACAGCAACAACCCAGAGCAAAAATTAAAATTAAAAGTACCTGCTATATGTTAAAAGAAAACACAACTTGCCTGAAAAATTAATAAAAAAATAATAAAGAATCCAAATATACCTATAGCTAACATTTTTCTACTGCACCGGTGTACACACTGTTTCTTCATAATAATTAATTTTGGAAACCTATGAAAAGTTACACCTGGCAAGTGATTTTTGTAACTATTTTTGCAATTATACACAGCACACATATTCCCAGACATTGTTTTTTTGTTATGTAGACTTCTGCAGAAGTAAATATATCAGTTATAAAAGAAGTTTTAATTATTTCCTTTGCTAATTACGTTTCACTATGGAAGAACAACACTTTTTCAAACTTGTGTGACCTATTACCACTTGTAAAAACTAAAGAATATTGAGAAAACAATGCTTAAAAGGCAAATTTCTGAGAGCCATGTAACTAATACTAAATCTTTAGACTGACAAGGCCGGACTACGTCACTCACCCGGTCATTGACCTTAAAGTTACGCTTACGAGAAGTAACTGTCCTGTGTAGTTTATGATTCTTGACCCTAGCCCACACCCGCTCTAAATAATTCCGTAGATGTCATACTTGTCCATTGGCGTAGATTCTTAAGCCAGGAGTTGCGTCTTCTTCCTGGTTCTCTTTTTCCCTCCATTTTGCCTTCGATTATGTTTTGCAAGTGATGCGTATTTGTTGTTTCTCATTATATGACCAAAATATTTGGTTTTCTTTCTTTCAATGTGTTCATGAGTTCATTCACTGTATGCATTCTCTCTAGTACTTGTTGATTTGTTCTATGACTCGCCCAAGGCATTCTCAGCATTCTGCGATAGCACTATAATTCAAATACGTCTATTTTCTTTTGTGTTTAAATAGTAAAACATAGACAAACGTATTTTTAAGTTTATGTGCATGTTGCTTAGTACGTTACGCATTGAATTGAAGACCGATCGCGCTTTTTCGATGCGTGCTCTTATTTCTACTGAATAGTTCCATGTCTCGTTGAGCCTAGGTATGCTATTTCGGGCACCCTGTCTAGTGTTTCTTCCTTGACATTTATTTCTATTAGTGTGTTTGAATTTTGGTTTACTACCATCGTCTTGGTCTTTTTGACATTAAGTTTCGTTTTCTAATCTTTACATGCATTTACCTTATAAAATAAAAATCGAACATCATTTGCATCCTGACCATGCGGACCGACGTTTACATATTTGCAGTTGGTATATTGAGTAAATTCAAAATAATATTAAATAATATGGTCCGATGACGGTCACTTTTCCAGTTCTGCCATCTTTAACAACCATACACTTGGCATTGGTTCCAAGAAAACCATCATGCCATTTTTGAACGGGAACAACAAAGAAGATAAATAGTATATCGCATCTATCAATGGAGTGTGACAGAAAATGGCCATTTAGGAATTCTTGAAGATTTTGTATCTAAATTACTTGACAACGTACCTTTAAATCAATTAAAGAACATCTACTTTCAACAAGATGGAACAACTAATAACAACTCCCATATGATTTAGGTATCCATGGATTGCCCCTCATAGACCGATAAAGTGGCTAGAATGATCACCAGATCCTTCTGTCTTAGATTTCTTTTATGTTTTTTTTTTACAAAATAAGATTTGCAAGACTCGTTATCGTTCTATAGAAAAACTTCGTGAAACTCCTCATCTGGCTTTTCAGTTTTTGCAATGTCGTACAGTGTAAGTTGGTATATGGAGTCGCTAGTTGTATATTTAAATTAAAATAAGTATTTTTCAAAAAATGTATACAGGGTAGCTTAAAAGATTCTGAACAATTTAATTGAATTATTTAAAAAGATGTTCCTATTAGTACTATATTGCAGTTTGCATATATAATATGATAATTTAAACGTATAATATTTCAAAGCGACTTTATTTATCAAGATACGATTGCATTGGTGCAAAATATTAATTATTTTAGACAATATTTTCAAGTAACAATTATTTTAAATTATACAGAGATTCGTCAAAACTACGATAGGAATAGTTTAAAGATAATCTATACTGAAAAACGGCAAATGGCTGAATAATCATAAATTTAAAACTATCAAGTAAATCCGAAAATCGACAGAACACATAGCTGTTCTACGTCAAAGATTTGTGGGTTTTTGCAAAATTCGTTGAATTGCTGTGAAAAATTTTGAATTTTAACAGAAAATATTATGCAGGTACGTTTACTTATTAAAATGATACATTAGTCCTTTCAGAAAGCGACTAAAATAATCTAAAAGTGCAAAAAATTGCGAGGGTTATTTTTTGGCTTTAGTGTTCTTCAAATAGTGTACACATACTAAAACTAAACTTATAGTAAAGAAATTCAAAAATTTACATTCAGGGCATAGCATTACTTAATTAGAGCATTTTTTTTATTTTAGCATAATTCTTCGCAGATCTGTACAAATATATAAGACAAGGAAAATTGGTACAAGTAAAATTTTAAGAACTATAAAAATGTACTCATATTTTATATTTAAAACAACATAAAAGGTACACAGCTTTGGGTTAATATTATAACTATGCTTGTCAAGTATTCCTAAATAATAAAAAATCTATAAAAAGTAGGAGTGCAACCCAAAGCATCTAAATATTTAATATATGTGTATAATTTATTTAATTAATAAAATTCTATAAAATATATGAAAAATAATATTTTGCAATAGTAATGTTTTTTGCAATAATTTAAATAAACCCGTAAGTAACAGCTCTAGATAACTAAGTATTTTAATTGTGTAATATAATATTGTCAGCTATCAAATTGAAGCTGACAGAAAAACAGCTGTCCAGTTCTAAAAGAATATAATTTAACAGAACCTAGTTAGCTATATACAAGTTATATAGCCCCAACTTAAAATAAAACATTTGAGTACCTAATAGCGACATGACAATTCAAAAAGTATATAGATTGAGCTAAACATTGCTGCAAAGAAATGTAGTCAACTTTTAATATTTATATTTAATACATAAACTTATAGAAATACTCTCATCAAAATCTTTCAAACTTGAGAAATTTTAGAGAGGTGAATACAGTACTTTGTAAAAAAATATATAAAACCAAAATATGTACAACATTTTTATAAAAGAGCAATCCATTTTAAAAAATGTTGTTATATCAAAAAGAATTTTCACAGTAAACTAATTAAAATAGTGAAATAAATTAGATAATATCACAACTCGCGGGGTGATTCCCAAAATTTGTAAAACTAATGACGCTTCATTTAGCAAAAAATGAATAATAAGCAAAAACAAATATGGCAGGAAGTAACCAGTCTATTAAATTGTACTTCTAAATTGTTTAGAAACGTTAACTAAGTATTTTGTGATTTTGGCTTATGACCAACCAACATATACATGATCTTACACTGTGAATCGTTCAATATGTATTCTGAATGCATTAAAAATAATTACAAAATTGTGTGAATATATCATTCAAGAAAACGGCAACCATTTTGAACATTTTCTTTAATTTAAGTAAAGTGATTTTTTAATATTCAGGATTATAACCACAGCCAATTTCTAAGATTGTTATTATTTTGTTAATAATTCCTTATTATATAAAATAAATATTAAGTATTTTCAATTTCGCCTAGTATTTACAAAAACGAAGGATTTTGTTTACGGCATCTTTCGTTTCACGAAAAATTAGCACAGTGCCGCTGAAACAGAATCCCTCTATCTTCAATAATAACTGAAATATCCTGCAAAAGTAACGAAAATGAGACATCCTGTACTGTTTAATTGGAGATTTTGGCTTTTATATTTCATAAAGCGATAAGATGTAAATTAACTAATACCTCTTCGAAATCTAAAACCACAGAACCAAAAAGAAAAATAACTACTAATTATTTAAAACACGGCTCATTAGGAACATATCATACTGTAAGCCTGTTAAAATGTTAATGCCATAGTCACAATTAAATGTAAATTAAATAATGTCACGAAAATGTATTAGTGGCAACTCCGATAAAACAATCTGAGATAAAACCGCATTAATTTTTAAATCCTTATTTATTTGTTTAATCTTGTCTCTAATGCCATAAAAAAGTCAAGCGAAAGTAAATCAAACGAGTGACCAGCTTGTATCATTCTTTATGAGACAAAGAAAATAAGACACATGAAATGAACTGTTAATTAATTAAATCAACAAGATAGAAAGTTTTAGTGTCTAAATGATCCCGATCTGTCATAAAGTTTTCATTGAAATTTCTTTATTAACCTTTAATTCTCTTGCAAGCTGAGTTTGAGTTATTGTCTGTTAAAAGCGGGGTTAAACGTTCATTTTATCTTCATTAATCCGATCAAAGGTGTTTTTCTGTACTAATAAAGAGGATCGCTCAGTTATAAATTATATTCGAAAAATTATTTTTTTATTCTAAACCTTTCTGATCTTAGGGTACGATTTTATTATTATTTAACCTTATCATATTTATGGCTTTTAACATAACTACACAGATTTAACTTTAAGACTAATTAATTATTTAACTGCTTTTATCTTCAAAGGCTTTTTTTAAGGTGTTTGACATCCGTTTTTATCTGGAAAATGTATGTACTGTATATCTTTCGGTCTCATAAGAGGTCTCGTAGTATGAATAGGTAAAATTTTACGCTATTTGCTTTCTTATTTGCAATGGCCGAGTCCTTGAAAGAAACTCTAAAAATTGTATTCATCGTTTATGTATCTTACATTCAGTCTTTCAGCTTGTTACTTTACAAGCAGATTAAAATGTTTGGTTCTGATAGTAGTCATCCAATCTAACTACCCTTTTCCTCTAGGAAAGACGTGAAAATTAGACCAGTCGTTGGTAGATGTTTGCTCTCCAGCATGTATGCAGCTTTATTGTTTTATCCGTTGCAAAAACGTCTACAATAGAGCCTGGCAATTTTCAAGGCATCTACTCATATATAGAACTAAATGTTTCAATAGCTCATGAAATGATACTGCTCTCGAGAAGGGTCATATTAACTGGGGAAAAATGAAGCGAATTAAGCCTTACACCTTCTATATATTTATTTAAAAAATTGCTGTCTGTGCGTTTCGACACTTACGTCATTTTCGGGGCTAGACTTGTAAGCAAGGGATGTTATTTTATTTTATGTAATATCAAAATAATATTGGGGTAGGGAACTGAAAGCTAACCTAAAACCCAAGTCATAAAATTGCTTACAGGAAAATCCTCAGGAAAATTTGTCACAAAAACACACATTGGCAAGGTCCAAAAAAAGTAAAAACATATAAAATAAAACTTAAAAACTCTTTGCAAATATGAACATTTAAGTTTTAAAAACAATATACGTGGATTAGGGTACTGACTAAGGATGGGTGTTTTATCAATATATTGATAGTTATCGATAGGTCTGCGACATATCGAATATCAATAGGTAAATAAAAAAAATATCGAAATATCGATAGGTAGCTGAGAACATCGATAGTTATGGATAAACGGATTACATATTTACAGAGAAAAGGACCCTTTTTATAGGTAGCAGTGAACTGTCGATAGATAGAAATACCTATCGATAGGCGATATGTTGATGTAAAACTTGAAAATTTTTGTTAATATCGAAATTGTGATTATCTTGTTTAAGATGAATCCCGATACTCGATTTATTGTCGTGTAAAAGGCGTTGGGTCGCACATGTTTATTCATTCTTTCTCCGAAATTGGGACCCCTTTTTCTTACATATTCAGAATTGCAAAAAGCCAATTTACAAATACCACTTTTATTAAGATGATTAACTATATCTTGTAAATCAGAAAAGAGAGAGGATAAATTTCTTGATGAAGTTAAGGAGATGAAACAATTTTTATTAAAGGATTTAAGCAACCAAGACAATTTCCAAAAAATGGGATAGTGAAAAACTTATTTTCGGAGCTCATCAGTTAAAATAATAGTAAAGCTATTAAAAATAGCAAGAATATAACTTTTAATAATCCGAAACCCAATACAAAAACGTTTCAACGTTAGAAATATTTTAAAGGCAAATACATTTTCAATAAACGCTTCCCTTACGATATAAGGACGATGGAGCTAAAGCATTTACACTCAGACATCGTCAGTCGAGTAACTAAAATGCTTCAGGGAGTGTCGATTTATAATACACAAAAAAACAGAAACCAAATCAAATATTCCGCTCATATTCCGAACTTAAAAAGAGTCCTTCAAACGGGAAATGTGACTTAACCTACCCAAAACATACAGAGTGTTTTTTTATTTGATGGCTAAAAATAAATTACAACCTGAATTTATTGGCTAATTTTAAGAGCAAAATATACATGTGTCCGACAAGGTTTTTTTCATGGATTTCCTACATTTTTAGAAATGTATTATTCAAATCTGGGACAAAGTTTACCGTAAACAATGTCTACGAAATGACGATAATACATTTTAAAAAAATCTATAGCGTAGTACTTTTATTCGGGCGGGTATTACTGTTATCACCCCCAAATTTTGACTGCAATGTCAGTGGTCATTTTTGTAACAAAATCAAATTCCCCATTCTGTTCTGTACCTTTTTGGTTTCTTAGATTATTTCGATATTTTGCATCGTTTAGAACTTATATAGCAAAATCTACAGTCATGCATAGTCTATATATGCACCCTCTGTCTCAAAACCAAAGGCCTTGTGGTCACATGTTTATATAAACTTTCAGTTCTAAAATGAGACAAAAAATTGCGTTCTTTATTCTTAGCCATCGGTTAAGAAACACCCATAAACATAAAATCTTATATTTAGTGATACTTAGAAAATACTTAAGTATACATACTAAGTACGCATAAATCACCTTATGTTAGTAACAATAAGTTAAATAAAATAAATTTAGTGATAATAGGGATATGCGGAAGTTGGAATTATTGAAAGTAATGCTCTTTTTCAAAATACATTTTTAGTCTGCCCTTTTGGTGCCATACATAAATTAATTTGGTTCACGGGGATCTCAGATCAAAAATGTGTGTGGTTGTCATCGCGTCTTGGCAAAACGTACTTTTTATCTTTCGTTAGCTGTATCTCGGGGACGGTTTCAGATAAACTTTTCATATTTGGATGGTTTTGGAACACACTTGAGGCTCTCGAACATTATCGAATAGATTTTTTAAAATTGTCAGGAAACGTTGCTTTCTACGGTCTTGTGAACCTTATTTAAAATTGTAGAGATCGAAATTTGGAAAGTATATTTAGTAGGTATAAAACAAGGGGCAATTGAACGCCCTCTGGTGCCTAAACGGTTCAAGTTTTCGACAAAAACAAAAAAGATTCTGAAAGAGCACGGATACCAGAAAAAACCTTGTGATTTTCTTTTTAAAATATCTAAACAAATTACAATTAGGCAATTTTAAATTTTGTTTATGATTTTTTTCTGTGGTTTGCTAAAAATTAGTTTTTATTGAAAAATAACGAAAAACAAAAATATTGAGGAGGCAAAAAACTACATAACCATATTTTAAACTTGGAGCTAAAATTTGGAGACTTTGCATGCCCACTGACCTACATTAAATTATATAATAATTTAGCCGCTCCCTTTGAAGTTCTGGGGTATTTTTTTTTTCGAAATGTAAATCGATGTCTCGAGGTCCCGCGACAATTTCGGGTGCAATACTTTCTCAAATTTAGTAAGATCTGCTTAAGAAATTGGATGGCAGTTCTTATCTCGGTTCTTATGTGTGGTAAATGCTGATATTAGTTTTAAATATGTGTTACTTGATTACCTGATTTTGAAGCAGTTGGAGCAGCAAAGCTAATGACTGACATTTACCAGAGGTGAGGGTAGTTGGTTACTATTGAGATAGTGTTTGTAATGATGTTGATGGTGGCGTTACATATCTTTATATGTACATAATCTGAGATAGGAATAGTCGCTAGATACCAGTGGAATGCGCGGAATAAAAAGTTTCTTACCTTGTAAGAAATCTATTATAATTTGTATCCTCAATAATTAGGACTGAAACACAGTCACTCTCAACCGGGTACCACTACTCAGTTTTGGGGGTGTTACAGTTCCCCAGCAACAGAATTGGTTCCACATTTTCATAAATCCGCTTGTAGTCCAAATTCTGTTTGTGCTGCCAAAATTTCTTTAAATTTGCCAATGTGACCTTGTTAACAAATAGTTGTTATTAACTAACTCACTAACTTCAGATTTCAGTTATGGCGCGACATTTGCTAGGTCATTTTTAATCGAATAAATTTTTTTTATTAAAATAAAAGAAGTACCTATTCATCAAATTAGCTTATGTCAACTAAATAAAAATCAACTTAATTATATAAACAAAATAGGAATTAACCAACTAAAATCTATTGAGTTACAGAAAATCAGTGCAAATATTTATCAGGGCGAAAAAAATTAACTGCCATACCAACACTCTATCGAATAAAACGAAACAAAAATAATGTAATGAAAAGAGATACATTTCTTTAATTTTTTATGTCACTCCGAGCTCCATTGAAATAACTACCAATTGCACTTAGGTATATAGACAGAGGTCAGTTGGTCTAGCTGGCGCGGTGGACAGAATTCTATAGTTCATTCAGCAATGTGTCCAGAATCATTTGTTACGGATTATGCTTTATAACTTTTCCCTACATATTGGTACTTCTGGCTAGATATATGCTAAATTGTAACTTTATCTCTCTTTTAGAAGTCGGTTTATTTCCGGACGAACATATCAACATTGAGCTTTATATGTATACACGATAATTTCGATATTTTATTACTGTTATTATTGCTATATTTGCATAACGTCGGAAAAGTTACTTTTGAGATTAAAATATGTCTAACGAAATGTCTTCTTTTGTTTCAGTGTCCAGATGACGTGAAAGTGTGGCTTTGGGTGCTGCCGCCATGATGCGGTCGTCGCTGGTGACGTGTTACGCGACGGTGGCAGCAATCGCCATCGTGGTCGCTGCCGCCTTGCCGTCAGACATCATTCGAACATTCACCGATGAAGATGTGGTAGCCTTCAATCACCTGGTCGTTGACAAGAACACGGGGAGAGTTTACATCGGAGCTGTCAACAGGTTATACCAACTCTCCCCGGACCTGGAACTTGTGGTGTCTGAACAGACTGGGCCTAAGATGGATTCCGACGACTGCTCTGTACTGGAGTGCAGCAACGCAAAGGACAAAAAGCTCACTGATAACGTGAACAAGGCGTTAGTGATAGACTACACTACTACACGATTGATAGCTTGCGGAAGCTTGTTCCAAGGTATTTGTACAGTGAGGAATCTACAGAACATCTCTGATGGAGCAGTTGAAATTAGGGAAGCTGTGGTACCCAACAACGCAACAGCATCCACAGTTGCTTTTATAGCCCCTGGACCTCCGAATCCTCCAGTGTCTCAAGTCATGTACGTAGGGGTAACATTCACACAGGGCTCTTACCGATCAGAGGTACCGGCAGTAAGTTCTAGATCGTTAGACAAGGACAAAATGTTTGCCATAGCTCAAACAGCGGTGACTACAGGGACCAGAATGTTTGTCAATTCTTTAGCTAGAGAACGTTATCCCATAACCTACGTTTATGGTTTTGCCTCGGATGGCTTCAGTTATTTTCTTACAACGCAAATGAAACACATTTCTTCTAGTAGTCAATTCATTAGTAAATTAGTACGCGTTTGTCACGATGATGAGAACTATTATTCGTACACGGAAATTCCAATTGACTGTACCAGTGAAGGCAGAAAGTACAATCTAGTCCAATCAGCATATGTAGGCAAAGCTGGCTCTGATCTAGCCTCTGATCTTGGCATTACTGCTCAAGATGACGTACTGTTTGCAGTTTTTAGTGAAAGTGATCCTGTTATTGCCAATAAGCCATCAGATCTCTCAGCGCTGTGCGTCTATTCCCTCAAGGCGATCAGAAGAAAATTTATGCAGAACATCAAGACTTGCTTCAGCGGTAAAGGCCAACGAGGACTCGACTTCATTTCGCCTAGCCACGAATGTGTTTTAACGGTGAGTTATTTTTCAAATGTGTTTCTAATTTAAGTATAAAGCGCGTTAATTAATTGTGTCGATAAACATTTACTCCCAGATTGATTAAATAGGTTTTTAGAGTTAGACCAGCTCCAGTGGCCATGGCATTTAAAACTTTCAGTTCGTCAGTTACGTTTTACATATGTCACTGTCATTTTTGCAACTGTGACATTTGCAAAAAGTATTTGTTTCATTTTTGTACATTTTATTTTAAACTGTCGAGTTAGAACTGGTCTAAATTTTTAAACGTCTTTTATGAACATACGGCTTTTAATACTTAGTTTGTTTTCACGTCGTCTTATTAATTATTAAGGTAATGTATTCGGATATGTTGTGTGTGGCTTTTACATCATCTATATAATACAGGGTGAGAAACAAACGACTACAGATATTTTACCAGGTAAAAGTTCAGGTAATTCAGACCAAAAACTATTATTTAACAAGAGGTCAACACTTAAAGACTTTGGAGTTAAAACTATTTTAAAATTTACAATTTTTTACAAGGCGGCAACATTTCAATTATGCCCTGCTCGAATTGCCATTTTGACCCAAGTTTAATCAGATCATTATTAAAAAATTAGGTTTAAAATTTTTGTTGTCTGATTATTCTAAAAACCTATGAATATTTATTATTGTTTTATCGGGATTAAATCAAATGCGTAAGAGGGAAGTATTATAATCGTGAAAAAGTAACCCTCCGTTAGAGTCGCTATATTCCGAAAAACATATTCTCCAATTCCCGTCAGTTTAACATTTTGTCGTTCTGTCTGTGCGCGGCATAGCTCAAAAACTGCTTATCCAATAGTAGCACCCACACAAGATATTCAAGAAAATGGAACATTACATTTTGCGCAAAAAGTGTGATATAGAAATAAGTGATAATATGTTGGTTTAAAGCAATTATGGCGGAACAAAATGGCCGCGTAATGAAATATTTAAAAATTAATACAAAAAACCTCATATTCAATTGACTTGAAATTTTGCACAGAAATCAAGTAGAAAATAGAGATAAACTGGTAGACTTTTAGTTCAAATCCTACATGGCAATACATGGCGATCTAATAGATTTTTTTAAATATTCGGTAAAATTCCACTTCCTGGAATAAAACCATGTTTTCATGTAGGAAAAAAATAATAAACGACATAACTTATTTTTTTATAGGCTATGTAAATAAAGTTATAAAAGGTTAATAATAGTAATAATATAAAAATAAATTAAAAACAAATTTTTAAAAATCGGTAAATTCTCCTTTATCCATTGTAGAGAATTCCACTACACGCAGATAACACATATTATGAATCCATGTAGTTGCTTGGTAATAACTTAAAAAGGAAATTAAAATAAATTTCAATTTATATATGATTTGTATAAAGTTGTTAGCAAATAAATATATGCATATATATGTTGTCTTATCTGTACGTAGGGGAATTCTGTATGAGGAAAGTTCTGGGTACATGTGAACTTACCGATTAGGAAAATAATATATGACATAATTTACTTTTTATAGACTATGCAAATAAAATTATAGCAAATTAATAATGATATAAAAATAAATTTAAAACACATTTTAAAAATATTGGTAAATTCGCCTTTATCCACAACTTACAGTTACGGATTACAGAATTCCACTAATATAATAACTAAAAATAAAATTTAATTTCCTTTTTATAGTTTATATAGGATTTATAAAAAGTTAAAGTAGACGCCATCGATATATCGCCCGTCAAAAAAACTGTCGGCAGATTACAAAGCTAAGCGCAATACCTCAATATAAAGCCAAAGTTTACTAAATAATATTTTATTTAGTAAACTTTGATAAAGCCAAGTGTTTGGGTTGGACTCGAAAATTTTTTGCGAAAAAATTGCGGAAAGAAGATAGCCATTTTATTTTAATGTTCCCAAACCATTTAGTGTGAATACATCTGCCATTGTAAAATTGCTCTCTTGTTAGGTAGGTAAGAAATAAATAAATAACTTCCTTATTTACCTGTGGGTCATCACAATGCGAATCAATAACTCTCATTATCCATTATAATAACGCTATTAGGTTTCAAATTAGGAATTAAAGTATGCTCAAATCATCCTTCAAATATCTCAGAGTTCATGTTTTTATAGTAATCAGCGTTACATTCATCCGGTTTTTTTCCAAAGATCCACAATGGAGATTAACCATTTTAGCTGACACTTGACTAAATCATCGGTCCAACCTTTTTTTGCCGAGTAGTGGGTATAATACCAAGTCTCATATAAGTAGTAATGTGGTCGATTCTCGCTTCTAGATTCTCTTATATTTTCTAAATATCTATAACGCCATTGAACGATTCTATGGCTTTACATTATGGCCACACCTTTATTAACAATCATATATTTAAACCCTAATTTCTTAAGCCAAGGTCTCAATGTTGTTTTTGGACAAGGTCCACACATTTCAACAAACTCTTTGTATTTTGCGTCAATAGTCGAAATTTCATTATTTTTATATTTATTATAAACCAGATTTTTCAAACGTTTTGCAGTCGACCAAGTCAGTTCTTTCTGTTTTCCAGCATTAAACGTTCTTTTTCTTTGTCTAATACCTTTACTGACAATATCGCGCATTGTAGTGTAGGGAATTCCAGTTAATGTCGCTGCTTTTTTAATCATACTTCCTTCGCCGTTATTTTCTCGATCATTCATGAAATTATTATACAAATTCAGACAAATCTGCTTTGCTTGTTCGTTAAAGTGATACCTTTATCTTCCATTTAATGTGTTTTCGTCGTATTTTCCGAAATTTCACTAATATTTTATTCTTTATCGCTACTGCTGTAATACATTTTTTTGGATGTTCAATAGTTCAACTGAGTGACTACAGCTTGGGCGCTTCCACGGACGAAACATTGTATTTAGGCGAAGTTGAATCCTCCCAAGGCCGAAACATTACACAATTCTTATCAGTACCGTTGCTACCATTAATATACAGGCAATCGTTTAACATGAACAAAATGTTATAATTATAAAACGAGTTAGCAAAAAAAAACACAATTTCAAACTACACTATTTATGATCAATAATACACATGCAAATACAAACTAAAGCCACACAGTTATGAAGGGAATTTCCTTAATACATCCCCGATCTACAGGAGCACTAGTCGGCGGAGAGATCAAGAGACGGCTCGGGCGCTACGGTACGAAGTTTTGTTAGTCCTAGCTCAAATGGCGTTACGGTAAAAATTATCGAAAGGAATATTACTGTTATTTGGCCCTTTATCATAATTTAACAACACAAAATAGCTTTTTCACAATAGAGATCTACTTTTAGGCAATATTGATCCATATAATAGTTAATTTGAAAAGCAAATTCGGGGCTCCAATTTTTTGTTGTAAGAGTATTTACTAAAAGCGGCAATTGCTTTGGTTTTTTATGCGGGCGATATATCGATGGCGCCTACTTTTATTAACATATCATTATATGCATACTTATATAAATTATGATATCTATATTTAGTGGAAGTCTTCACTAGGAAAACTCTTGGTAAAAGTAAATTTACCGATTTACTATCCTAAGAAACCAATAGTTCTGAATGTATAAAAAAATGTAAAAAATATACACTTAAAATGTTTGTAATTTTGTACTACAGAAATCACACTAACAAGAAACATGTTTTAAAGAAAGTTTATAAATTCGTACCACCACAATTTATAAAAGCACGGCAACGGCGAATCAAGTTTTTACAACCGGCTTGGAGAACACCTGGAGTTTTTTATCTGCTCCGGTGAGGCAAAAATTTGAATCTGTAGATCGTTTTTGTCAAGAATTTTACCGCCACGGTACCCTAACGTTTCCATATGACTATAAAAATAGTAATTGTTGAATCAAATTAATTTGTTGATATTAAATTTCCTGTTTCTCGTACTCACTGATACTGACACAAATGTTCTATAGTTTTTTTGCCTGGAAATCTTTCTCGATAAATTGTTTCCCCAGAAATGAGCATAGTTATATATTTTTACACACAAGTAGCCAATTGTGTATTCTGAAATAAGTGTGATTCAAAACATAAATATTTTTTTAATTTTGCGACTTTTCAACTTTTAACTTTAATTGTTAAATTAATAATTATTTAACTAATAAGTCTTGGATAATAAAATTAATTCAATATTGAGTAATTTGCTTAAGTTACTACAAAATATGCTCAATAGTTACCTGTTTTTTCAGAAATGGTTATACAAGATTTTTTTGCTTAAAATGTATTTTCACGTGTTAAAGTTTTCACTCTGTATACTACAAAATTGCTTTTTTAGTTTTTTATTAAAAGGATATCAGAGTAACTCTAAAACGCATCGACTTTTCAACGTCTTTTTTACCAAAGAAGAAAAAATGGCCCTAATAAAAGTCCTACATTGTTTTTTTTTTAATTAGATTGATTATCAAAATTTGTTCTGTTTCAACAAAGTTTATCTTTTTGTTTATTAAAAAACTGGAGCATTTTAACTTATTTTCGTCAATAAACAAAACGCTTTTTTACTAAATAACGACGCGTTTTTCAAGGACATAGTCCATATTTTGTATTTGATGAACGCCCAGTTCGCTAGACTAATGCGGTTTCTGTCATTAACTTACATCGACCTCTAACACTGTAATAAATTTATGTACAGTAGCAGAATGGAGAATTTATGTTCACTACGATATCATCTTACATGATTTGATATCTTTGTGCAGTTTTTTGGTAACATTCAAGAGTTACTTATGATGTAAGTACCAATTTTTATCTCTTTATTGGAAGATATTTTCTATGCAAAGGCTAAAGGCCTACCAGGAATAGAAGAAATACTTCAGCAGTCTCCTCACTACAGGTTATTATAACAGATAAATCAGTTTAAATATTCAAATATTTGTCAAACGTATTGGCCAATATATCGTAGATCTCTACCTAAAACTGCTGTTAGAAATTGCATTGCTTAACTCGTATTTAAACCCTTTTGAGCCACAGGCCCATGGGAGTTTCACCCGAACATCGAGTTGCTGAATCGCTGCCTTTGGAAAACATACATATAGATTTAACAGGGGAATGTTCTGTTACTGACTGAATGGGAAGAGGAGCGAAAATTTATTAGACTGTGCACTTGTAGCTTTATTTTTCGTTGCAATAAAACACTTACTTGAAGTTGCGTATGTGTCAGCCTCGGTGTCAGCTGAAACCTTTCTGACTTATTTCTAACTATTTCTAGCCATTTGTAAAATACTTTTCACATGTATTTTGGATACAGGAAATACTTTCGGGAATACGAAGAAAAAAAATATATTTTTCAGACTTTAAATGAAAGGCAAAATATCCCTAGAACTGGTTTAAAAAGTGACAGCCAGCACAGAAGTGTTACTATTTCCTGTTACTTATTTTCGAGCTTAATTCCGTATATTCTTCAGTTACTTTTAAAATTATTTCAAGTGAAGCTGTGCTGCTTTTATCGTCTAATATGTTTCTGCTAACTAGCCATATAGATTTAAGTTTAAAACTAATATTAGATAAATAACTGGTACTAGGCACCAATATAACTCCCGACAGGGAGTTATATTAATTTTATGCATTAAATAAATAACTAAATAATTAAAAGGTAATTATATTTATACTGGCATGTAATTAATAAGATACTCCATTTGAGCTTCGACATCGTCATCGGAAAATCCTGCACATTATCAGAAAATGGGAGCTTTTCTTGAGACATACTTAAACATAAACGTTTGTCGTCGTTTTATTTATCTTCAAAGAATCTGTAAATGGCAATAAGACGATGTTTGAAACTGAAATTTCCCATCGAGCTTGATTGGCGTATACTTTAATTATTTTTGTCAAAGATGTGTATCGTCAGGAAAACTATCTTTAATAAAACGTCTCGTCTTTAATATTGGTTTTTAAAGCATCCATTTATTTTGGTATTCTGGTTCTATTTTACATGTCAGCGTTTTTTGTTTCGGTTGCTATATTGTTTTTCTTTACCTTAAATTGCTTAGAAGTAGCAACATTATACTTTACTCCTGTTGAAACAATTTTTATGGCATATATTGCAGCAGTTATCATGGTGTTAGTTTGGTTCATTATTAATTAAAAGGTTATATGTTTAATGTATTGGCCTTAGTCGATTTTCTAAAATATAAAAGTTAGAACAATCATATGTATAGATATAAACCATAAATAACCTAATGAGTCAAATAAATAATATATTTCCGTATGTTTTCCATACTTACAAGTTATTGTCCTGTTAGAAAATTCTCTAGTAGCATTCTTAAAACATCGTGTAGCATATTTCACGAATTAGATCCATTTTAGTCTTTTATGTTGAAAGTTGCTATGTTCTCATAGAAAAAATTGAAGGTTTTTAAATCTGGAGATCGTGGGGAGCCAGATTATTGAAAAAAAATCCTATCAACCTCTAGGTGGACGGTCTAAATAGTTTTGAACCTGCAAAATAATAATATGGATTGCTCGATGGGCGCTATCCTATTGAAATCAGAGCGATGCTGTTGCCCAAACAGTTTATTTAATATTTTTCAAAATCCGAATTGGAAAGAATTGAAGGGGATATCTTTATAGATAATGTATGTGATCTTCCTTTTCTAATTTCATTATGTATTGAGGAGGTGGCTTATTCGGCCCATTCCCCTCTTTTACATCCTTGGAACATAGTTAAAGCATTAAAAACACTGGCAAGCATTTTTCAGTTTTTTGCGTTGTAGATAGACATATTTAGTTTTATTATTTTTATTCTGGAAAAAATATTCAGTCAGTGGTAAGCGATTTTAAACTTCTTCCCAGAGTCAGATTTTAACTTCGGGTAAGCTGGGTTGCAACAATCCTCTTCAATCTTCTAGGAGTACTAAAATCCTATATTGTAAAATGGAACCGACACAGTAGGACCGATTTGTGGAGCTAGTCCGCTATACATAAAGAGCTCTAAAATGTATACAATGAAGCAATTTGTAAACGCGACAAAACAAATAGACTAAATTGTTGTTGCCATGTTAAGAAAAGCAAGTGATAACCATCTTGAATTAACTTTACATTGTACACCAACAATGATCTGTTCTTTTTATAACATCGTTACGAAAAGGTATTTGAAAGGATCGGTGTCAGTGAACACTTTAGTTATATCCCTATAAAATTGATTAACCCGTTGTCTACGACTAATAATCCCCAACACAGATACAAGCCTCTTTATTTTAATTAGTACAAGCCATGGAATTAAGCCTTCATACGCTTTTATACGAAAACACTTATTTTAATTCGTCTCTAACACATATTATATGTAGGTATTATATTTGTTTAACTTAATTTTGTAAATCTGTAGTCAATTAATACAGACGCTTTAATACGTTTAAATTTAGATTTATATCAAAGGAAGGATATATAATCCAATTAGAACAAATGTTAAAAAGGAACTTAGTGACCCGTCTGGGCGTCCGATCTGACCCCTGTTATATTTTTAGGAGCTGACTCATGAAAGGTGTATAAAAATAAGTCAATAAATGATTAAGAAATTTGTAGGCACCTTTCTAGTTCAGGAATTCCAGGTTTTTCCTTTATCATCGGTTGTTTCTTCGAAGTTTTATAACAGCCCTTCACTCACATGACGAAATCATTTTCTCGTCTGATCTAGCTTCATGTCATTATGGGAGAGAAACGACAAACTGGTTAACCGCCATTTTCTTCAATTTTGTCCCAAAAGTAGACAACGCACGAGACTTGCCGCAGGCGTGACTAATTGAAAATTTCTGAGCTCTACAAGGTACAAAATTTACTATAATAGCTGAGACGTCCAAATTATTTATAATTAAAGTTGATAAAAAATTAAAATAAGATAAATATGGCTTTCGAGAGGTACACTGCTGGGTAAATGTTGTACACCAATGACCAGTAATGCATAATAATGCTCACTAATTCCCCAGTAATGCTTACTAATTCCTCAGGAATGCCCCTAAAATGACGGAACATAGTGCTCATGAAATTACATAAATTTCACGTATATAATAAGTGGATTTGTGAGTTGATTATATAAAACATTTTCATGTATTATAACATTTTCAAATTTATGTATAATTATTTAGTTTATAGTAACACTGAGACAATTACAAAATTTGGGTAGTTATATAGTTACTGATTTTCACAGACTGTTTCATCACCATCCTGTCGAATAACTCTACGAGTTGAATTTTTCCAAATTTACATATATACTTCATAAAAGAAAGTTAATAGAATCTATACTAACATGGTGTTACTATTGAAAGTGACATATTTTTGAATATATTAGTTTTAGTTAATACGATACTGGTCTTCTTTATTAATGAAAATAACAATTTCTTCATTTACAATAAAATATTCTGTTTTTTTTTGGTTTCTTCTTTCGGTCCATTTCACTCACATGCTTTATGATAAACATATTCACTCTCTGCTTTCTTGTAAACTATCAATTTAACATTTTGAGAACATTTTATCTAGTAGAAAGTTTCAGTTTATATAGCTTTTTGTTTTCATTTATCCAGGCTGCTTTTCTTTATGTTTGCTTTATATGGAATGTTTAATGAACATTTTGCTAATGGTTTTTCATTATTTTAAGCACATTAGTAATCTGAACCGAAATGAAATATTATAATATTGCAGTTAAATATAAGCTTTAAAATATCAAGACTTTTATGTAAGTTACATCTTACATACCTCAATATGTTTTATTCATAATTCATTGGATTACATTTTGTAAAGTATCTTCAACTTCTCTAGATTAAAACAAAAGAATTTTGTTTTTGTATTGTTTACAAATATTCGGAATTTGCCTGCCTTTCTCTTCTGTCACTATGGTTTCATTGCTATCTTATTTTTTGGCATCTAGCCAGCTTTGACAGTGTCTGTTTTTTCATTTCAGTTACGATTTTGGTTCTGCTCAGCGGCAATTTGTCAGCACTATTCGGGGGACACCGAATATTATCGGGTTCTTACTCCCTTATACTAGTGGCGCCAGCGGTGAACTCCACTGTAATTATAATTTTATTTTATGGCGTTAGGTTGGCATAAGTCTGAAGTGAGGATGGTAGAGGGGAATGTCAAACTTCTTCGAATTTTCTGGAGTTGATTCTCTCGCCCCTTTCTATTGGGTGTCCGGCTTTATAAAAGTGCCTTAACGGAGTATGCCTAAGTAATTTCTTTTAAAGTGCAGTGCCGTTGAAAGCCTAGGCCTATCTATGGACATCGTCTGGCCCGAAATAAATTTTGGTCCCGTTTTTGTTTGGTTCCATCCACATTTGATCAAACACGTGGTAAGTCGATTTTCAAATTAGTTTCCTGCTGTAAGCCTTTCTAGATGCCTGGAAATTCTCTTTTGTTGGTGACCGTTGACGTCGAAGGAGCCCTCTAGATGACTAGAGGTAAGACAATATCTCTGAATAGTGTTGTTGTAAATAACTTGTTTTTTCCGCATTCCGTATCGATTTTATTTTAAGACAACAATCGTTTGTAGGGTTTCAGGTTAAGAATTCAAGATATGGTTTTAGGATATAGTTTCAAGTTTATGGTGTAATTTTTGGAATATATAACCAAGAGTTCTACAGTGGTTTTGGAGTTCCTTCTTGTAAGACTACGAGGAATTAATTCTTAATTTTATATTTATAAATTTTACATAAGGTAGCAGAAAGGAAGTAAGTAACCTATTTTTTGTAAAACAGCTTTGTCGAAATACTTTATATTTTTATAACTCTTTTCCTTGCGGCAGTGTGGTAAAAGAAAATTCATGAATTTTTGATTTCCCTGTGTGCTATTTAATTTAATTTTCATATTTACATATTTGCGTCATGAAATTTCGCCAGATGTTCACAGGTTGATGATATAATGGTAATAACTTAAGATCATATTTCACATCTTTGATATATTTTATATTTTTACATAGTACTTGCTTGATGTATTTATTTTTATTTCTTAACATAACTTAAATTGTAAAACATAAAACGAAATTGTATGATTCAAAAATTATTTTATAAAACAACTCTTAAAAAAAACAAACAAAGGTATCATTAAAATTTGACAGACGATGCTGCAAACAAAATCTTCGTAGATAACCCCATCACATTTACATTACAGATAAATAGAGCTTTTTCTCCTGATTTCAAAGATATATGGATTTATATACTTATCTTTTAGAGTTTCCCAGATATTCGCATTTGAATATTACCACAGCCTACTATTAAACTAGTAGGCGGATATCTCCAATCTTGTATTCTTATATTTTTGAAATAAGGAGAAAGACCTCTAACGATCTGTCCTGAAATGTAATGGGGTTATGCACGAAAATGTTGTTTCCAATGTCATTTCCGGTTAAACCTCAAGTAATATTTGAAAATGAAATATATATAAAAACATTTCATGATTACCTAATTTTGTTGAGCAAATCTAAATACTCTATAGTAACCAATAAGGTATTTACGAGGGTTTTAAATAAAAACGTTTACACATTTTGCTCTACATTTTGGAATAAATCTTTTATACATAAATGAAAAAAAGGTCTTTACTTTCATTAAATGAATTGACTACTGATTCTTTAAGAAGAATGCTATTTTTGGATTTTACTCCACACATTATAGAAAATTAAAAATAATTTACAATTTAACTTAAAATTTTAATCTGTGGTCTTTAGTTCTGGGTCCACTGTGAAGGTACCGGAGGAACAACAATAAAAAATAGCTACTACTACTAAAAAATTTAAAAAAACTAAGAGCAGTATATCACTTATATTTTATATCCAAAATTTAACCGGAATGGCTAATCTATAACAAAATGACATTTTCTGCCATTGCACTATTATTTCTATGCATACAGAATGAAAAATGGCATTTTCTCGGATACTTTTAAATAAATACAGAGATTCCTAGAATCAAAAACGAGATCAAAAACAGTTTGTGGAGATTCGAGTAACACTTCTTCTGTGATTCAACGCATTATGAGTTACGTAATCTGGGTGAATACTAGGGTGAATACGAACAAACTCATGTATATATTTTTAAATAGAAATACGGCTGAAAAACTAGTTATATGTATAAATCAATAATGTAGGGCTTCATCATAAGAACGGTAAAATGAATTTAAAACGTAATTTGGATTCACTAAATAAAAAAAAATCTTTATTAGATTCTAAAAAAGCTGAGTAACATAGATTAACTCTATCGCGAATTCCAAGGCCTTTTATTTTAATAGGTAATGTGCGTTGTAGGTAAGCTATATCGTTAAGGGATTAAGAAATTTTTTATAAGGTATTTTTAATACCCAAATAAAATTTTTTAAGGGATTGTGCTGTCCAACAAGGAGCATACCTAAGTAAAAAGCAAATTCCTGGAATTGCAAAGCAATATTTTAGTAAAAAATACGATGTATGTGAACTTAAAATACTTAAATTTTCTGAAAATTATTTTAAAAAATTAATCTTTGAGTCTAAAAATACTTATGATTTTATTTGAAAGATTTCAGCCAAATAAACTTAAAGAATCTTTATCCAATTTTATCATTTCTGAAGTTATATTTTTAAAAACAATATATATATATATATATATATATATATATATATATATATATATAAAATATTATTATTATTATTTAGAATTAAAATTTCACATTTATTTTCAGTTCAATTTGGGAAGACAAATTAAAATGTTTGAAAAATCGTCTAGAACTACGCATGGATCACCGGCAATTGTTTCATCATCTATGTACCATAAATTGATTTCAGATTTTAAACGTTTTACAATAGTGTGTATTGCGAGACCAAATAAAGGATCTTCTTGTTGAACGCCCATTGAGGATAACATGATTTCATCTCCGAAAGATAAAATACTAGACCTTTTATACCACTGACTTATATATAAAAAAAAATCAGGTATATATATTATTTGGTTCTAGAAGGTATTATGTTTCTGTTTACTAAACTAAAAGCATTAAAAAACCAACTTAATATTATTTTTGACGAATAATGTGATTGCAAAGCAAAACGATGTGTGATATGAATTGCAGCTTTGGCACCAGATTTATTTCCAAAACTCAGTTGATTTGGTTATAAAAAAGTAACAATGGAATTTTAAATATTTGAACGTACTATTTTTCAAGCTATTAATCTAAAACGCAAACCAACTGCAATAGGTCTTATACCACCATCTTTTTTTTATTAAAAACCCAAACCAAGGAAGCACAAAAAATATAAGGTTTATTTGAGCAGGAATAAAACCGTTTATAATTTTTGCAATAAAAATTGATAATGCTGAAATGATATTTAATGAATGTGTGCCAAGTTCCTCGCCAATCAAGTCTTTAAGGTGCTGAAGCTTCAGAGAATCCAAACCTGCTGATCTAGGCCTGAAAGAAACAATTGCTCCTTTAGTTCCGTTGTTTTGAACGGAGCAACATTCTTGATCTTCGGAAGGAAGTGGAAAAGTTTCTTCTTATAAGGGAACAGAATGTTTTTCTCTTAAACTCTTTAAAGTTTCCGTGTTCTTATTAGCTAAAGAATCCTTCAAACATAATAAAGGTATTGATCCTTTAATGTCACCTGCGGATAATTTTTTTCCAAAAACTTTTTTATGGTCAACTTTCTTCTTTTGTTCTCCATCCTTCTTTTTGATTTGGCTAATAAAATATTAAGTATTATTTCGCTTCGTAAAAACTTATTTTTTTTCCAAATATTTAATGGTTCTTTCACTAAATAGGCTCGGAAATAGGCCATAGATGTGTTATTTTGCTTTTCCAATTTTAAAAGAACTTTTAAAATATCCTACTGTTTTCACTTGAACATTTTAATAAAAGGTTCATTAGTTCCCCTGCAATATTTGGCCTAGCTTAGGAATACTTTTCAAAACGGGTATAATAGATTTTAATGTAGAAAATTTAAAAATAAAAAGAGAAATTTTACATTCTCAATACAAGGTTCATTGTATTTTTGCTTCATGTGTTGAGAAAAGCCTCTGTTACATCTAAAACTTTTCTTGCATACTGACGACGGACTTCCTGAACAAACATTTTTTTTTTTTGATATTATAGTGGGAGTTTTTTAAATTCTAAAAAATCTGCTGTTGGTTGTAAAAAGTCCCAAAGATAAATCTCAAAAATTAGGTTTATGTACCATTTTTTAACTTTGATTCCAATAAACTTCCTTATTTAAATCATTATTGTTTTTCTAACCAGTTCATATCTATATATCAACGGCAGATTTTCCTTAATTTTGATGATGATTACTTATAATATCATTACCATATAAAAATGATCGAAATAAGTCCCCCATCTCCAACGATTCTTACATTTTTAAAGGTTGGTATCAAATTTTACATAAGTTTGGCACAATTTGATTGACTACTTGTGTCAATGTATTAGAAATATAAAATCTTCAAAATACAGCATATAAGCACAAATCAACTTCACTCAAACTTACTGAAGGACATAAGCCTTTAATTTCTTATTGGATCACTTTTCGTAAAAACTAACTAAATGAAAACTGTGTATAAGAGAGGTAAAAATGATGTATTACACTTTAAGGGTATGTTCAGTATTACAGTGTATTTGTTTAAAATTCTTAAACTTTTGCTGCGTATTACAGCTCATTTTTTTTTAATTTATGCTACTCTTTATCCTTCCGTTGTATTTATAATTTTCATGCAATTTAGAATGCAGTCGAGTACAGTACAGTTAACGAGTCAAATATTCTCTCTTAATTAGATTTCACAAAATACTAATTATAAAATAGCAAAATCAAAAAGATAAGTAAATGGAGCTGTGTGGACGGTTTAATTAATGCTCATCTACCTTTATAAAGTATATTTATAAAAGTTTCATAATACATGCATCAAACGCAGACTTTCGCTTCTTTGCAGAGCGCAACTACGCCAAAAATAAAAAAATCGTGGTTTAAATTTAAACCGTTTTAAACGGGCTCGTGATAAAAAGTTAATCTAATACATAAACACATCAAAATAATTTAGGGAACGTTAAAGTGAATTCCTCTTTTGACAAAGCGAGGTTTAAATTAATGTAGGTATAGTTACTTTTTTCGAACAGTTCTTGAACAGAAACAAGTAATTGATTTTTTTGTATTATGAAGCCATAAAGACAACCAAACATTTTATTAGTTTTTGTTGTTATAATTAATAATAATTATCGACATAAAAGAAAATAAGTCAGTACCGGCCAATACATAAATCTCTATCAACGATCAAGTTTTAGATTCTGAAAAAAGTCATACTTTAAAGAAGAATCCAAAATGCTCTTTTTTTAATTCAAACCTGTCTCTTTTTGGTCGTTAGAACTCGATTATTTAGTCCATAAAAAGTACTTTATTTCTAATCTTCTATCTCTAATATATTCAAAGCTTTTACTAAGTCTGGTATGACTCCAAAACTTTCTGCACTGATGTATTGGTTGATGGTTATTCGCCTGACTTCCACAAATTCGAATCGGGGTTTGGAAGGGTTTAGCCTGTTCATCTGATAGATAAATGGCTTACTTGGAAAAAATGGTATTGAGCTTATCTCTATGAAAGGTTAAGCTAGTTGGATACTGTGGAACCCCTCCTAATTTAACTCTTAAATCCTTGACTCTACCCAAAGTTCGGTTTTGAATGTTGGCATATTCTTACTCATGTTGGTTCTTTTAATGTCATTTTTTGGTGTGGTGACCTTAGTGGTCTCGGTGAAGTTTTTAGATGATAGTATTTTAGTATACCATACTGCTGCATCATATGTTCTCACCAGATCACCATCACATATAGCGTCTAAAATCTGCAGGTCCCGTGACGGACTTTTTCAAAAAGCTTTCGAAAAGTAAGCCGAACTTTGCGTCGATGCTGAGGATTACGTAAAACCTAGTTTTAAGCTATCCACTCGCCTGTGTTGATGGTTTTTAAGTGACTCACAGGACTTTACTTTTCCCCATTTAATTTTCTCCGTCGCTACTCTCAAAATACTGTCTCAGAACTAGTTTTCCGGGGCCGTTATCTATATTTTCTGGATATTGCTGTTGTTATTGCGCTAATTTCGATTGATTTTTTCTGATTTTAAATTTGTCGATTATTGTCTTCCATACTGTTGGTAGTTTTAATGATTCGTCCATTTTATTTAAATCACCTTGTTTTTTTCGGCTTTTCGGATTATTCTAGTCTTCTAGTGCTCTATATTGGCCATCTCCCCACACCCATCGAAATTTATTTTGAGGCCTGTTTCCTGACGATGTAGGAATAGGCTTGTTTGTTTTTGATGCTGAGTTTATGCTCTTCTACTCTTGCTGATATTCGCCTGTTAGTTTGCCCCAAGTATAACTTTTTACAGTCGTGGCACGGAATGCTGTATACTCTGTGGTTTTCCAATTTGTTTTTGTTCTTGTGGTTTGCAAGCAGTTTACCTATGGTTATTTGTGGCTTGTGTAATGTTTGTATGTTGTGTTTTCTAAGAATTCTTCAGATTCTGATGTGTTACATATGGTAAGATTACGTGTTGCCTTCCCGGTTCATAATTTTTGGTGTTCGTTGTTCGGGAACCCTGTGCATTAATAGCTTTCTCTATAGTGTGATTTGTATAGCCATTTTTCTTTAAAGCACTAGATATTATAGTAAGTTCGCTTTTTCAGTGAAGTTTTTTATTGACAACGGCTTGAATTTGTGCTTGTGATAGTGTACTCAAAATGTTCGCTATGCAGTTTTGTGATCAGAACATCTAAAAATGGAAGATTCTTGTTTTCCTCTAACTCTAGAGAAAATTGTATTTTGGGTGTATTGAATTTACATGAGCCAGAACATTTTCGAGCTGTGTATGACCATGTTGCCATATAATAAAAATGTCATCCACATAATGAATCCATAACTCAAACTTGATTTCTCAAGTATATCATAAATAAATTTGCTACTACTGGTGATAGCGAGGACCCCATTGGAGTACCATATGTTTGTTTATACATTTGCTCGTTAAACGAAAATAAGTATTTTAAGGCAATGCTCCGAGAGTTGTATTATGTGTGCCTGGAAATCCTCGTTCGGCCCCGGGTTGGTGTATAAAAGGAAGCTTCGCAGTCACCAACACGTCAGTCTCTATTCGGATGCGAGAAAGAAAACTTTGAAAGTTCCAAATGTCATTTTGGCGAAACTTCAGCAAAACTGTTCTTTTCAGAAGGACAGTAGTGAACGGATGTACACCCGGAATGAAAACATTTCATATATATATATATATATATATATATATATATATATATATATATATATATATATATATTTATGAAAAAGTCAATTTTTTTCTATTAAAGAATCCATGAAAAGCAGACTACGTGTTTTCTAATTGGTTATCTATAAGCTCCCTTCCCACATATATGGGGCAATTGTGAATACTCGACATTAAAAAAATATATACTCGAAACTTTTTTGACCTTATCGGGATCTTTCCAATTATACTCTTGTTCTAAACTTCACTATTAAAAAAATCAGTTCCTTGCCACACTTTAGCTAATTTATTATATTTAAGAAATAAATAATTGCCAAAAAAAAACATATTCGTCTCAGAAGTAGATCAGAACTAACCTGTCATCGTTTAGGAATTATTAACCTCCGGTCACTCTCGGTTGTGAGACCCTATATTGAAACTGATTTTGAGTGATGCCAAACTTTGTCAGTTCTAATTAACCTTCAGAAATATTTCTGTTTAATCGTTCGTTTCAAGCGATTCTGTTAAAGTGTTCTGAAGTTTGTAAGATACTCGGGAACAGTGGCCTAGCATCAAAAGAGATTAAAAGTTCATTTTCTTTAAGGAAAATATCCTTAATTTTGTTCATGAACTCCAACGAGTTCGAAACACAAATACTTTCCTGTTTAATTAGTATACTTTCACATTCATTTGCCAACCTTTTTAAAGACTGTAATCAGAGTTTGGCCACATTGCTTTCGAAGGTGAGGAAAGCAGTAAAATTTTAAAAGATGTTTAATTACAGTTTAATTTTCCTTGGTTTCCCCAATACATATTTCAACTGGCATAGGAAAAAAATTGAATATAGTTCATTCTTATTTCGGATTTATAGCACGTAAATAATCGGAAGTGCGCTAGCAATATGTATTCAAAAATCGGCCGAATTAACGCCTAGATCTCGATGGATGCGAGGATGGATGGATCGGGGATTTTCCCCTCAGACCAAAAAAATCACCACCGGAGTACTTTGATAAAATAGTTATTAATTATTTTAAAAATAGATCTAAAATGTTGTCGTAATTTTTGCTACTATATCGGCTTGTCTTCAAACATGACAAACCTTGACTTATATGTGCATTTTTTTCGATTTGCATTAACCATCTCCAAAGTAGTTTTCAAAACAACTATTTTTGCTCGAAAATGTTTGGGTACGATAGTACATAAATAACCGTAAGTACAGTGTAACTTCGATAATTCGGGCAGAGGAGTCCGGGTTATTGGAGTGATTTATTTTATTTATTTTTTAAATGAAAACAACTCAAAATTTGTAAAAAAATGTATTATAAAACAAAACCAGGACCTTATAAAAAATGAGTTTCCTCATAAAACAACAAAAGTGATGTATGTACATACCCATGCATATGCACATATATTACATGTACCATACATATTTACATAAGTGTAAATACATATTATATTAATTAACATAATACATATCTTATACTTTTTTGAAATATGTATGTGTCTGTTTTAGTTTGAACCATTTTTGATGTTGCTATATTAGTGGTTTTTTCTTTAAGCCTTTTCGGGAGTAATACATCTTCAATGGGAAGCTTGTTGTCCTCAGCCCGCATGTTGGTCAGTGAAAACGCGCTGACAGCATTTACATGTTTCACCTTTCCTATATTTCCATCATCCTATGATTCAGAAGATTCTTCTATGTTTTGAATGTGGCTCTTTATTGCGCCTTGAAAAAGCTCTTCTTCAGTTAAATCAATGGTAAACTCTTCTTCTCCCATGGCCCATTTAGTAATGTCCTCGCTGTTCAAGCTATTTTCTGGATCAATAACTTAAGGATTCGGTGATTTTTTTTTAATCTTCGTGAGTTATGGGACGAAGTTTCTTTTGAAGTTCTGAGAGTGGAATATCCTCTTCATCTGATTCTTCTGATTCCATAATCTCAGGCCATAATGGTGCCCAACTTCTAAAATTTTTTGAAGTTATGGTCCTCCAAGATTTATAAAGATTGTTCACTACATCTTTTAAATTGTACTGCTTCCAAAAGGTTAGGACATTTTCACCTTCATGTAACATGATATGATAAAGAATAAGTTTCCCATATGACACCATTATATTCTGAATTAAGTTTTGATCCATTGGCTGGACAACTGCGGTACAATTTAGTGGCAAAAACATAATACTGGAATTTGGATCAGAGTTAATGTTTTCCATAGATGGATGTGATGGTGCAATGTCTATCAACAACAGAGCTTTATAGAGCTTGTGAACCCTAGTTAAAAATTTCTTGACCTCGGGAATGAAACATGTTTTGAACCATTCTATAAATAGTGGTCTGGTCGTCCATCCTTTGGTAGATGCTTTGGTTACAACTGTGGTACAGTTACAGTGTAAGGTATGCCTTGCTCTAACGCAACGGGATCGAATAAGTTAATTCGATCCCGTTGCGTTAGAGCAAGGCATACATTTTAAATGGTCTTTTGATATTTTGCGACCTGGTGCTGATTTTTCGTCTTGTCTTTAATAAGGTCACCTGTATTCATTAACCGCTTTACGGCAATGCTACGAATATAACGAATGTTATATTTACAGTTTATGTATTTGCATTGACCTATCGAAAAATATGATTTTTTTTCGATTAATATTTCGCTTTTTCATTGTTTTGTTTTTTTTTGTTTTAAGGCAAATTTCGCTTTGTACATAAAATTGTAACAATTTTTCTGTGTCAATAAAGCACACTTTTGTTTGTTTGAAAATATGGAAGCCAAAGTAAAGTGCAATACCCTATGTAAAAAGTGACATAATAAATTAAAGTTCAAGTGAAACTAAGAAAAAATTGTTATTAATATTTTCCCGTGTCTCTTATGGTTTTTCAGATAAGGAAATAGGGCCTCTTATCTTGAAATTGATTATTTTCCCGTTACCAAATGAAACTAAAAATAAAAATGTTGAGCTAATATATTCTTTATGTTTGCTCCACCCGTATATCCCGAAAATGCCCAAGATCGCACATTATTCTAATTTACATCCGCTAAAAGTTTCCATTCGAATGTTTCGGGGCTGAATTATTATAGGGCATTAGTTTTAGAAGTATTAATTAAAAAGGGTGAAATGGATGCAACCCACCTCCCCTCCCCGGCGCGGGTAAACGAGATCTTTGCATCGAACAAAGAAAATTTGAATTCCTTTGAAATTTCATTATCGAGTTAAGGTTAGCAGACTGTTAAAAGTATTTTTAATGGCATTCACCATTTGCTGCGAAAACATTCGTTTTGCTTGGGCATTCCTTAGCCCAGCCACCCTCCATGTAAATGCCCTATCAGCAAGGAATAAAATCTTTTTCGATTTAATTACATTTTGATTCTAAATAAAAAAATATTTATGCTTTCACGAAAGGGCCTTTTTTAATTGCCTACTATAATGATAGCTGAATTGGTTTCTCTACAACTAAGCTAACAAAAAAATATCTAGCTACGTTATTCAATTTACTTTATCCTCGGTTAAAAAAAGTTCAGTGTTTGGTTAATCGTTTCACTAAGTGGAATTTTTCCTTTAAAACAGTAAAATGGAGTAAAATATATAAAATCCTATTTTACAAATTGCACTTGAACCACGTCCAAGGTTTTTAAGCAACTCAGTAGAAAAAGTTATGTCTGCAGAATAAGTCATATTATTCAGTTTAAAATCAAACCATCAAATGTTGGCTATACCTTCGTACAATTTTAAAAATTTTAAGAAGTAAAGGGGGCCTGTCTTTGACTAGCTCTGTATATACAACAATGTTCAGTAACTCTTCAAAAAAAGTTTTGCTTTACGAGAACAACTTTGGTTGAAAAAATGCCCTTGTATATATATATACAAGGTGCGCAAAGAATACGCAATCTCAAGTTGATAATACCAAAATACGGAACAAAAAGTCATTGTACGTTCCGTGACGATTGTAAATACGTTAAGACAAGTAAAATCGTTAAAAAGAGGACAGAAATTAGAATCTTGCTTTAATTTTGAGATAAGCCCGATTTCTGTACTGTAAGGAAATATTTTCTCTATCCGTGTACTACAAAAATTATAATATTTCCTTACAGTACATACATTAATATTTCTTAACAATTATTTTCCGATTATGGCTATAGATTATACCTCGGATCATACCTACTAGATGTGAATTTTTTCTAAACAGCGCTTAATTTTCATCATTTGTAAAGTTGGTGAGTGCCAATCGTGAATACATTCCTTACGGCTGTTCAGCACTGACTTCTGTCACAGTCGCTGCGTCAGAATTAGGGTATAACATGGCGAATATTAATACTTGGCCATCTGGTAGATGTAATCTGTGCCCTGGCAACGATTGGAGGTGTGTATTTAATAGTTATTAAATTTTTCTTTTAGTAGTAGTAGAAAAGTAGTATCTATGAAATACACTTGATGTTATTATTTCTAGCTACATATGTATTTATTATGTTATGTTATGTTATGTTGTATTATGTTGTTTGGGTGTATTTAAGATCTCATAAACTAAGAAATACCTCAGCGAAAAAAAATTAATTTTGAACAATTTTTACTTTTCAGCAGTTGTCTTATATATCTTAAAATTATGAAAACGTTCTATATATAGAAGTTCTATATATATTTTTTCAAGGGCGTTTACTCCTTGGATTACTCTATATAAAAAAGGTATATTATGAATTAAAACAAAGCTAGTAGTCTATCTAGATTAAACGCACTTGAAAGAATATATATTAATTTCTTCTGTACCATTGTTAAAAGGATAAGTATGTTATAAAAACGTAAAAAACAACAATTGTCCAAAGGTAAAAATTGTTCAAAATTAATTTTAATACATGTTGTGTTAGGTTAATTTGTGAATAATAACATTCGGTATAATTCATAGAACAGATACTACTGTTCATGTATTTTATAAACTCTTGCTATAACAAAGTACATTTTATTTTAAATTTTGTTCACCTAGTTAACAACAAGAACATCCAAGTCTTCGCGACCCTCATAGTAGAAAATGCCACGCCTTACAATGACACCAAATAGCAAATCGGATGTTAAATTAAAAGCTTATGGGGATTTAATGTAAAAATGACAATTTTTAATCAAGAATACGCATAGCTTAATCTACTGAAGTTAAATTTATTTTACTGGAGATTTTTTACGATTTCGTGTGTTTTTATTAAACAGCACACATGCATTGTTTGCCGAATAATCGGCATTTAGCGAGCGACTTGCTGAAGTGCCTGTACCGAGTGGCGAGCACACATGTATGTACATACATGTTTTTACAAGCTTTTATTTAACTTGCTTTTTTTGGTATGTCTTTCTGGTTCATAATTTGTAATCGTCTAGTATCCGATTGAGCTAAAATTTGGCAGACTTATGTAACTCCGGTGACAATACAATAATATGTTACCATGGAGTAAAGAAATCTTGAATATCTTATACAGGGTGCGTAAAAACATTGAAATGTTGGGAAATCCTTTTATTATTGATTTTAGCAGAAAAAGTTATTCTTCCTAAGTTAGTTTTGCATGTTCCAAAACTAAGATCGAAGTCAAAAAATCGTTGGAGTGTAAAAAATTTGAAAGGTCACATTTAAAGCTGGCATGCGATTGAGCTAAAATTTGGGATTCTTATGTAGCTTCGTTGACAATGCGATATTATGGTACGATGAAGCAAAAAAAATCTTGTACAGGTTGCATTAAAAAGTTAAAGTGTTGGGAAACTTTTTTATTATTGATTTTAGCAGAAAAAGTTATTTTTCACAAAAACTTTTGCTTGCTCCAAAATTAAAATTGGCATAAAAAATCGTGATTATCTTGTTCAGGGTGCAGAAAAAATAATGCTAGAAAGTACAAAAAAAATAGAAAAATCTTTTTAAAAACAAGGTTTTATTATTTATAAACTATTGAACTAAAAGTAAAACAATAATATTTAGTGTATGAAGTTCCATAGTAAAGCTACTGAACCCTCACTGAGAACTTCCTATATTGATTTTAAATCTTCTTTATATTCCCCATCGAACCCTCTTTTTACCTTGAGAAAGTAGGGTTTCGACTCCGCAAAATGCCTCAAAGTTACCCCATTTTTTAACCTTTTTTATTTTTTTAAAGTGACATCCCGCACTCCGATATTGCCCGTCAACGAACTTGTCCGATATTTTTGGACGAGAAATCCGAAAGAAAATGCACCACCTCGAAAATTTAACCATAGCGACCTGTATTTTGAATCATCTGGGTTTCGAAAATAGTGGCCATTTCGAACGCCACTGTTTGCTTTTTATAAGCCCCACCAAAATAGCGTTTTTACCAAAAGAAGTGCCAATTTACCCTTTACGATCGACTCCATAGAAGCGTATTTCCTCGATGTACCGTTACTGAGCTTGGGCACTTAAGTCAAAAAAACACAATTTTTCAAAAATTTTGGGGGCACCAAAAGAGAAATGCGCGGACAGTAACAATGGTCTGTAACAAGTGAAAGAAATAGAGAGTGTGCGAGATGTTTATTATTATTAGATTCGCTTCGGAAAGGTTGTTCGCAGGATATCCCTATGCACAAATCACAGTTTCAGCTGTTTTGGTAAAATGTTTTAATTAAGAATAATTAATTAAGATGTTGAATGAAATGTGTTTGTAGGCTCGGTAAATGTACCTAGCCTTTTTTATGGGCCTGCAGAATTAATTTTTTTTTGTTTTCCTCCATTTTTTATGTTCTAAATTTGTTATTTTGATTATAATTTTACTGTTTATTTTCCTTGTCTTAACTAGTCAAATTTAATACACATTTAGTTTGTGTATACTTATATCGATAATCCTACATTATTCATGTAATTAAAAAATCTGATTTCAATGTAAAAAATCGGATTTTTTAAAAATAATCCACGTTAATAAAAGAATCGGGTTTATTTGATTTATTATACTATTAGAATATATGGAAACTAGAAAAAATTGGTAACTTTTGATTTAAGAGGAAGTTTTGAATTCTAATTTGAAACTTAAAACGGAAAAAACTATTCAAGACTTAATTCAATAAAAAGAATTAAATCCATTCTTCTCATTTTTTTTATTGACATATCTTTAAGCAAACATTTTAAGTCATACAAATAGTTTATTTGTGTCAAAGTTACAAACAGAATTTACACACGTCAATAATATTTGATTAGGCATATGACTTGGTGCTTGATTTAAGTTAACTTACAACGGCTTAAATAGTTTTATATACAAAAAATATAAAACCCACTTAAAAAAAAAACATTGAAAAGTAATTTAATTACTTTTCAATGATTATTAAGTACATCACGAAATAGGCATATTTTTTACGAAGGTTTGTTTTGAAGGTCAGCTACAAAGTTTTCGAAATCTAAACCTAAGTTAATTAATTAAAAATTTTGGAGGTCCCTATAATGCAAGTACTGTTGGGAAATCACGACCCATATATTATAGTTGACAGCTTCATTGACATGCTACTCCAGAGGATATTTAGTTTTAATAAGGTTTTTATACACTTAAAATGTTTCAAACAATAACTTCAATATTAACAAACCATTTTATAGAAATACATTAAATCCCTTTATTTATTGGGGAAGCTCGTTTGTCAAAAGAATTTTTCTAGTTCTAAACATTTGAATTTACTAATAAAATTGTTATTTTATCGCGTATTTTAGCTGACGTACTAGAAAGGGACATTTCTACTCGAGATAACTAGGAACATGTCATTAAATGAAGAGGAAAATGTATTTCGGGAAAACATATCCCTTACCCATTCTCCTTCTTGTTTATGTTTTATTGTCTCTACGAAAGCTTTTATTTTTTAATCAAATCAACTACGTGGTATTAAATGAGAGAAAGAAAAACTGCCGAAATTAAATTTTATACTAGACTTACATAATGCCGGAACCACACCTACAGCTTTCGGCGAATATCGAGCAACGATTCCTTATTTTTCCGATTCATGTTGGCGAATAATAAAATTAGCCTTTAGTATTTTTAAATACAAATTTCATTTGTAAACTATTGAACTAAAAAGTAAACAAATAATAAAATAAAAGTTTTTTTTTTAAAAAGACTTAACGTTATTTTAATAATCGCCACCACGCTTGCTGTCTGCTTTGACTGCGCCCAAAATACCAACATCCATGGGACAAATAAGAAATACCAAATAATCGCTATAGTAACTCATCCCCACTACTAGGAAATCGCTGATTAAGGATTAATCGTTGCTCGTTATTCGCCGAAAGCCGCATGTGTAGTGCCGGCATTATGTAAGTCTAGTATAGAATTTAATTTCGGCAGTTTTTGTTTCTTTCATTTAATATCACGTAGTTGATTTGATAAAAAATAAAAAGCTTTCGTAGAGACAATGAAACATAGACAAGATAGAGAATGGGTAAGGGATATGTTTTCTTGCAATCCATTTTCCTCTTCATTTGATGACATGTTCCTAGTTATCTCGAGTCGGAATGTCCCTTTCTAGCACGTCAGCTAAGATACGTGATAAAATAACACTTTTATTAGTAAAATCAAATGTCTAGAACTAGAGAAGTTCTTTTGACAAACGAGCTTTCTCCATAAATAAAGGGATTTAATGTATTTCTATAAATTGGTTTGTTAATATTGATGTTAGTTATTTGTTATTGTTTCAAAAATTTTATGTCTACAAACACAAACTTATTAAAACTAAATATCCATGGGAGTAGTATGTCAACCGAGATGTCAACTATAGGATATGGTTCATGATTTCGCAACAGTACTTGCATTATAGGGACGTCCAAAATTTTAACTTTGTATAAATACATCTAAAAAAATATGCCTATTTTGTGATGTACTTAACAACTAGGTAGTATTTTGAGTGTTTTTTACTATTGCCTAATTAAATTTTATTAACGTGTGTAAATTCTGTTTGTAACTTTGACACAAATAAACTATTTTATATTCTATATGACTTAAAATGTTTGCTTGAATATATGTCATCCAAGAAAATATCTTGTCTTTTAATTGATTTAATTAAGTCTTGAATAGGTATAGTGAATTAAGTTTTTTCCTTTGTATTTGTTTCAAATCGGAATTCAATAACGTCCAGTATTTTAACTTTGTATAAATACATCTAAAAAATATGCTTATTTTGTGATGTACTTAATAACCAGTTGGTACATTGAGTGTTGTTTTTTCTTTTCAATTTTTTTAAGTCGGTTTTATATTTTTTTGTACATAAAAATATTTGTAAGTCAACTTAAGTCAAGTATCAAGTCATATGCCTAATCAAATATTATTAACGTGTGTAATTTCTGTTTGTAACTTTGACACAAATAAACTATTTTGTATTTTGAATGACTTAAAATGTTTGCTAAGATATAAGCCAACCAAGAAAATTACTAAATTCTTTTAATTTAATCAAGTCTTGAATGGGTATAGTAAATTAAGGTTTTTTCATTTTTAAGTTTCAAATCAGAATTCAAAACTTCTTGACCAATTTTTTGATAGTTTCAAGAGTCTTTATAATGTTGAATAATATATCAATATTATATTCTAATAGTATTATAAACTAGATTTTTTTTGATTAATGTGGATTTTTTTTTATTGGAATTTGATTTTTTTTATTAAAATCCGATTTTTTGAGGAAAAAGTAAAATTATAATCAAAACAACAAATTTAGAACATGAAAAATAGACGAAAACAAATAAAAGACAAATAAGAATTCTGCAGGCTCATAAAAAAGGTATAAGGACTACAAACACATTTTATTCAATGTCTTAATAATAATTATTCTTAATTAAAACATTTCTGTTACTGTCCGCGCATTTCTCTTTTTGGACCGAAAATGTTTGAAAATTGTGTCTTTTGACCTTCTAAGTCTCCCAGCTCAGTAACGGTACGTCGGGGAAATACGCTTCTATGGGGTCGGTTGTAGGAGATAGATGGGCGCTTCTTTTGGTAAAAACGCGATTTTGGTGGGACTTACAATAAGCCGACTCTCTTTGAAACACCGATGATTCAAAATACAGGTCGCTATGGTTAATTTTTCGAGGTAAGGCATTTTTTTTTTATTTCTCGTCCAAAATTCTAGGACAAGTTCCATAACGGGCAGTATCGGAGTGCGGGATGTCAATTTAAAAAAATAAAAAAGGCCAACAAAAATGGGTTAACTTTGAAGGCATTTGGCGGAGTCGAAACCCTGACTATTTTGTCAAGATAAAAAGGGGGTTCTATGGGGAATATAAAGAAGATTTAAAATCCATATAGGATACCTACCCTCAAATTCCAGAAAGCGGTCGAAACGCAAAAAAAATAAAAAACGGATATTCATTCTAAGGGAAAAAACCGTATCTCTTCTCGACATCCCATTTTGTGCAAATTTTGAAATCAACTGAATAATTAGCTTTTAAACTATTCTGCGAACAGACATACAGAGCGACAGAAATGAAAAAAAATCTCTGTGAGTGATTTTTTTGTTCCTTAAAGAAACCAATTTTGAGGTAACTAAAAAGTACAGTGCAAAGTACTAGAGTCTAAAAATTTTACTCAATATTTTTTTGTTATATAATTAGCGCACATTTTTTTTTTGAATATGTTTTTTTAGGAACTGACTTTTTTAAATGTTTACCACAGGGCATTAAAATTGTATCGACAGCTTAAAAAGTAATTCCATTGTGTGTGTTCAGTGTTCACTCGGCCGAGAAACTATTTGATCATTCCTTTTTGTTCTTATACGCATTATGCTGTCGAGCTGAGTAAGTAATTATATTTTAATTTTCTTACGGCATGATAAGAAGATGTATTTTTAATGTAGTCTTGGTAAAATTGTGTTATAGGTTAATACGATATCTGTTATTTATACACCTCTTCGTTACATTAGAAATGCAATTTATGCAACATGTTAGCATTTAAATATCCACTGGCTCGTGTACATGGTGTCCAGTTTTACGGGGTAACTCCGTTATTACAAAACATAGGGGTTCGCGACATCGTACTTACTTTTTCGCAAAACTTATGATGCCATAACGAAAATTTTCATAACCCGTTTCATACCTGAGATACTGAGTAAAATTCACAATATTACATTTTGAGTTCCCTCCGTATCTAGCTGGGTTATCTTGATTACCCTTTAACTTATTGGAAACATAAAAACTATAATAGGTAGCTTTTTTACGAAGTTTTACGAAGAATACAGTAGCGTAGACATATTTTTCTTATGAGCTGTCATTTTAGGCATAGTTTTGTTTTTTACGCAATTTTTCATGTTTGTTTTTAGCTTTTGAAGAATATAGAATAATCGATATTTATTTTCGTTCTAAGCTTGCAAATTAAGGTTTTAATCGATTAAAAAAATCATGGTTCTTGGGTTTAGACCATGTCACATTGGATTTACCTTCCGACGTTTCGCTTGCGATTGCTCGAGGCATCTTCAGGGATCTTCACTGTATAAGATCAAAATACTGAATAGCGATGTTAGTAGAATTTAAAAAATATTCAAAACGTGAATATTGCTTATGGGAACTTTAATTGGCTTATTGGAACAAACTGAAGGGATATAATATTTTAAGGGGGTTTATGTAAAGTTTTTATATTTGATTAAAATGTGATGTGGCCAGCAAGGAAGAGGTGTATTGGGCATGTGGGACATTTCTCTAAACTGGTTCTCTGGATGCTTTTCTCCAGTCTTATAAAATAAGCTTTTAGTAGAAGGACAATGGTAGAACGAATAACATTCTAGTTTCAAGTGGTGTTTAGTACAGCAACATCATAGCTTTTGCTCGCTATATTTGTTAGTTTAGTTCATGGCTAGAGAATACAGGTAATGTTATCAGGAAGGATGTACAGGGAGGGCAAATAAGCGAGTTAAGCGGCTGTATCTCGGAAACCACTCATTGTAGAAACTTGCGGTGAAAAATTGTAGAACCAAAGTGGCCACGAGAAAATTCTGGAAATAATTTTTAAGTTTCTAAGATGACCGCTAGGGGGTAATTACTATCTTTAATTAAAAAAAGCAGTGTTTCTCGAAATTTCGCACTATTAGGATAACACAAAAATGTGTGCATTTTAAAACCAAGTCTTTTTTGTTATTAACTTTTTCTTCTAAAAAAGCATTCCTTGGGTATTCAACGTTATCTAACTAAATGTGTTTGTGATTTCGGATCTTGTCACTAGAGGGCGTTTTTTGATAACATAACAGAAATTACAAATTTTATAAAAAAAATGAATGTATAGTATGGTCTTTTTTACATGAAAAAAGAGCAAAATGAAACCTAATTAAGCACGCGTAAACCACATCTCGATATATTGTTTCTAACCTAAGATTTCGGTCAATGAAAATTTAACCAACTTAATATATATATACACTTCATATTACTTACTTTTTGTCCTATCTGTAAGTGGTGGGGCATATTCAAATGTTTTTCTCCCCATTGCAGAATACAGAATAGATTTAAGAAAATATTGGCAAAACTGCAAAACGAATTTTCGATTTGAGGTCTTATTTATCGACCAGAACAAAATTTCAAAGAAAAATTTATGTTTGCAAGATTCGTATTTTTTCTGTTGCAGAAAAGTTTTTCTTTTTATTTATTTTTTAATACAAAACTCAATTTGCAAGTTCAAACAGGATTAAATCGATGATTTAAATTCAGTCTGATATTCTCTCAAGGGCATTATCGAATATTTTGTTGATCTAAATTTTTTATTTATGTAAATCAATACTATATATATATATATATATCTATTTAGGTCGTCAACAGGAAGGAACGAAAATAATACAATCTATAAAATAATGTACGTTTATATATAAATTATTTATCTATTAGATCGCCATAAATTTTTCCACGACATGTCTAGTTCTTTATTGATTGATTTATTTGTGTCTCAAAAAGCTTTTAAGTTAGTAATGTAGGTATACCTAAATAATGAGTTTCTGATATACATCAATATGCAAGCAATCTAAAATTTCAATTTCAATTTAGATATTCAGTTTTAAATAATAAATAAGTGGATTGCCGACTGAAACCCACAAATTGTCAAAAATTAATAAAACATAAGTTGATTTTCCGTTGATAATGTGAAAATGTAATAAATGAATAATATCAATTAAAACCATTAATGCTTAATCATGTGCGGGTTTCTATATAATACCGAGCGCCAGATTGAACTATTTAAAAATGAACTTAATAACGCATTAAAGGTTCAAATTAGTATTCTGACTAGATACTGTTAGTAATTTTGGTATTCAATACAGCATATTTTTGGTTAGACTGGTTTTTACGTGAGTGTTCGCATTGATTTGAGATATATGGCCTTTTATTATACAATACCCATATGTTGTTATGACGTGAAATAAATGTCTATTCACTATGCTGTTTATAAAAAATATTAGCATGAATTTATATGAAGTTAACACTTCAAATGGTCTGGAATATTGTAGTTCATTTAGAAAACATAGCAAATGAGTTTTTAGGTAACATTTCGCGAGACCGAGACTGTATCAGTCTGGGTCTCGGTCTCGAAAAATGTTTACTGTCTCGGTATCGCTCTCGATACTTTGAGACTGAGTCTTACTTAGTCTCGATCTCCGTCTCGAAAGTGTCGGTCTCCGTGTTCGCGAAAATACAAGTTTTAAATAGTAAAATTCACTGAATTTTTATTTACACAAAGCCATATGGTAGTCTAGGTTCGAAACCCATAGCTTTTTTCAATCTTAAAAATTTAAGGTACAAAAACACCAACATTTATTTCGGTTATTTTTTGATGGATTATTGTCAAACTTATGGATCTAAATAAGGGTTGATTTTCGAGAAAAGTATATTCGCGATTTTTTTCTAAAATAATTGTGGCATATTCTTGTTAATCATCCCCGGAAACCCTAGTTTTTCAGATAAAAGTTCTGAAATATCTAAAAAAAATATGTCTCATGCATTGCTCTAAAAATAATGTTTTGATTAAAAGAGATTCATTACTAGTGTATCTCAGATAGTTTATTTAGATATCTATTGTATTTTGTTAGAAATCGTAAAAGCAGTGTGGGAAAAATGTTTTTTAAAAAATAAATTTACATTTTGTTCAGTGTCATTACTCAAACCTTCTTATTTTGTCACTGCGTGTAAGGTATTCTTTCTACAACTTGTCAACTTAACAAGGTTGCCATTGTTTGCAACTAATTAGTAAAATGGCTAAGTTAGGACCAATTCAAATTCAAAAATATTTATTTGATCAATACACATTTTTTTTACTTTCGTCAATACAGTTGTACCCTAATGTCCACAGTTTATAACATTCTAATAAACATCTTATTTATTGAATAGAAGTATTTTATCAGTTATATTTTTAAACTGTGAAATATATTTTTAGAAATATTTATAATCAACAGCAAAAGTTATGGTACGAGCGGGGATCGAACCCGCACCTCTGGACCACTAGTTCATCGCTCTAACCAGTTGCGCTATCGTACCACTGATCAGCAATTCGTTAGAACTTGTACATATTCAAACCCACCAGTATCATAACCATTGTTGATCCTGTCAAATATTCTAACCTTACGGCGCGGCATAAGGTTAGAATAATATAGAATACCATAAGCATAATGGACCTAATATTAATGTCAGATTTCACGTCCAGTCAGGAATACCGCGCCATAAGGTTAGAATATTTGGCAGGGTCAACAATGGTTATGATACTGGTGGGTTTGAATAACTGGTGGGTTTGAATATGTACAAGTTCTAACGAATTGCTTATCGGTGGTACGATAGCGCAATTGGTTAGAGCGATGGACTAGTGATCAAGAGGTGCGGGTTCGATCCCCGCTCGTACCATAACTTTTGATATTGATTATAAATATTTCTAAAAAAACGTATTTGTTATTAACATATTTTAAGTATTTAAAACTTTTGATACAAAAATTAACAGTACAGGTACATTTAAAACAAATTTGACATAAATATGATTTTTTATGACATCACTATTTAAAACACTTACAAAACAATACAGGTTATATTTTTAGCAATTATCACAGCTCTTAAACAATTCATATTATCACATGTATATATATATATATATATATATATATATATATATATATATATATATATATATATATATATATATATATATATATATATATATATATATATATATATATATATATATATATATATATATATATATATACACCGACAGTGAGCCGTGAGTTCAACCAGCACTACCCAAACTTATTAAATGTTATATTGTAGAATTCAGAAATTCTTCGATGGAATAGAATGCTTTAGGCTCAATCTTAACAAAAAAGGTGAACAGTTTTTCAGATACAGTGATCGGCAGAATCCGCGCTCCATATGGGAAAATATTTTGTTTTTCATTTCTCAAAAAAACTTATGCTTGAAAAAAGTGTTTGCATCTAACAGGGCATCTATCAAACCCCTAAAAAAAACATGATATATGGGGGGCAAATTATTAAATATGATTAAGTACCTTTACTTTTCCAATTTAGACATTGACAACCTTTGCAGAATTTAATATAAAATTCAAAAACATTAAAAAATATGGTATATTATATTTAAGAAACCAAAGTTGGTACTAGGCTAACTTTTTTGAGACTCCCTGTGCACATTAAAACTAAGCATATGAAAAAGCAGATCGAATCGAACTTTTTTTTGGACTATTTTTTTCTAATTTAAAAAAAAAACGAGATATTTCCTTTCCTGTAGTGTACATATTGTGAATAGAGATTCCATAGAGATATTCATATTTTAGGGACCCTAGATGCCGAAAAATATACTATATCATTTCCGTCGGTCTGCATGACTGTACGTCTACGAACGAACTACTTACCCGATCCACTTCTGATTGTGATCAAAATTAAGGGGCATATGGAAATAGAACCATTTTGGTAATAATCCAGTTTGGCAGCTTAATAAAATGTTTAAAAAATCTGTGAAAAATACTACTTATTCAATTTCGCACAAAATTCAAATGTGATATAAAGATAAACTAGTAAGATTTTGGTACGAATTTAAGATGGCAGATCAAAATGGTGGCATAATAAACTTTTGTTTGCTTAAAAGTTGTATTTGGATAGTTAGGAATGCAGTGGCGCTCCCAGAAAAAAATCGGATGGGGCTTTAAAGTTTTTGCAGTAGTAAATGAAATCTATAATTCATATCTTAGTTTTTTTCGGTCTCTCTGATGGTATACATTTTAGGTTTAACGGAAATTACAAAAAAATTAGATATCGAAATATTTTCTCTCCCGGGGAAACTGCAATATTTTTTTGAAATGTACAACTCGTTTTGCTACTAATTTCGGGGGGGGGGGGTCTTCTAACCCGCCCCCCTGGTGGAATCTCAATTGGCACGCTCTGAGTTAACTTTTGCCTTTCATTGGATGTAAAAATAGGTAGTGTTAATAATTCATTAGATTTATAAAGTATAATTTTCTTGGTAAAAATTTAAATGGATAAAATAAGCCGATTTCGTCTACTACCTTTTGTGTAACTGCCTATCAGTCGATTATTTAACTATGTCACGTAACGAAAATCAAGGGACCAAAGCAAGCCGAAAACGCCTAAGAATTCTGTATTGACAGGTTTATTCATGTATAAAATACCCAGACACTCAGGTCAGAAAGGAGGAATATTTAAAACATTCTTTACTTTTACGTCCTTCAGCTGGTTTCTTAAGACGTTGTAACTTCACCGACTTAAAGTTTTAACTTTTGTTTAAACTATTTGACCCACAATCTGTTAGCGAAAAAAGGTTGGTTTATTTTCAAAATTTTTTTTTAGTTATTTTTATCGTATATATTTTAGTTTTTTATTATTATATTATATTTCATTTGAACAGTTTTAATATAGTACGGTCACTGCAGGGTCAAGGCTTAGGAAATTAGGAAGTAAGTAATTTTTTATAGAACTATTTGAACTAAACAAAGTTTACATTGTTAGACTCTCTGAAAGTGAAAAAGATATCTGCCAGAACAATGAACAATGAAAGTAGAGCAAATTATGTACAGGTTGTCTGGTTGTATTTTAAACGAGCTTAAGTTTAACTTTTAGAGATATCAAAAATATTGTATACAAAAGATTTATGGTTTTCCCGGAACCATTTGAAATTCCTAAAAATGAGCATCGACTTTGTGATTTTAAGTAGAACACCCTGTGTAATATTATTTCGGGGTATCTTCTTGTTGATTGTAAAAATACAGGTCTGATACCTTTGATATATTTAAAGACAAGCGAGAATTTGACAAAAACCCGGCCATAAGAAACAACGTGTTTGAAAGAAAGAGAAGATATACATAAAGTAAAGTCATTAGAAAGGAATACACTTATGGCAGAGTGCTTGTCAATTTTTTCGATTGTCTTTAGAGATAGAGGTATCATCAAACTTGGTATTTCTAATTCTTCTGATGATGAGATCTACAAATGGATCATTGCAGTGGCATATATGGGGGTGTTTGGTGGTTAAAACCCCCCCAGAGCTATAAGCTAAAATGATAGAAATAGTATAAAGTAAGGACCTTTTTTTCGGGATTGACGGGTAAAACCCCCGCCCTCCAGAGGCAGATTCACTTAATTAGCTAAAATGAAGTAATGACCTTTTTTTGGTTGTTCATATTATGTACGCTCAATTAGGTAGAAAACAAAATCTTAAGACCTTTTCTCTGTTTTTGTTGTTGAAAATTTTCATTGTTTTCATTGTTACACAAGTTGTTATCTTTGAGTTTCTTTGCTAGAACGGTAGTATGTACTTATTATTATTGTTTAATCACATCATATTTTAAAGTTGTAGCATTAAGAAAAGTTATGTTTGGCATTTATAATTATTTTTTATACTTGTACGTAGAAAAATTTCGAAATAATTATGGATGAATAAATAAAACAATGTAATAAAACTTGTAAGTATATTATTTGAAAGGGAATTAAAACGTATAAAAATTACATATATACCTTAACCTTTTAAAATTACAATGTTATTGGTGATCTAGGGTTGAAAGTAATTTCCTATTTAACGTTTTTTGTAGAATATTAACACATAATAGAGGCGAGATTTTTGAAGTGTTAATGAAAAAAAATGGGTGAATAAACTTAATAATCCAATTGTGGATCTTCCCATAGCATGCCTTTTTTAGAGGTTTTTAGCGCGTTCAAAGAACAAAATTAATATTGTTTACAACTATTTAAAGGACTGGAATAGCCCTGCGAAATAAAATAACCTATTTAGAAAAGCCGTCTTTACATTACCTGAAGCAGGTAAATAAGAAGTTTTGAAGAATATTTTTAAATGAGAGACTTTAACATAATTTTAAAAACTACTTACTATTTAATTTTGGTCAAACATTAAGGGTCATATGGGGATGACCTGGAAATATTTTAGTAAAAATCTGGTGTGGCGGAACAGGATGGCGGTGAAAAAATAGTGAAATATTACTTATAAACTAATTATCCAATTTACCTCAAAAATTTGTACAAAAATCTAGTGTTACATAGGAATGAACTGGTAACATTTTGGTATGAATCCAGGATAGAAAAACAAAATGTCGGCCTAATAAAACTAGCCTGAAAAACTATTTATTAGATTAATTTCAAATTTTGTGCAGCTTTAAATTTTGCAGAAATATTAAACGTGATATAGGGATAAACTGGTATGTAATTTAGATCACTGAACAAAATGGCGGTGTGTGTCAGTGTAAAAACCACTTATTCAATTTATTTTAAATTATACCCAAAAATTAAGTGTGGCATAGGTAGAAACTGGTAAAATATTGGTAGGTATCTAATATGGGGGAACAAAACAGTGCCCAATATAAATCTTTGACATTATATATTTGTTACTAAATGATTATGTACCGAACTAAATTGGGTCCCACTTCACTATTCCTAATAAAAGGAAAAATTCGTAACGAGGGAAGTTGCGGGTAAAGGAAATTACCGATTTTTTACTGTGTATATTGCCGGTTATTACTATGATTATATACTCGATTGTCGATGATTGTTGTAAAGGGTGGTTTGGATTTTAAAGCAGATTTTGTTAATAAAAATTTAATCTGTTTCATTGCCTCAATGTTGATATATAATATTAGTTAATTGGTTTTTTTTGTTTTAGGTAAGTGATACGGATAAAGATTCCCTTTAAAATAATCGTAACCGGTAAGTAATATAAATGAATTAATATGAAATATTAAATACAATTAATCATCTGGGTTTTGAAAACGGATATACTGGTTGCCAACCAAGTTATTAGCCACTCAGATATTTTCTTCGTAACTAATCAATCGGTTTTGAACTTGAATACGTTCTGTTGTTGGTTCAGCGGATTCAAATTTTGGTGATTCAAACAATTGACGGTGGGATTATTATATATTATATTATATATTTTCAGAATTTGACAGTTCTCAAGAAAATGGCAGTTGAAAATGACATGTCGATCCTAAATTATACCGTTTCAGCCTCTCAGCAAAAAACAAAGGGAAATTTTGACACGATATCAAAAATATATAGTGCCCTTATATATTTAATAATAATAATGTTGATAGCGCTACAGGTTAAACGGGATGCAACGGTCATTTGTTAAAATCTGCATCTGGGTGAATCATAAAATTCCCAAATTTCAAATCGGTATTTGATTTTAAAGGAAATGACACGCTGGCTAGAAATTTTGTTGACAACCTGTATAAAGAAGCCTATTTTTAACTAAAAGTTAAATAAACTGCTGGCCATAAATAACGCAAAAAAATACCCTAAAACCAACTCTTGAATATTTTCAGAATGAAATAAGATGTTGAAGTGCTATTTTCAAGACTTTTTGATTCTGGTTTTGACAGTTAGCAAGCAATTATGGATTATATTATTTATACTGCTAAAGTGGATTTTCTTAATCTCTGAATTCTCTTCCTCTGAAGTCATTATACTTGGAGACTTTAACGTTCATAATAAACCTACTTACTTCCCACGCATCGTCACACGTAGACAAAACCCATTGGATTCACCACTCACCCAGAACCTTAACAGTCTTCCATCTCGGTTCCACTGGATTCCTCTGACTACGATCTAATTACTGTTTCTGTCTCATACAATACGAAGTTGTAGAGTCCATGCCACCTCGTACTGTTTGGCACTATAATTCCCCTGATTGGGATGGGTTGCGAGATTTCTACTTTTCCAACCTTTGGAATGAAGTTTGTTTATCTTCCAGTGATCCTTCCGAAATTTGTCCCCAAATGTCTGATGTAATGCAATTAAGTATAGAAACCTTTGTACCACAATCCATTAAGGCTTCAGAGTCTTCCAACAATAAACCTTAGCTTTCAAAATTCTGCGATAATGTCAGAATAGAGAAAATCCGTACTCACAAAAATGTTCTTAAGAACCCTACTTTAAAAAATCTTCAGGCTGAGAACGAGGCACGAAATCTTCACAGTCGCGTAAATCTCGACGACAATAATGCATGAAAAGCACAGTTCTTTCTTGCCAAAATAGTAGCCAGTCGTTATTTGCCAAAAACATTAATCAAAACCTGTGAAAAATCCTTTCCACACTTAACTTAAAATTGTCTCCACGTCGAAAGCTTTTTGCAAAACAATTCGTCGTAATTTCTACTTTAATCCATCCTCGTCTCTTCCTCCTTCCATCAGTAGCAGCTTTGTGTTACAATATACACGAAATTACATTCAGGGTTGAAAAGTTACGACGTACTCTAAACACTGAATACCAAAAAGTCCTCTGTCCTTGATTGTATTCCGGCCATCGTGCGCTTCTGAACTGGCCCATACCCTCACTAGTTTATCCCAAATGTCTTATGACAAGAGCATTTTTCCTAAAACCTGCAAATCTGCTCATGTAGAGTCTGTTCCCAAAAAGGGATCTAATCGAAAACTCTTCCCTCTAAGTACAAACCCATATCCCTACTCTCTATTATGAGTAAGGCAATGGAGAAGTCTATCTATACTGATCTTTTAAATTACTTTAAAAGGTGTAAACCAGGACAGGCAATACGCTACCGGCACCGAAGGTCCACAGCCGATCTTCTTGCCTTCGTAACCCACAACCAATCCACCGAAATCCACGGAGAAGCCCGAATTGTTGCCCTCGACATATCCAAAGCTTTTGATCAGGTCTGGCACTTTTAAACAGTCTTCCTGCCTATGATCTTCCTTCAAAACTTTTTAGTTGGATTGCTAGTTTTCTTTACAACACAAGTATTTCTATAGTGGTTGATGACCATTCATTTGACTTACGCAAAATAAGCGGAGGTGATCTACAGGGTTCAGTGTTGGCACCTACTCTATTCCTTCTGAACTAATGATCTGCGTTCTTCTACCAGCAACTGTATTCACAGCTATGCTGACGATAGAACACTGCACTCTAACACACAATTTGCCAAGCCTGTTTTCAGTACTGATATCGATGATATGCGTAGAGTAATAACTTTATTTCAAACCGAGGATCTGATTAACATCGTAGAATGGTGAAGAAAGAACCTTGTCCATTTTAATGCCAGTAAGACACAATCATATTTACTATTTCACAAATTATCTCCCATTACCCATACCATTCCAGTGAATAATCAGATGCTTGAAGCCAAATATTCCTTTAAGTTGGTTGGTATCACTTTTCAGCTGCTACAGCAGCGGCGAAGAAATTGGGTTTTCTCTTCCGAGCTCGAAAATACTTTTCTTCTGCCAAGTTGTATACCCTTTACACTTAGTAAATCAGACCCAGCTGTGAGTTTTGTTCGCATATATGGAGAGCAGCCTCTCCTTCAGTCCTTAACATCCTTAACTCTGTCCAAAGGAAAGCTATTCGCCTGATTGGTGATTTAAACATCATAAGGAGGCTCGCATTATTAGAGCATCGTCGAATTGTAGGCGATCTGTCTCTGTTTTACAAATAATACTACGGATTCTGTTGTGATGAATTATCATCCTTTATGCATTCCTTGGCCATCCTGCATTGACCCACACCTTTCAGTTTGTTCGTTTCTTTTTTATCAGTAATTCTCTCTTCTCCTAATCTGCAAGTCTTTAAATTCCGCATCAATAAACTTTTCTTCTTTTTAAGGCAAACACGGTACCTAATACTTAGGCCTTCGTGGTCTGCTCATAGGCAAAAAAAAGTTATACGAAAATATGCAATTTTAGTAATTTTTTCTCCGGAAATCCGCGAGAAAAAAATTAGATTATTTTTGTTTATAGCAAAGGAATAAAAAACAAATTATTCTTGTTTTAGTTTTTTAAATTTGTTATGGAGTAATTTTACTTTTTTCTTACTTTATTGATAAAAACACTAGTATTTTACAAGGCCCCAACAATAATAGTAAAATTTGACAAAAGCAATGAATTTGAAAATAAGTTTCATTATCAATAACCATTCGGTCATGCATGTAGAAACTTTTTGTGTCAAAGTACATAAATGCAATATTTTTTAATGTGTTTGAGGGAATATTAAATAAATAAAGTAATGAAAAATCAAAATACGACCTTAAAAATGGAAAAATAAAAAAAATGTTTTTTGTTAGTACACCTGATATAAACAAAAAAAAAGAAAATTACAAACTTTTATATAACTCTTCGTATAAATAATAAATTGCTTGCTTATTGCCAAATGAGACTCAACTCATTAATTCTGGAGAAAATTTGATAAAAAACTTTTGAAACACACACTTCAATATCTTATTTCATTTTGAAAATATTCCAGAGCTTATTTCGTGATGATTTTTTTTGCGTTATTTATGGCCAGCAGTTTACATACAGTTATTTTTATTTTAATTCCTTCGATTAACCTACCACTATTAATTATTCGATGTCTGTCTGATGCTAAAAATAACTCGCTCCATAAAATTAATATTGATAAGTAAAGTTCGCAGTATGAAATGATATTTTATTAACAGTTAACAAATTGTTTTATATAGTTCGAAATTGTGATAAAGCAACATCGATATTAACTGATCGAAAGTTTGAACATTATTAATTCCTTTGATTTTATTAATTTATATAAAAAGTTGCCGTGGAGGTCAACTTAAAAAGAAATTATTACATATATTGCATTGTTATTTTATATGCACTTATTAGCATTTACATAGATTGACTATTTTAAGACAAAATGATTTTGATTTCCATACCTCTAAAATAATTGTACGTGGATACAAAGATACCCGTTCTGACTTGCAAGCCCCGCATAAGGCAAAGGTACATGGAATCACAGAAACAACTACTCCGCTGGCTAATACCACGATCGGCATTGAATTACACCGTTGATTCCTGACTTTTGCCGGATATGTTCCAGACCGAGATCATAGTATCATTTTCATAACGTTGGTTTAACGTGAAATAAAAATATACTAGCTGGCCAGGTAGACCTTGTTCTGCATTTTCCCTTAGTTGGCGCGATGAGTTTCCAGTGGAATTATGACTAGCGCATTCACCATATCGTCTAGAAATGTTATTGAAGAAAGACATATTTTATAGAAAAAATACGCAATAAAACAATACAAAAAATAGGGTTGAAAGGTCTCGGAAACCAGACAATCGTTAAAAAAATCATGTAAATTGATGCAGTACAACTCACGAACTTGCTGAAAAATCTGGCTTAGTGTTTTAAATATATCGATTAACATTATTGTTCCTAACGAAAGTCAGTTAACAGTGTAATTCAATGCCGGTCGTGGTATTAGCTATCGGAGTAGATGTTTTTGTGATTCCATTTTATGCCTTTACCCTACGCGGTGCTCGCAAGTCTATGACGGCCTGATGAGCTGAAAAAAGAACGAAATCACAATCGTCGTTTGATTAAAAATGGATCATAGCGCCTGCGGCATTGCAGGACATGTTCCAGACAGGGATCATAGTATTCTTGTCATGACGTTGGTGTAATGTGAAATAAGAATTATTGTTCTTAACGAAAAATCAGGAGGTAACAATGTAATTCAATGCCGGTCGTGGTATTAGCCAGCGGAGTGTGATTCCATTTTATGTATTGCGATCTTTTTCAACATTTTACAAAAATTCATGGGTCTAGAAAGATCGTTGAGCGTTTGTGAGTACCCTACATTAATTGAACTTCATAATATTGGTGCTCTTTTAACAAAGGAGTTCATATTTCGAGGAACAAGTTTTAGTAGCTCTTGCGAAGAGAGCTCTCGGTATACGCAGGAAATATATCGGTATTTTTTAAAATGTATATATATTTTTGGTTTAGATCGGCAAATAAGAAATATTTTTTGCCGGTGTTTGTTTCGACCAAATTTCCCAGTAAATTATTTTCGTCTTATTTACCCAATCTCCAAGTTTATCTTTTGTAATGCTGTTCTGTAAGGATATGATCAGTTGGATCCCTTGTACATCCCCGTGGATGTGGTTCTGTAGCAGGACAATGAAGGGGTACATACTTGTATTCCTTTCATGTGAATTACAAAAGTTGCCAAAACAGATGTTATTTCGTACAGTACAGTTCATGATGGCATCTGAAGATAAGGGATAGGTCAAATAAGAAAACTTGACTTGTGTTGTTGAGATCCTCATTTGGACAAATAATTTTCTTTTGGATGCAGATTAAGAACAATAAGTCTTTAATTACCATGACTATTTTTTGGTAACGTAGAGGTTTTGAGATAAAGATTAATTTTTCTCTGTCATACCTAGACTAGGGAAATGTTATGTTGCAGTAGAGAGTAGAGGGTGCTACCATTCGCGTTCTTGTGGATATAAATACTGGTACGAGGTAGCAGGCCATTGCTTTTGAAGAGAAATAGGGTAGGTGCCAACACTAAAGCCTATAAAATCCCTGCCTTGGTTGTGTGGTAAGTAAGAGTCAAAGGAGTGACCATGTGAAAATGTTTATCTGCAAATGAAGAATTGGTTTTCAGATGTTAATACCATTTGGTTTGAAGTTACGGTACGTCCACTGGTGATACCTGCGTTGTTGCCCAATCTACTTAGAAATCTTTTCAGAAATGTACAGCATCTTTTGATTTTTTTATGAATATTTTATTTGATATTTCGATTCTACAACATTCGACGTCAAAAATTAATATTTCAACAATTAAAGGAACTTTTTAACCTAAAGCATTCAAGCCGCTAAGGTTTAATAGAAGACGTAGTAAAAAATATGGTATTTTTAGCAGCAAGAAGGTGGCTAATATTTTTATTGATAAATATCCCAACCGGAATCCCCTAACAAGATCTACTGCTAGCAAAATTTTAAGCATATTTGAAGTAATGTGAAGCATGCTCTGCGGTCTAAGCGTCCCAAAACAGCTACTAGTGGAGATAATGCTTTAGATATTTTACTCAGCGTACACTGTTAAAAAAGATTTAGTAAAATTACACAACTTTGGACCCACGTAAGTCGATATAAAATTCCGTGGCTATTTAATTTCTATGTAAAACTACATTTGAAATATTATTTTTAAATTTGACTTTTACTTAGAGATATGTAAACCTAAGATGTAAAAATACATAAAATCGCGAGTATAATCACATTGAAAATATTATTTTTCAGATGGAATTTTAAATGAAAAAGTTTAAAAATACAATGTAAATATACATTATAACATGCATTTTCACAAGTGAAATTTACGTTGTATTTTTACCAATATTATTCTTTTTGTGTAGAATTACTTTGTACAGGGTGTCCCAGTAAGGGTGACTAGGTAGAGTTTTCGGTAACCTGTAAGTGTTACAGGTGCGCAAAAAAAATTAGTATCAAAGTGGTTAAAGGAAATGACTGAAAAATATTTTTATCGATGTAATTTTGCCAATTTTAGCTAAAAGCGGCATAAAAACTTTGCATTGCCAAAAATATTTTCCAGTAATTTCCTTTGGCCACTTTGATAATTATTTTTATTTTGCGCATCACCTGTAGCACTTATGGGTCACGAGAAACTTTACCCAGTCATCCTTACTGGGACATCCTGTATATTTACACAGCCATTATAGGATATTTCGGATGTAATTTGGTATCAAAAAACTGAATATTTAAAGAAATTATGTCCCCCTCGGATTTCCCAGAACACTTTATACAAAGGTTCATGTATATAGGTAAAGAAAATCGAGTTTTTTTGATAAATTAAACATCAAATTATACAAAAATAAAAATCGTTTATTCCATAGAACATTATATTATTTTTATACATATACTTAAACACATAGACATAACTACTTGGTAGTGTATGAAAAATAAACAGATAACATTTTAAAAATAATTTTAAAGGACAAAACGAGATCCTTTAATACTAAAAACTTGCACTACATATCACTTGACAGCATTCAGTTTGAGAATAAGTGCTAATATTACAGTTGAAAAAAATATTTTTCGTATTATCCGGGGACTCTTGCTTGATTACCATAAAAACAAAAACAAAAAAAGGCAGTGATAGACAAATAGTATAATGATGTATATCCCAAAGGCGCAGCTACAAGTTTCTCTTTTTATATACACAGTTTTAAAAGAACGAAGAACTAAAATTTTTGAAAAACCGATATGTGAGGCTGAAAAACCGTCCATCTTGCCGGCGTTAAATGGATGATGTTTCTTCACATATATTTCATAAAAAAAATACAGAATTACTCAAAAAATAGAATTACTCATTCTTTTAAAACTGTGTGAAGAAGAACGAGGTTTGTGGCCGCATTTGCATACAGAAGCCTTTGTAAACATCTATTTATTAGTAACAATAAATATTTTTCTCATCTTTTATGCTCTTGTTTTTATGGTAAGCCAGCTGCAGTATCTGGAAAATAGTAAAATTGATATTTTTTGTAAGTATAAACAAAATTATACCCATATATTAAACACATAATATAGCTATCTGTAATGGCAACAAAAACTAAAAGTTATTACGTACCGCCCTTATAAACTAAATTCAGAGATCTTTTAAAACGCAAACATCTCTATAGATCGTACAAAAACTAAACTAACTCAAACTAAACATTAAACACAAACTACATTTAAGTGAATTAAGTTCAGAGATCTTTTAAAAGGCAAACATCCCTATAAATCGTACAAAAACTTAACTATCTCAAACTAAACGTTAAACACAAACTACACCTCTCTGTATGGTCAACAAAAATAAATTTAAAGCTGTAACATACCGCCTTTATAAACTAAATTAAGGAACCTTTAACACAAACCTCTCATAATCGTACAAAACCTAAACCATCCCAAACATTAAATACAAACTAAACCTCTCTATAGAGTCAACAAAAATTAAAAATTATTATTTACCACCTTTACAAACTAAATCAAGCAACCTTTAACCTAAATCTGATTTGCGTTACAGGTTTCTTAACTTATTCATTAAATTAAGAACTCGATGTTTAGCGTTCTTTTTCTTGCCTTTTAAGTTTAAGCTGACTTTAGTGCCTTGATCAGGGTGTATCTTCAAAAAATATCTTTGAATCATTTCAAACATGTGGGACATTAAAGGGGGATATCTTAAATTAAAATTAAAAAACAATGCAAACGCATATTTGAAGGCCTCCGAAAAAGTGTTCATTTGTGCCACAGCACATCCCTCGTAAAAAACTTGAAATTTGTTATCTGCAACTGAAAAAAATAACCCAGGTGTTATAACAATTTAAGTTATTCTAAAAGAGCATCTATGTAGTTATTTACTAAGGATTATTTCACTAGGTTAATCTGGATTAATTCTGAAATAACCACCTTTTTTTGTGAATTCGATTTTTATTATAACTTGGACTTGAATGATTGGCCTAAAATTTAAATCCAGATTAAAGCGGTGTTTATTTCATAATTTTCAATTATTTTATTTTTAACCCCATTCGGAATTAATCCGGATTAACCTCGTGAAATAAGCATAATAACTTTAATATTCAAAGACAGTGGTAGACAAAAGGAAATTTATTGATAACTCCCAGAATCCGTCTATATATATTTTTATTATCTCTAGGGAGTAGTTTTACTTACCTGCAGTGTGGTAAATCATAGGGTGCATGTTCTCTCTAATTAGTTCAGATCCCTCCACTAAGGCCTGTAAAGTAAAAATACAGGATTTTAGAATATCGAAAAGCTTTTTTATATAAAAAAACTCACCTCAACTTTTTTGAAACAATTTTCGGGCTCCTCTTTGAAATATTCAGCGATTATAAGAAGTATTTCCAGCAATTGGCCATTTTTTTCAATGTTAACTTCACGATCTGTTAAGCGGCAAATTTTTTTGTATTTTGCATCATCTATATTGTCGAGAACATTAAGATCAGAATTTGTATTTTTCGAAAAGAAGTATAAAGCTCCTTTGTAGGACAATAAAATTGGCCAAGTGGTTTTAATTTGTTGTATTGTTGGATTTTCATTTAAAAACATTTTTTGATTCAAAAACGCCGTTCCATTTTTTCGGAAAAATTGGGGTCATTTTCATCAAATGGTAGTGTTTCCGAGTTATTTTCTTCCGATGGAAGTATACGCAAAGGAATCTCTATACAAACCGTTGTTCTTTGAACCATCACCTTTTCTTTTGTGTGGTCTGTTAAGATAATTATTTCTGTCTTGAATTTTTTTAAATATGGAATATGACCCATCTCCGATCACCACACCGTCGTCGTCCACGTCACGAAATGTTTAGGGAAACTTATCAATTATTTTTTTTGTTACGATCTTGATAGCTGTTGTGGGCAGATATTCTTTTATCTCTCTCATTTTGTTGACTATAACATGGATTATATGAGTAATTATGCCTCGGTCACGTTTTCCTTCCTTACATGAAGTAAACATATACTCTGGTATAGATTCCCAGGGTATTTGAAATTCATGCCACATGTATTCTGAGTTGCAGTTTATTTTACTTGTTGTATCAGTTTTTGTGTCACTTACAGGTAAAATTATTGTAGAAATAGTATCGTCGCCAATGGGACTATTTCCATTCTGCAATGTGCTATTATTACTAACGATTTCTACAGATTCCGGTAATGATTTAGCAATAATAACATCATTAGCAAAGGCTACGGCATTTTGTTCTCCAATGAATGATACATCAAATGAAGTATTAGATAAGGTTGTTGCCGTGGACAAGGTATCCCCCTCTCTGAGCCAAATATCTATTGGTGAAAGTAGCATAAAAGTTTCCTCTTTAAAATGCTTTAATATTATGTCTTCTATAATGGGTGTTCCGTCCTTTTCTAATACCAACTGACTACCGTTGAAATCAAATTTTTCTGACGCTGCAAATAAAAAAAAATCCTTCAAATAATAATTTTTTTTAGTGAAGAAAAGTGTCAGGCCCGTTTACACCAAGCAATATTTAAGGTTACTTAAAGTTAAGTATTACTTAACATGAAAATTGTTTGTCACCAGACGTCATATTATTTTTAGGAAGTACTTATCAGTTAAGTCTGCGAATTTCCAGACTTGTCTAGAAATTCGGAGACTTAAGTATGCTCTCTCTAAAGGGACCATAAAAAAAAACAATTTCCCTACTTACTTAACTAAGTAACCTTAAATATTGATTGCTTAGTGCAAAGGGGCCTGCGTAACTCTCAACTTATTTAATATTAAAAAAATCTGTAATATTTAAGAGCGTAAAATGATGTCCCTCAAGTTTATTACGGTTTAAGTTTTTACCTTTGCAAATAAGCCTTAACACCAGATCTTCCCCATCTTCCAAATATATTACTGCCTTTTGAATCCTTTTGTTGTCCTACACTTTGAAGAATATTAGATCCATTATTAACTAAAACATAAAAGTAGAATCGGAAGTATATCATTGGCTAATTGACCATTGAAAACGCACCGCAGGGTATTAAATGGTTGAAAATAACTTTTTGGCAATTTCCAAATACAAGACAAATATGTCCCCGAGGGGGGACAGTGGGTACATATTTTGACACAAAAAAGCATAGTCAGACCTTCTACTTCTAAAGCAGAGGCACGCGCTCGCCGTATATGCAAAGTGAGGTCATTCTTAAAGAAAATGATGGCTAGATGATTCTGTCATGCAGTTAAATGGGAAGGGAGAAAATGATGTGTGTGAGTCAGGGTCTTGGACGAGGTAAACAAAGTTTGTTTACCTGGTCTAAGGTCAGGGTTGCTATGCTGCAACTGGCTTTAACTTTTATATTCAAACATCATTTATACCTGATCGTTCCAGATCTTATTCATTTCAATGTAAAGAAGTATCATCCCCTTTTTTTCAAATGGGAACGGGGTTCAAGTCATTAATAAGGGCTTGTCAATTTCTAAACACTGCTGCTTACTTTTTGAATATGTTTTTTAGATTATATGGAGCATTCAAATACCCACAATATGATAAAAACTTTAAATATTTAGATTCTTACTCCATATTTTCAAAACGCAAACAGAAATTTATAAAATATCATTTGTACGCCTTCCCATTAGAAAAAAGATAACACACCTAGAGTGTTGAAAGTTCGACTTTGCTTTTTTCGTCAAAAGGTTTACCCCTTGAAAACATAATTTAAGTGTTTTTGGATTTTGCGGAAAACTTATTTTCCACCTTGTAATTCCCTGCGAAACATTTTCGATGGGCCACACGGCATATGGGCTACTCTTTCTGGAGTTAAAAATTCAAGTGTTTTGACACTTTCAACTGAGGTGGGTAGCTAAAAAAAAAAAAATAACTAAGTTAAAATGTGGTCCTTTAGGGTGGCACGATTTTTGTTCAGAAAACTTTGGTATAAAAATACTAAATTTAAAAATGACCTCGTTTATTTCACAAGGTGAATCCGGATTAATTTCGAAAAGGATTAAAAATAAAATGATTAAAAATTTTAGTTTAATCCCAAACATTTGCAGGATTGGATTAAATATTCAATCTACATTATGCGGCGTTTATTTTAAAATTTTTATTCATTTTATTTTTAATCCCATTCGTAATTAATCTGGTTAAAGCTCGAGAAATAAACGTTGTCAATTTCTTGAACTAGATTATTTAGTTTTCTTCTAATGGGGAAGATGGAAAATAATACATATTAAAAGAAAGTGTTTTATATACCAAAACAGGTTCATGTAAGATTAGATCTTCGTATAAACAAGAAATTATTTTATTTTTTTCCAAACTTGAACATTTGCAATGTTTTGAATCCTTGCATTCGAGATAAATTCCAGCATCTTCGTTGTAGTAAGTAATAATTTGATTTCCAACAAATAAAACTTTATCTGTTTGTTCATTTAAGAAAATATATTCTATACGAAGTAAAACGTATTCACAAAATTCATTTTTAGAGCAACAGAGTATCATGCCACTTTTGTATGATATATTTCTAATTAAAATTTGATTAGAAATAAATTTAATTATTAATTGATTGTGTGTTTCAAGTATACGAGTTACATTATCAGAAAACTGGCTAAATTTAATTTCTTCAATATCCGAGCATTGAATTGAGTCATTAAAAATTATGGGCAAATTTCGACTATAGTTTAGGGCTTGTAAATATTGATGTTTTTCTGATAATGATTTCAATACATTAATATAATTCAAATTGTGACGAATAACGTTCTTAAAATAGCGATGTTTGCTTTCAAATCGTAATGTCCATAAATGACGCAAAGGGCGAAATATTTTAATTAAATATGGATAATGTAAAGCGAAATGATGTTTAGGTCTTAAGATAGCTTCCGGAAATTCAACGCACCTTTCCGAAACATATTCATAAACTAAACAGCTTAAATAAGCCACCTGATTTTCAGAAATTCTAAATGACATTAGTTAACGATTTTTCTTAGTTTTAAAATTAAAGTCCAAACTTTAAAAGAACTTAAAACTTCGTATTTTTCAAAAAAAGCAATGGGAAGGATATTTAGAAGCCATAAGTTTTGGGAAGCATTTCCATCAAGCTTTTTGGAAGTTTTTGTGAGAGGGGGATAGCTTTGATTTTCTTTTGTTTGAAAAGAATGCATTTTTAATGCATTGTTGATGTATGTGTATGTTAATATTTTTTTTTCCACCAAAAAATGTAAGTAAAGTATTAAATCATGTTGCACAATGCCTTCCAGGAAATCATGGGCTAAGCAAGGTGGTAATCCTGGATTACAAATATGAAAATATTTTAACTCATTTAATATCGAGTTTGTCTTAATACCTAAGCCATCGCCTTCTGGCATAAGAGCCATATTAACATCATGAGAGTAATTTTGAGGGTTTCTCAAGGTGCCCATCATTTTTTCTGGGTCATTTCCGGAAAAGTTTGAAATATCGCAAAATCGACAAAAGTGTCTATGAATATTAAATCTCTCTTTAAACCCTCCTATTTGGTGGCTTCCCAAACTGTCCCCTAAAACGGCTGTTATAGAACCTTTAAAATTAGTTTCCCTTACATTTATACCCTCGTCTTCTAAAGTTTTTATATCATCTACAATAGGCCTTAGTATTTTCGAGAAACCAAATAATTTTACTTCCCTTTCAAAACAGCGCCCAACAAGTTGTATCTGTTCTACTTGTGTTCGTTGCCACGGATACAAATTTGCGAGGGTCATATAAATCCCTATAATTTTATATTTCTTTTTTGAGGATCCTAAAGGATTACATGGTTCAAATGCATCCTGATACAGAATTAAACGCAATCTATTTTTTTTTTGAAAAAATGTACCTTTTTTGTAGCATAGGCCATCTGTTATGTCACTATATATTTTACCTGAGTTTTGAACTAACATTTCTTCGTTTTTACATTTGTTAAAAATGTTTTCATATGTCAACAAACTTTTTAAGGTAAGCAAAATCGGCACGTAATAAAAAAAATGTTCTACATTTCCAATTTTCCCCAAAGAAATTTTTACCGGTTCAACATAACTAAATTTTTTTTTATAATAACTAATCCTGCTATATTTGTTTCGCAATGGGCCGGAACCACGAGCATGTAACTGATCGAAAGCAAAATAATCGTCAGAAATAGTTTGTATTATTTTGCTGTCTACTCCAGCCGTTTGCATTTTTTTTAATAAAAAGTCTTTGTTTATGTTATGTATGTCCAAGAAGCCTTCTATAAGAGTTGCAATATTCTATCGTTTAAAAAAAATTTCGTCTGTAAAGATAAATATAAAGAAGCAATTTTTTGTTCAAGAAGAGTCTCCATATCATCTTTTTCAAGACAAACTTGTATTTTGGTTGGTATGTCCATATTTTGGGGTATATTTCCCATTTCAAGAGATAAATCTAATTCACTAACGTCTGACATATTATTTTCATAGACAATATTTTTTTGTATATTACATCCAATAGCTCCATTAGAATGAAAATAATTTTTATGTTTTCTTAGAATATGACTCTTTAAAGTGTTTATATTTTTAATGCTTAAATTACAAGATAAAAATGGACAAACGACCAGTTTATTTTTTTTAAGATGAGTATTTAAATGAGTAAATAATTCTTTTCGATATTTCATCATATACTGACAATTTTTCATTTTACAAATTAATGGTTTAATTTTGCTAGTAAACTGACGTTGTTTATGAAACCTACTTACATGTTTATAGTATGAATTAAATGAAATAAAAGCAACGGTAGAGCAGTTTTCACGGGGACATACAAAATTGGCTCGTGGTTCATTTCTATGTAAAAACATATGCCTATCGTAATATTCAAATGTTCTGCAGTCAAATTTACAAATTAAACAAATGTGCATTTTATAAGAATATGCACTTACCTTTTAAAATAATAATTAACACCAAACAACCAAAAGATACGCATCACTCAACACCGTACACCATGAATAAACACGAACGAAAAAGAAATGGGTGGACTGTTGCACAATATCTCAAAGTCTCGGTACGCGGCGGCGCGCGTCTGCCATCAATTCCCAGAAATACGCAATATTCGCATTGCATTCGTTGTAATTTCACAGCAAATTGCAAAATTGTAAAATTACATTTTAAAATTAGGATGTACACGATATTTCTCGTAATTTTAGAAGTTTTATGTAAATTTACATCACATAAAGGAATATTAAGATTTAAAAATACATTTACATTATATTCGAAGTAATTTTAATACGTCCACTTATTTCTGTGTTCAAATACGTTAATAGTACATTCCATTTCGATGTAATTTTAAATCCATTTTTAACAGTGTAGTGGAAAATCCCAATCTATCGATAAAAAAAATTGGTCAAGATAATCTTAAGGGCAAATATTTCATCAATACAGAGTCCCTGCGACACCATAATGGAAATCTGCAATGCAAATCAAGATTTTTTGTACCAGATAATGTTTTCAGATGTATCGTGTTTTTTTCTAAACGGAACTATTAACAAGACCAATTGTCGATATTAGATTAGAGAAAATCCCCATTGGGGCACACACAACAAAACTGGGACTACATTATATGTCAAAGGATCATTGCCCCCTTTTTCATGAAAAAAAATCTGAATAGAGAAAGGTATTCAGAATATCTGAGAAATCAACTTGTCCCAACTTTGGTGGAAATATTTACCCATCCTCATAAGTAAATTTTGCTAAAGTAAACAGAAAATATAAATATTTTTTTTAGTAAATTATGCAATGTGAAAGGATAGAATATGGCTTAACAACATGGTTCGCCTCCACATTAAGCACGATAAGTTCGGCAGTATCAATTGTTTTTTGGGTGATGGTAGAAGAGGAGCAGTTAAGTGGCCAGGTCGATCTCGAGATCTGACCGCCCTTGACTTTTTACTATGAGGACACCTGAAAAATGTCTATAATACAGAATGTAAACAAACATGTGATTTTGTCAATCTAAAACTGAGGATTTAAAATGAAAGAATAAGGATCAAGGAAATCGACTGTCTATAAAATTTTCTAAATACTTTTTCACAGTATTTTGCTTACTATCAAGGAGCGAATAGAATAGAATGCATTTTAAACATTTGATTTAATTTTTTCTGTTTTTCGCCCAAAATTTAATATATTTTAATGTTTTCTTTGATTTTATTTTTTCTCTTGTATTTTTTAAATATTTTTGTTGTACTAATTAAGTTATCCAAAGGCGAATATGTATTTTGGGACGACAAGACAAGTAGATTATTCTTCCCATGTCCTATTCTTCAGATTTTCTCAAAATGTTGCTAACAGTAAATTTGGTTATAACATTTCAGTTGGAATATTTATCATTAAAAATATCATACACTTTTATTGTGTTTGTTTTTAATATACATTTTTTAATTTTTTTAACAGCAGGTCTAATAATTGAATGGATTATTCACTGACAAATAACTTTAATTGTTAAAATATTAATTTTTGACCTCGAAACTTTCAACAACGTATCAGTCTTAGTTTTATTTTGTCCAATGTCGGCACCAACTGCTCTTCGTACATGGAATATATTTTTCTCCTGTTGATGTCTTTTTCACAATCGTCTACGTGATGTGTCTGAAACCCTTTTCGTTTTTCCTGTTGCTGTGTAACGGTTTTCCTACAATACCCTTAATCGTAGAAATTGGGGTTTTTGTCAGTTCACTGGTTTCTTGCAAAGCACTTTCTTTATTTTTGGTTAACAAAGTTTCGAGAACATTTTTCGCAATTTGTTTAACATCAACTGATAAATGTTTTCTCTTGGCATAGCCATTATTACAATTTTAGCACGGACGCCATATAATTAAAAGAAATATACAAATAAAAATATTTTTTATTGTAATACCTGGCAACTATGTACAAAATCTTAATAGAGTATTTATTATCCTATTGAAAAGGCAAACATTTAGGCTGTTATATTCTGGGTTCACTTAAAATCCTCGAGCGTTCCAGACTTTTGTTACAGTCTGTATATCTTCCGATAGACCATATTTGAACATGCACTCAACCAATAACTAGGTGGGCGTCAATTGTGCATCTTTCGTATAAACTTAACGGTAAGATTGGTTACTCGGTGCTATAATCGAACTTCGCCTTTGTAAAAGCGTTTTGTACTAAACAAAATGTAAAATTCTTGATCAATTCAAGGCCGGTTAGTTGGCTATAAGTAGAAAATTGTTCGAATGGCGAGCTCCGGGTATATCTATGACTTAGCAGAGATAAATAATTGCAATGCACTTTAGACAGTAGTTCCGTTAAATTGCACTTAATTTTGAAGAGAAGTATTTCTTTTTACAGGTTTCTTATTAAACGTAATTTATCATTTACTGTGTTAATAGAACTCTGGTCAAATAAGTGTCATTTTTGATGCAATAATACACACCGGTATGCTTTCGTTAGTCTGACTTAATTTGATGTAAAAAAGATTACCTGTCTACTTATATAATAATTATTGAAAAAATTGAATCCAAACCTGTTCTGCTTAGAACATAAACCTTAACGGTAGAGACTTATCCTATCGTGGTATCGGAGACGCTTTTCCTCTAGGAAGAGACACGACTATATTTCAAGCAAAGTTCTATGTCATACAGCAGGTAGCACAAAGGACGAAGTGAAGATAAAAGCCGACATTGAAATTAGCATTCACTTAAGCAGTCAAGAGGCTCGCTCTCAAGGCAATCAACAAACCCTGGATGAGCTCAGCTCTAGTCCAGGAATAGAGAGATGCCCTGAGCGATCTAGCAAAGACAAAGATGGTGAAATTAAAATGGGTCTGCAGGCACAGTGGTGTCGAGGGTAATGAGAAGACTGATGAGTTTTTTGGGAGCGGATCGGCGCTCCAGTTTGCAGACCCAGAACCTTGCCTGGGTATATGCAAATAATACTGCTAGTAGGATCTGAATAGATGAGCCTGGTGAAATACGAAAGAAAAGTGGTCAAGATTGAACTACTGCGGACAGGCGAAATAAATGTTACCCAACCCATGTTGATCGACGGAAGCTTGGTTGATGTCAAGGAGCCGACACGTGATTGGGGACCTAATTGGCATTTGTGGGGATCACTGTAATCTCAACCTGCACATGTAACGGCTGAGGTTAGCGGGCAGCCCTCGCTGCCCCAAATGAGGTACGGAGGACGGAAGCTCCTACCATCTCGTCGCCACGCGCGAAAGGTGGGCAATAGTTAGCTGCAATACCTTCGGTGTAAAGATCCTTTCCAAGGAGGGAATTGGGGCAGGATATTCTCCTTCATTAGGACGAGTCGCCTCTGTGCGGAAGGGAAGTGAGGTGGTCGTATCCTGTTACTACTACTACTACTACTACTACTACTACTACTACTACTACTACTACTACTACTACTACTACTACTAGTACTAAGGATAGAACATTTTCTAGGTAGCCGGCAGTACTCAATTCAGTATTCAACAAGCCTTTTTAGACCTATTTGCTATGTCAATGCGAATGCTCAGCTACGTTGGCGTTAAAATTCGTAAATATGACAGGACCTAAATAAATGAGAAATAAAGTTCATCAAAAGCTGCAAAACTCTAGTATTTTATAGCATAGATCATCTCTAAGTGAAATCTTCTTACGAGTGTATTTCTAGGTATATATATATATATATATATATATATATATATATATATATATATATATATATATATATATATATATATATATATATATATATATATATATATATATATATATATATATATATATATATATATATATATATATATATATATATATATATATATATATATATATATATATATATATATATATATATTCGTACATAGATCACCGATGGAAAAACGTGGTTTTTGGCAGATCCGGGAGTTCATCCGTTCATTTGTGGTGGTTTGCAAGTTATTTTGCAGACGTTTTGCTAAAATCTCATTTAGCATTTTCGATGCTTACTCATTGACTCTCGTCAGTAAACTGAATATATATATATATATATATATATATATTTATATATTGAATTTGAATTGCATTTAAAATTAGAACACCCTGTAAATAGAAAACTACAGTGCCCAGCCTCACGCTTATCACTTTGTAAATTTTTAAGAAGGTTCTGTCAGATCTACGAATAGCTGCTATTTTGAAATGTCCGTCCGTATATATTGAGAATGAATTAAGGTATCAAAAGACCTTTCAAAAGATGTGCTACTCGGCCCTATTACCATTATTTTTTTAAAATGGCGCCCGGCCGCCATTTTGGAATTTTCAGTCACGAAGCATACACGTAAAAGAAGTATTTTGTATGCTATTGTGACCCAAATTTAATTTTTTTATCTTGACGCTGTATCGTTCGTATAAAAGCAAGTTAAAATCCTAACTTAAATTCTGTCAAAAAATCTCTGAGCTTTTCACAGGTTGATCTCGTTGCTCAGACTAGTCAATAAATATGCGAGTTATGGGTTGCATAACATGGCGTTGATAAGAAAAACTATCATCATTAAGTAAAGAAGTCGCCGAATACCAGGCAGTACCAACAGCAGCAGAACAAAATAATCAACCCTTTCAGTTTTTATCCTTTTTTTAAATCGACTTAACTGTTTTTCTTAAATCAACTTTCTGGATGCGAATTTCGAAATTTAAAAGTTCTTATTTTCTACATAGTGCGACAAAAAACGATTGTTTAAATAGTTTATTTTTATATTATACCTGATGATCACTAAAGTCATTTAAATGTTTAAAAAGCTTGGCGGACCAAAAACCCATAAGATGTGTGCGGGTGCGGGGTCCTTTGGTTATCACAATTTTCAGTATGCTGTATCTTAAAAACAGCTGAACGGATTTTGGCGAGCTTCTCAGATTTCGAAGGAGTATTTGAAGAAGATTTTTCGTGACCAAAGCGTTTTCCTTTGAGCTTAAAATGTGCAAATTATGTTTTATATATAGGTAATACGCACTTTTGTACATTATGACAGATACTGATAGTTGGGAACTGAGCAGTACGTGTTTGTATTATTCAAAAAATTGACAAAGTGAAGTTATAATCAATATACCAAAAAAGTTTTATCTCTTATCGGTTATATTTAAAATACGTCAGGCCATTTTTACTAAATCGCAATTTACAGATAACTCCGTATTACAGGACATCCATTTTGTTAAGCAGCTACAGAGACTTAAACGACACTAATCGATAAATAGATAAAACTTTTGCAACGTATTGGTTTGAACTTTTACTATTTTCTATTTTACGAAAGTTCTTATTTTATTGCCTACGTTTTAGTTCTTTTTGGTCTATTAAAATTTGAAAATTTTAATCCAGGAGAAAAATCTTGAAATAAGCTTTCGAAAACTAAAATATTCGTTGAGATCTGTTAAACCGTTTTCAAGATATGGCATATTTACTATGTTTACACACGTGGCTTAAACGGTTTATTACAAATCATTTTTGATAAGACGCGTGTATAAACAGAAGTAAAATCGTTTTCCTGGCTTTTATCCGATTTAATCCAAAACCATTTAAAAATATGGTTTATTTTAATTAAAATTGATTTAAATAACCATGGAAACATTTAAAACGGTTTAGGACTAACGTTGCGAACCTAACAAACTGACAATTGACATCGGGTATAAATAAATATGTCACTTACAAGATTACGAAAACCGGGCAGGATAAACACAATACACATATAAGTACTCGAAAAAACATTAACAAACTATTCCAGCAACGGCGGTATCTGAATCAGTTGTAATGCCTGTAAAGCTAGTAATTGAAAATTGTATGTCAGAAGCAAGTAATTAAAAAACTAACAAATACGTTTGGAGTTATTGATAATTGATATTACCTTGGTAAGGTGCCATATTGAAATGAAGTGTTTTTGTCAAAATGGTAAACACTTAAGCTTTTTGAACTTTTACACGACTTTATTGAGCAATCCTGTATAACTCAGAAATGAAAAATTTGTCGAAAAATCTTTTCTTTTGTCATATAGTGTAGCAAAGAGGAACTTTTATATGCGCATGCGAAAAAAGTTAAATCAGTTTGAAAAAGGACCAAACATTGAAAGGTTCGATCTTTTTGTTGAGCAGTTTATTACACATTTTTGCTTCTGTCCAAATGTAGCGACCGCAAAGTCTCGCAAAGAAAATAAAAAGCCCTCTGTATTTCCACAGTTGTCTTATTCACATTTTCCCGTAGATGAAAATGCAGCGATAATATTAACATATTTTTCCATAAATAAATCTGAACGATGCGTCGCCTGGGGAAACTCAATAGAATTTTCTTTAAAGGCTATCAACATTAACAGGATAAAAGACGAATTTAAATACGAAATTGAAATTTCTGCTTATTTACAATGTTTTTGAATTCAGAGAAGCGTTAACAAAAACATTAATTAATCAGGCAAGAATCAGAAATTTTAATATAGTAATTGTTGAATGATTTAAAAAAAGATAAGATTTTTATCATCGTGTTTGATAGCACATTCTCTGTATAGAGCAGGATTTTAGATAAGAGAGAGTTTTGGGCATTCAACAACCCTCCTCCCCTTCCCCATTTTCAAGCGAAAGTTGTAATTATTAATGTTTTTTGAATTGTGCTGTATGAAATCTCATGTTGGTAATTTAAAAACCCCCACATTGTTATAAAACAACAATACTTGAAAAAATAGTTACAAATATTTTTTTTTAGAACTTCATAAACAGGTAAATGGAATCAATAGAAAATATACTCAGTAAGAGTGATAGAAAAAATAATTTCCAAAAAGAAACTAATTTCACAATGAAGAATAAAATTGGCTTATTTTCGGTCTTTTCCGCCTATATTCGGAAGTACATATTTGGAATATTCTAAATTTTAAAACGTGAGGAGACTAAGTCAGGGGCGGATATAGCATTATGTCAAGGGGGCGAAAAGATGAAATACGTATAAACGAAACATTTACAAAAAATGAGGAACTTTTTTATATCGTCCTTTTTATATTAAGGTGTAAATATAAAACACATATAAGCCACATTGAGGAGAGAGGGGGCGAATTACCACAATTGATGCAGTGCTTTGCAAAGCTCCTTTCATTCACTCTCTGAATCCGCCACACTAGACTAAGGACCAAAGTGCCTAACTTCAGCCAATTTAACAGACTCCATATCTCTTGCGGTTTACGACGTCCTTGTACTTGGCCTCGAATTTGTTAAACCCTGTATATAGTTTAACAACTTCGTATTTTATCAGCAAACTAAATAAGGGTCGAGGTAAGGGCTTATCAATTTACATTACGTAAACGGTTTGAGAGATCGGGACACACAAAATTACTTTAATGCTATTTTAAAACGTCTCACTGTTTTTACGACTTTTATATTTACGATGTAAAGGCAACTCTTAATACTAAATCACCAAAGCTATTAAAAAATTCATGCTTAGTGCTACCGATGTGTGTTGGTCGTTCGTTTTGCCAAGGGATAAATTAAATGGTTCCAATGTTCCTACTTCAATTTATTCACGATGTTGATTACACGCCCTTTTATACTGATATGTACTGCATTGAATTCCTTTATGGTTTTCTCGTGCTTAAGCTCGACTTTTTCAGTTTAGTATTTATAAGCTTCTTGACTTTTTGAAATATCTGGGTTTTTCGATATTTCCAGTAGGAAAAAAGAGTTAGATGTTTCATAATTAAATGTTATTTAATGATAAAAAATGTCTCATGCTTTTTATATAAATATGCGATCCTCAAAACAAATCTTGAGAATACATCGATGTTAAGCGAATTGGGAATAAAAAATAGGGAGGCATTATTGAGGTCATTAACAGAGTTTTTATTTATCTCGTGTTTATCTAACTACCTTCAAATTTGGTATAAAAATCAAGGGTATACGTGGAAATTAACTGGTAACAATTTGGTAGAAATCCGATATCGCGGAACAAAATTGCCACTTAATAAAATGGTTAAAATTTACTGTAAAAAATCTAATTATTCAATTGGCTATTACCCGGAACTTATCTCTTATAAGATATGTTAGCTGTGTGTGCTAGGTAAAGACCAATGTCCCGATTCTTGGTACATATTCATTTTATATATATTTTCTACCATTTTTGCTACATTTTTATATTGGGTTTGTTAAGCCGAAAGTCACCGTTCTCTCGAATAGGTATTTGGCGCCTTCTCGAATAACAAATTATTACAATAAATTTATTTAATTCACTTCTCTAACAATCAGTCAGATTGAAGCAAGTATACATTTTTCATAACCACAAATTATTGTGTCCAGATCTAACATACATGCCAACAGATGTATATACAAACATTCATTCATTACTCATTTATATCATTTTTTAAATTTTGTTTTTATTTGATGTTATTTATAATTTTCCTCCATAAAAAGTTTACCGACTTTTTAAATACCTTATTAGGCCCCAATTTTGTTTTGGCACATATAAAATCATCCCTGTTGATTTTTGTGTAAAACTTTAACTGAATTGAATATGTAGTCCTTATATGGATATTTCAAACATTTGCCGCCATTGTGTTCCGCTATAATGGGCCCTCACCAAAATGTCACCAAAGTTTTTCCTTATGTCACACTTCTTTGTTGCGCTTTGTGTTTCGCCATCTTGGATCCTTATACAGGATTTTTGTACTTAATTTTTTAACAATTTATTAGGCCACCATTTCGCTCCACCATCTTTGATTTGTACCAAAAATTTAACAGTTCATCCCCATATCACGCTTAATTTGTGTGCAGAATTTGGTTTAAGTTGCCGGCATTTTTGATTTTTATCAAAATGTTATCAACATTTGAAGTAAATCGGATAAATAGTTTTTGAACTATGCTGCAAACAGACAGATAGAGCGATGGAATTGAGAAATCATGTTTTTCGGCGTCTAGGGACTGTGAGAATGTAAATATCTGAAAACATTTCGGATGGTGATTTTTTTTTTAGGATTACCATACTTCTTTAACGAGTAAAAGATTTATGTACTGAATCGAAATCAAATTTTGCACAAGATTCAAGTTCGATTTAGTGATCAACTTGTAAGATCTTAGTATGAATCAAATAAGACAGGACCAAATGATAATTGGTATCAAATTGTATACAAAAGTAATATGTGATATACTGTTGAAATGGTAATATTTTGATGCGAATCTATTACGGCGGAACAAAATAGCAGTCTGACAAAATGTTTAAAAAGCTAGTTCTTTTATTAAAGGAAATGTCAAATTGTCAAAAAATTATAAAAGATTAAAAGAGTCATACTTCACTATCTCTGATAAAAGAAGGGATGATATATAAGGAGAGAAATTCCAGGTAAAGCCGCTTTACCGATTTTTAAATATTTACGGTAAAATAGAAGAAAAATCGTACAATGAGAAATATTATATATGGATTTTAACTAAGTTGATACGCTAAAATATCATGGGTCCATTGAAATGTTGGTCTTATTGACGTAAATTTCCGATCCTTTTTAGGGGTACAAAAACTGTACTCATTATTATATAGAGAAATTGAAAACAAGATATATCAATAAAATTCTCAGAGGTACTCAATATTATAGTCATGAGAACTAAATTTGCTTTCTGTAAAGAATGTTTAATTTGCTGATAGTAAGATAAGTAAGATAGTTTTACATTATGTAAATCTCATAAAATTTATTTATAATATAAAAAGTTTTATATCGATACCAAGCTCAAAATGTACTTTTTTTGGAATAAATAGAGTTGTTACGGAGGACGACATAAATTAATACAAGACGTCAAAAGCCTTACTAATGTCACTTTTTTTCTTAGCCTCGTCTTATATATCCAATACGAAAGTGAAATTACGAAGTGTTCAATACATTCTCGGCGGATTTTGCTTTGGGGTAGTTCAATTTTCAGTCCCTTTCAAAAGGGCAAGAAGGAGGAAGGTCAAAAGAAAATATATTTAACAATACCTTTCCTCCTCCTTATACATTTTACTCGTGTGTACGTAATTTGTTGCTGAAAAAAAGTTGAGTAAAAACAAGTTAAAAAAAAGGCGCTGAAAATTATAAGTAAAAATTTTTATTTTTATTTATGAATTGAATTGAACTGAGAAAAAGTTATAACTGTGGTTAAAAGGTACTCTTAAGCAGTGAAAATATACTCTGTTGGCTAAGAGATTAGCTATGAATCCTGGTAGCCTCTGGTCATGGCTGCACATCTGCGTACTGGAGGCAAATGAGACCAAAAGCCTAGTTCTCGTAAAATGAGGCCCTCTTGCACAACCGTTTGCCAATTGTGAAGGAAGATATTTGTTTTACTGATCCAAATTGAAAAACTTGTTTTCGAGACAAAAAAACGTCAGGAATCTGTGCTTTGAAAACTACAAAATTACTTGAGTACTTTTGTTTAGTTCTAACCGGAAATGCATTTCTAAAGTGCCCAGTAAAACCTTTAAAACATGAAAGCTGTTATGTGTTACAAAGTCTTTTAAACCCTTGTAAAGAATTTTTAAAGTGTGTGGTTTTATGGTGTAAAGAAAGAAAAATCTATTTTAGCCAAAATTCCGAGATTTTAAATTTATAAAACTGAATAATTAAAATTGGTAACCTTGTGTAAATAAATAAACAAAATCATTAATTCCCTGGCTGATATTTGAACAGTGTTTAATACAAATATGCTCTAAAACTTGCTAAAACAGGATCAACTTTTAGTGGCTTTCTTGGTTACAGAAAGAACTTAAAATAACAAATAGTTATATAAATTAAATAATATAAAAAAACAACAAACAACCTTATAAGTACTTAAAATTCGTTCTTATATTCTGTCCTCTTTCCCCTCATTAACAAAGTAAGAATCGATATTCACCTCTGGCTTCCAAAAGGTAGGCACGTTCTATTACATTAATTCTTAATAATCGTAAAGAAAAATATATTATTTTTAAATATTTGCTTCTTATTTATTATTTCAATATTGAATTATATATGTATCCTTTAAAAAAAAACCCTTTAACATAACTTTCAAATTTAAGTTTTTGGCGTGAAAGGAACTTGGTTGAAAGCGGGCTTTGTTAACGGACTCAAAAACCCTATTGGCCCTTCATCATAAATGAAGCAAGTAAGCCAAATAAACCTGAGAGAAAGTAAAACCACAAATAGAACTTGGTCATTTATCCCCACAATTTTAAGGAAAATAAACAAATTACTTTCAGTACAAAACGGGAGAAAATATGTTATTTAAATAAATCAAAACTCTTGGTCATTGAATATTTGCGTGTAGGAAGCATTTTATAAGACTAAATGATAGTATATCGAAACATCAAAGTGTCAGTCACCTAAAAGATTATTTAATATAAATTAGAATGAAAATAGAAATCCAAAACAATATTTGTCAAATGAATTTAGACGAGTCACAAAATGTTAGTTCGTGACATCTTGGCAAATAAGAAAAGTATATATATATATATATATATATATATATATATATATATATATATATATATATATATATATATATATAAGTAAAATAAAGCAAAACCAGCTAAAGACGACCATTACTTTCTTACGTGGTCAGTGTCAATTATATTATTATTATTATTATTATAGCTTTAACGATGTTGCCTTCGGGCTGTCGCGCTCCGTGGCCTAGTCTGATGCTAATCCAGTACCGATCTACCAATGTCTCCACGCTGTCGAACTCCGGCGCTCGACCTCTGTAGCGATTCACCTAAGTAACAAATATCCATTTGCAGTAGCGGACTCCCTGAGGATGTCCTCTTGAGGTACATTTACCTCAATCGGGTCGTTTCACATATTAATCTGGAATGGTGTACAATTTAAGCCGGGTGACATATTTTTGTCTTCAAAATTCGTTTAGGTTTAAACGAGGGTTGAAACCTCTGGGTTAGGGTGTGGCATCAAATTTATTCGCCTCAAATTTTGAGCTTTCAAACAGGGTTCATATTTCCTCACATTAAAATTAATGACTGCTCTTTTAGTGTAGGGGTGACGTACATAGGGTTGAATTTGGAGTTGTCAAAAGTCGTTAAGCTGTCTATGATATAGTCTATTCAATCTTTGGTGTGGGGTTGTGGCAGTAAATTTATCATCTCCAATACTTTAGGGCTCTGTCTATTGCCTGAATATGAAGGGCTGCCAACTTCTGGTATAGGGCTGGCACGTGATAGAAGTTGATACTTGTGTGGATTTCTTTGATTATTTAGACATCATCTAACTCACCTCCATTTGGGTTTGTGGCAGATATATTATTTCTTTGACATTTTCAGGGAATATAGAGGGTCCTATTCCTTATCTATGGCCAAAAAATAAATCGTTCTGGTGAGAACTACAGTCTCTTGAAGATGGGGTTGTTGGCTATAATACTACTAATTTTTCCAGTAAGAGTAGATCAAATGGACGACATCGTTTCGCAGATTGCAGAAAATTAAGGAACCATTATATTTTTCGTTTTTAGTGCTGAAGGGACAATATACGGGGTGAGTCTGAAGTTCCACGCTAGTAACGAAGTCGTTTTGCGGGCCACAAGCTCAACACCCTATTATAGCACTATATATCTCAGCTCAGGGCCTAGAAGGGTCACACGGCGCGGTTTTCGGGGCTGTCTTTTAGAAATGTTTTGTTTTGCCTACATACCTCTAAAATATAAGTTATATGGTCAAATACGCTGCTGCATGGGGGCGAGAAAAAAGGCTGACACAAAATTGTATTATTTACGATAGTATAAAAAATGTCAGACTGCTGGAATGCTGCGATCCAGCGTGGTAATGTTAAGTACCGACCCCGATTCTAATAAATCAAGTTTATTATTTATATTTTTGCAGGTTATAAGAAATCACGCATGCGCTTTTATACCGTAACATCATCATGAATTACCGAAATCCGTGGATGTTGACATCAAATCCTGGTCATAGACGTGAATATGCAACAACTGGAGGTTTTCACATCTATGGCCGGTTATTGACGTGAAAGTGTTTTTTGGCATCTTTGATCGTAATAAAGCCACTAGAAAGTAAAATACTAAATCAATCTAAAGTTGCTTATCCTTTTTTCGAGGAGTCTTTTTGAGACAAAATGTCATACTATCATAGTTTTCCGTCACTTCTCATATAGTATTTTCATAAAACTGTACAAGAATTTCAGCTAAAACCTTTATTATAAACTTGTATCAAATATTCAGTAGCGTTTGAAGATACTTAAAGCATAAATAACTGAGAACTTGCCAACACCTGTAATTTATTCCCCATAAGCTCTTTATAACTGCTGAGAGGTTTTAAAAAATTCATTACTATATCAAACATAATGTAACCTTTTACAATATAAAAGTAAATAAATCAATAAGTTCTCCACGAAAATAATGTAACTATGGACAGACTATTTATAAATTGGAGTTTTAGTCTATAATATACAAGCCACCTTGGCAGCTATAAATTATGAATACATTCTGAGAACAAATATATTTAATTTGAAATTGTGGGAAAACTTCAGTATTTATTAATTTTTCCATAGAAAAAAATATTGATTTGAAATATGCAGTTGTGTTTCTTCTATTTGCATAGTGATTATTAAAATGTGGTCTAGAAAAACTTCCTTTACAACGCACATTTAAAATTATTACAAACACAAAAGTTAACATAGAGTCAATACTGCTAATTTTAGAATTGGATTACTTATTATTGCGGATTATACATGGCCTTGAAAAATAGTGTGTTAAAATTTTCATTTACATCTGTGGCATCTTGCAGCAGAAGTTTTCTACATTTTGGTGTTTTTTGTTTTTAAAGGGGACTTGATATTAGACATCAATAGTAGCGTATTGTTGATTTCAAAAAGTATCTTTTTTCGGTTTTCCTAAACAACTGTCTAATGACTGTGTCAGATGTCTAATCGGATGTTTCTTATGGTTAGATTTCGGATATTCATTTCCCTTTCTTCATTTTTTTTTTAGATAAACTGTTGGCTTTTAGTTTGATCACATGTGTGAACATTTGTCAATTGACTTTTATAATTCACGGTCATGTCACTCACCGTTTAGTATGGCTCATCAAGCAAATCAGATTTGATTTAACTGTAAATGCAAACTAAAGAAGCAAAGAAAGAAAACTACGATTTGCGAGAGCCCATATAACAACCAGAAACAGTATTTGAACCAGTAGGGACCCCAAGGTTCCAACTTTATTACCTCTAAAATTAAGATAAGTAGATAAATAAATTGACAAATTGTAAGTGTTCAAATATTGACTGAAATCAAGACGAGATGTAAAGAAAGTAAGTACTGGTGCTAAATGCTAATATTTTTCTTGAAAACTGCTTATGGTCTGTTTTGCCACTTATTATAAGGACTAACGAAAAACCAGTAATAATGCTGGTAAATTGTCCAAAACAGCTCGATTGCGTTAATCCTTGGCTTATTAGTACAAGTTAGCTTTGTCTGGATGTGGGCATTTAGGGGCCTTTATCGATAATTTCATTAGCGTAACAATTAACATTAACAATTAAACTATTGTGGTTAATCATCATAATCATATTAACTGATCTAGCATAGTTTACCTCATGTTCTGTTTATTCTCGCTACAACCACGGAATTATTGAACTTCCTTCTTCTTAGTTAATAAATAACTCTCGAATGTTCAGAATTTGTTGTTCAGTAAGTTAAGTTTGGAGAGAACATATATATCTAATTATTTCGCATTCCAAAGCATATTGTGCGCAATTTATGTCCGATTAACTTTACCCTAACTATGTCTACCTACAAAGTTCGAGCTATTAGGTAATAACGGCCACTAAAAACTTTTTGAATAATATATTGAAATTTTATTTTTATTACGTGAAGAATATAGTTTGATAAGAATACAACGTCCACGTATGTCACCATGACAGATTTAATTTTAAACGGTCGGAATTCAAAGGGTTTTTTTAAGATATGATTTTTGCATCTTTATTCAAATTTAAATTGTATGTTTACGATAAAACCCGATGAGCTCATCTCAACCATCTATTATACCTCTCGCGCTCTATTAAACCTTATTTAGGTGGGTCTGGATATCCTTCCAAAGGAAAGATTTTAGCACCAAATACGTCTTGCTGCAGTCTAGCCCTAGATTCGCACCTACACAAATAATGTAGCGGAGTTTCCTCATACTCGCCGACAGTACAGGTCGAGTCTTCCTCTGTATCAGATGTCCCCTCTATCAGCGGTGTCCTGTAAGCACCCTTTTGACAGCTGATGATCCGGCTACTTCTTGGAAGCAGCCATGCTGGTGTAGCTTCGTTAGTTCACAAAACGAAATTTTTTGTTTTAATGTTATTAATTTAACTTTCTCACTTCCCACTCAAGGTGAATGCTGTCTTAATATTCCTAGGATTGGTTCCGGAATTTAGTGCCTTTAACGGGGCTCAACTCAACAAATTACCAGTTCATCCTTTAAACCTCTAAGCGTTGCAGCCATCATATTAGCAAATGTTTCTGCCTGGAAAACCTGGGTATTGTTCGTAGGAGGGAATTTTTTTTCCTGTACCTGACGACTGCACTTCAGCTGTCCGACACCTATCAGTGTAGCACACCAGAGTTACGTTTGCGCATTTAACTGCCCCACTATTCCTCTCATCCTTATCTGGAATCATGAGAACGCTTTTATGTCCTTACTTGTTCTCACGTGAGAGCTACCTTGTATGTTGATAGGGTTAGCTCTGTACTTGCTATCATTGAAATGCAGTTATGACCGACGATTTTCTCCTTTAGCACAAAACGCCTGCGTTTCTTATTCGGAGGTGAGATGCGATTGCCTGATTTTTAATTCAATTGGCAAAGAGAGCAAGCCCAGCACGTTTAGTGGCACCAGTGGTGCGTTCGTGGCACCGGTGATAGCCATATAGTCTTAGACTTGTCGCCTGATTCTCCACCATTCTTCACTAAATTATCGGGGCAGCTCTGGTCTCAGCTAACCACTAGTCCTCTGTTATGTTTTTTAATGATTAATCAGGATTTAAATGTTTTATAAATCCCAAAATGTGAACATCGCACACTTGTTTTGATTTCCTTTCGTTAAGTTCCTGGAGCAGCAGTTTTAAAGGGTCTAAAATTGCAGCGTTTAAATTTTAAAATTTGTTACACCTGCCCTCTACTCGCTGAACGTTACTTACATATTACATATTAAATCAAATACATCGTACATTATCTCATGTCATGTTATATCGATAAAAATATTTATGTGCATCTAGTAGACATAAAAATTCACTTTGTAAGGTGTTTTTTAATTAATTTTCGCGAACTTGTCGAATTATTGGCCACTGTGAAAAATATAAATATTTCGAACTGGTGCCAAAGTTTCGGATTACAAATTTTCTAGTGTCAAAAGAAAACGCTTGTATATAAAGGCACCCCTGTTTAGAAAGGGGTGACACCAAAATCAGGAAGGGTCCGTCTGTTTTGCGCTAAGATATTTTGCTGTTAGACCATCTCCCTTGATCGCGATAACAGTAACTTTGGTTAAATATAAGATTTATTGGCGAGGGTAGTTCAGATTCAAGGACAGTAATTATTTTGAATAATAGGGAGCCAAACTTGGGAGCAAAGCAAAACTTCTTAAAAGCATGTTAATCAGCTGTAGATTGCAGATGTAAATAATGTAAAAATATTAGTAATAGAAATAGTTTTAATCCATTTTGAACTATATCTAAAGTTAAATGACTCTAATGACAGTCCATATAATGATCGAACTGGCAAAGAATTAAATCCATATTATCAACCAAAAACAGTCACAAAATTAGCTGGAATCGAATAAGTAGTCCACTTCATTTGGGGAGACTGGTAGAATGTAGATTCATTCGATGTCTATAATCTGCCATAGATAAATAAACCAGAAACGTGCTCATCAATCAGGTCTATAATGTACATACAGTCATTCGATTGCATTCCCAAGATTTACGGTTTTCCAAAGGGATTCTCAGAGAAGCTTTTGATGTGAGCTGTGCTAGCTCAATAGTTAGGCATTGGAATTGCATTAACAAAGTCGTGGGTCCCATTTCTATTGTTTTTTTTTTCTTATTAAAACCTATAATTTTGTATATTATCGTTTTTTAAATATCGGACTGCGTTTTTGGTTAGTCCTCGATAGGCCTTTTTTGGGTTGATGTAAAAAAATTCTCTATAATAAAACAATAAAAATATGTTTAGGCAAATCGCCCCAAGTGGCGTCACAGTCACAGATTGCGGTTTGAGAATTAATCGCTTTTTTTAAATGCCAACTTGCAAAAAAATTACGTTAGAAAAATTCTTGAGGGAAAATATTTTAAATATGAATGATGCATACAAAATCATGATACAGTTTTATGCTTTTAAATATAAGTAAATTACTTAAAAGATAAAGGTGTTTTTATATGAATGTGTTGTAGGAAATAATGTTTTTGAGTATTAGTACTTTAGTAGTTTTAATTTTCATGTTGACATTTGTGGAGAACCAACATATATTTATTTTGTCATATTTTCTGAAATTTAGTGGAGTCGCCTTAATCCCAGGTGCGATGATCACGATAATTCGAACACATCTCCGATTAATTCGAAACGTGACAACCTCTTGCATTGTGGCGAGTCGAGTCGTGATCAAACAAAATAAACTGCTCCACAAGAGCTACGGATATTGGCAATTTTTGAATTAATAGTAATAAAAGAAATCTGATAATCTGTGCTTTATTTTGAAACGCCCTCGGAAATTTAATAACTCACTTCTGCATGTCTTTAATAGGCATGCTCCTCTTGTAACTATACGTGTGAGCAGACCAAAGAACCTGTGGCTCTCTGTTAACACCAAATTGCATATGGATCGCCGCGATAAGGATCTAAGACAGAACAAAAAGAGCATTGAAGATATTTTATATATAAGATATATAAAACTTTACGCAACCGTACTCTAACTTTGATACGAAGAGATAAACAGGACTATATGCAGAATATGTGTGATTCAAAGGACTCCAAAGCAATTTGGAAGGCTCTCGGAGAGTTTGATGTAAAAAAAGTCTAATACAGATATACCTCCTAGTGTGGTGTAATGCCTCCGAAATTAATAATTTTTTTGTGTCATTCTTCAAGACGGGGCATGATACTGACTTAGAATCATTCTATAATAATAATTGGTTTAATAACTATACCTTTGCTTTCAGCTTGTCAGCTGTTGAAGACATTTCTGAACTCTTAGCAAGTTTTCGAACTAATGCTTGTGGTATTGATGATATCTGGCATGAAGAAATTTTTCATGCAATAGTACAGACAAAGCACCCACAACAGGCAACTAGAATTCTTCTTTAAGTCCTTCTAAATAACACCTGCAAAAAAAGACCTCAAAAAATGAAACAATTGTAGTAAAAGAATTAAAGATTTTAAACTCTTCAACGATGCTACATAAAAAGCCAACATATTTATATATAATAATTTGTTTAATAACTCTACCTTTGCTTTCAGCTTGTCAACTGTTGAAGAAATTTCTGAACTCTTAGCAAGTTTTGGAACAATATTGGTGGTATTGATGATATATCTCCAATAATGCTTCAGTTTTGCAGCCCATTTCTTGATTCTTACATTACTCACATAATAAATTCTTGCCTTGAAGTTGGTCACTTCCTGAATCATTGGAAAACCATAAATTATCATACCTTTGCCTAAGAAGAACACAGTGGAGTCGCCCTCGGATCTCAAACCCATTAGCATTCTTCCAGCACTTTCTAAAGTGTTTGAAAAAGTACTTTTTAAACAAATAAACGATTTTGTCACCAGAAATGCAATATTGCCTTCTTGTCAATCGGGATTTAGGATGCACTTCTACCGCTTTGACTAGGATAACCGATGACATAACCTTTGCCACTATTAGTCACAGAATATTAATTTTGTAAACTAAAATTTTATGGTTTCTCTGATACCGCTGTTTCTCTTGTGAAATCTTATCTGAGTGACAGATTTGAGAGAGTATCTTTCAAAAATTCACATTCTTCTTTGACCCCGGTTTTTCTGGAGTGCTCCAAGGGTAGGTCTTAGGGCCTTTATTATTCTCTATTTATACAGCCGACATTTTAAATTATGCTCAGTATTTTTCAGTCCAGGCTTGACATTGACCTAGAAGCTATCAGAAGTACACAATTTAATCCTTAAGGCTTCTAAATGTAATCTTTCCAATAAAATTGCATATAATCTCCTTGACCTAATTATCACAATTGATGATTGTATTTTGAATTCTCAAGGTAGTGACAAGAGCTTAGGACTGATATTGGATGAGAAACTACAGTTTAGTAATCATATAAGGAGTGTACTTCCTCGTACGTATCTTGCGTTAAAGCTATGATATGCTAGCAGATACTGCTTTAATATCAAACTTAAAAAAATGCTTTGCGATTCTATTGTGTTGTCTCGTTTTAATTACGGCGCAGTAATATATACTAATTATATTAGTGTTTTTGATGCAGGTCGAATACAACGAATCCAAAACGCTTGTTGCAGGTTAATTTTTAAATGGCTTAACATGGAGAACCGCAGGAAACTACTTTCTCTAGATGTTCTCGAATATTTGACTACCACTCTGTTAATGTTAGGAGCCGCTCCACATTTCACATACTTCGAAATTGGACTGCCATGTTTCAGAAATGCTTTTCATACTGTTCGGGAAGGCTCTATAATCAACTTACTTTTTCATCGGTCAACTTAAAAATTATTTCTTTTCAGTTGAAACAGTCGCTGCTTTCTAGTCAATAAGTGTTAATTAAATGCTTTTTCTGTTTTGCTTCGTTAATTAATTAATTTATTATTCTCATATTCCGTAAAATTATTATTTTTATATTTTATATGTATATACGTTTATATGAATGTTTTATTTATATATTATATTAGGTGTATGTTTAGGTCTAATTTAATATTTTTTTTCTGTTCATAAGGGTTAAGTGTAAGACTAGCCGAATACTTCGGTATTCGACTAAACTTCACCCTTAGTTGCTGCAAATCTGTAATTTTTCTTTTTATATTTGTTATTAAAAGGCTATTTATTATTATTATTATTATTACTAGATGTTTTACATCGTCAGGGAAGTCAGAAACGGGCTTGTCACTACACTCGGGCGAAAATTTTGGCAGGTGGCATTTTACAAAGCTGAAAACTGATTTTTTTAATAACACGTTATCGAAATAATAAATCAGAATACTGCAATAAAGAACCAATCGGTTTTATTTCTTTAACAATGTGTCATTGACAACACTTACCAAAATTGTCTGATTGATTGAATACACAAGAATTAAGTAATGAAGCATTATTCCAGTAGCGAATGTGCTGTCATGTATCTATGGGCAAGCTCTTGCAAATTATGTGGAGGCAAAAAGAATTTGTTCTGAAACATTTCCAAATCGACGTTTACTGCACCGAAGAACTATTGAAAGGGTTGATAGAAACAGGAAAATAGTCAAGTGAAATACAAAAAGAAGGGAATATTTTCCATTCCTTTTAAAAAGTTTTTTCCCGCATCGTGGTGCAGAAAAGCCTCCAGGAAAAGTAAGGAACCGCCATTCAGATGGGGCAATTCTGGATGAGACTTCTGAAAATCCCTTTAAAGGTCCATTATACATATCAATGACGTGTCCTTTCAGTTCCGGAACGATATACCAGTGTCAGTGAAACAAATGTCGGTGCTTATATTTCAAATGAAAATGTTTTCACATGTCCAGTAGAGTTTCGTTTTCCTTCACAATTTTGGTTGAAAAGCATAATGATAGATATTCCACGGAACGGTGTCGGCACTGATATGTATAATTTTACCTTAATAGTGTAAGAAAACTGTCGGTCCAGGTTTATGAGACAGAAGTGGACTTTTCATAAGACCTTTCGAAAAGTACTGCTACATTCTTATCGCGTCCAAAAGGTACATACCATGTTTCCCGCTAATTATCCTGCAAGAGCCAATAAAGGAAAGGCTAACTTTATTTTTACGAACTAAAATATCTCGCCCTGGACAAGTGAGCAAAAATCGGCAATAAGTGTGCAAAAATCGTACTTTCGAATCGCATAAAAAAACATTAAAAAATTGAGTGGGGGCTAATTTTATTTTTACAATGTGGAATATGCCGCTCTAGAGAAGTGTGCAAAAATTGGCAATAGGTGTGCAAAAATGTCCAAAAATCATAGTTTAGTGGTGGGAGTTAACTTTATTTTTACAAAGTAGAATATCTCGCTCTGAGCAGGTGTACAAAAATCGGCAATAGGTATGCAAAAATCGAACTTCCGAATCGCATAAAAAAGATTTAAAAAATGAGTGGGGTAGGCTAATTATATTTTTACAATGTGGAATATCTCGCTCTAGATAAGTGTGCAAAAATTGGCAATAGATTTCCAAAAATTGGCAATGAATTTGCAAAAATTTGCAAAAATCATACTTTCGAATCGCATCAAAAAAAGTCTTAAAAAGTTTGGTGATGGGGGTTAACTTTATTTTTAGAAAATAGAATATCTCGCGCTGGGCAAGTTTGCAAAAACTGGCAAGAGGTGTGCAAAAATCGTACTTTCGAATCGCGTCAAAAACACCTTAAAAAGTTTGATGGTGGGGGTTAACTTTATTTTTACAAAGTAGAATATCTCGCGCTGGACAAGTGTGCAACAATCGGGAATAGGTGTGCAAAAGTCGTACTTTCGAATCGCGTCAAAAAAAACCATAAAAAGTTTAGAGGGGGAAGCTAACTTTACTTGTACATAGTAGAATGTCTCGCTCTAGGCAAGTGTGCAAAAATCAGCAATAGGTGTACAAAGATGTGCAAAAATCGTACTTTTGGTGGGGAGGGGGTTTTGGGGCTAGCGTTAAGTTAGCCCCACCCACTTAACTTTATTTATAGTCTCCCGGAAGTTGACATAACAAGCATTTTAATATGGTGTGCAAAAATGTGCATTAATTAAAAATTTTGACTGGAAGGGGGGGGGGCAACTTAACTGACCCAAAAATATGATGAGCTATGATTTCATACCGAAATTAAGATTTCTTTCTGAAAAGTTGACTATAGAACATTCAGTATAACGATTTCGTTTTTACCCGCTATATGTCTTGAAGTAGTTGAATGTTTGAATTTTCTGACTTTCGCATGCTCCAAGAAACTGCAAATTTCGTATGCAGTTCTAGGTCTAATCAAATACCAAACTATACACGTAATTTGAACTGCAAAATAGCTAGATGGAGTTGTATATAAACTTATGTAAATTTCCACTTCCCAGAGTTACGAACCATATAATGTTCTGTGAAAATTATACGTGACCCCATTTCCTTTAATTCCATACTTTTTCATTTTTCTTCCACTGAAATCTCTGAAACGTTTGTGTAACCCAAGATTAGGGACAAGTTGATAGTAAACAATGGCAGTCGTGTGTTTATCTTGGACACTTTTCACTTGGTGTCGATTCGCGGAATTAGAGCACTTAGGAAAAATAATGTTACCATTTTTGTGGGTGTTTTATATATACAGTGTGGTCCTAAAAGGAAAGGAAAAAAAAATCATGTATGGAAATACAAAATTTGCTTCATTTTATGTAATTTTTAATATTTTTCCTCGATATATAGTATATATATATATATATATATATATATATATATATATATATATATATATATATATATATATATATATATATATATATATATATATATATATATATATATATATATATATATATATATATATATATATATATATATATATATATATTATATATATATACCAACATATATATATATATATATATATATATATATATATATATATATATATATATATATATATATATATATATATATATATATATATATATATATATATATATACCAACAGTAAAAAATACGAAATTATTTTATGCCACATTAATATCAAAAACAGGCCAAAATTAAAACAAAAAATTTTACTCTTTTTTACTGGTCTGCAACACCTAGAAAAAATAATAGGAAATTTCCCAGAACTTCCCTCATACAAAATACCTCTACGTGCATAAAACGATTTTACGATTATTTTTGTATTATTATTATCTGAATTTCATAACTTTATTTACATAACCTTAAAAAATAAATTGTGTAATTTATTATTTTTCTTCATAAAAAGAAGGTTGTATTCGAGGAAATGTAATTTTCCAAAATATTTAAAAATTTTATTAGGCCGCCATTTTGTTTTGAAATCCACGATTCTCACTAATTACCGGTTTATTCCTGTTTCACATTTGATTTTTGTGCACAATCTCAAGTCATTTTGATAAATAGTTTTTGGTACTGAATTTTTAAATCTTTTATTAGGCCATTTTGTTCCGCCATAATGGCTTCACACCAATATTTTACCAGTTTATCCCTATATTACATTGAATTTTTGTGTAAAATTTGAGGTCCATTCGATTTTCTAAATAATGATTTTTTTTTGCCAAAATTTGAAATCAATCGGATAAGTAGTTTTTGAGCTACGCTGCTCTCAGACAAAACGATAGATAAACAGAGTAAAAAAAAATTATATATTGATTTTTTAAAAACTTTTTGACTTAGTTTTCAAGTACCTACTCGTATTTGCAGGCTTTTTAATTTACTGTCTCAAAAGTTGCAATTCCAATATTTTTTTGTTTTGCAAATTTCTATTTTGTATTATCGTATATTATTTCGTATCCTCTATATGAAATAACATTTTTTTTTAAATCAATCTTATTTTTCAGATAAGCAAAACTTTTAGTAAAGAATAACTTTTTCGCCTAAAAATATATATAAAAAAGTTGTCCATATGTTACCCTAATCCACGTCCACGTTGTATATTAAAATAAATAGGGCTTGGAAGGCGTCTTGAATGGGTCTTTGGTATTTATTATTAAAGATTGCAAGTACAAATTTCGTAAGTATTGAAGTACAAATTTCTTTAGTATTGAAGCTACAAACTTTAGATGCTTGATTTTTTTTCAGTTCGCAGTATTATACAGTGTGTATCAGCCAAATGGAATAAATTCGATAATAAATAAATGGGGGCGTGTTCGGAAAAACGCTTGGACCCGTCGATTGGTATTTTTAGTTGCTCATTTTCTCCAATAAAAACTTTTTATACAGGGTGTGTTCTGTAACAGTGGTCAATGCCAACTTTCTTATTTCAAATGCAACACCCCGGATATTATTTAATTTTTGGATTCTTTAGGAGATTCTAAACATATTTTATGTTCAATGTCCTATACCTATCTTCAACTATTTCGGCAATATTAAGTGTTTTCAAATTTATTTTTATTTTATTTATTTCGAATTTATTATTATTCATGAAAGTAGCTCTGGTTACTGAACTATTTATTTGATTACAAAAATTCGCTACAACACACTCAATACTTATTTACCATTTAGGTCTTCATATTAAGAATGTAAGCAAAAACCATTTTAGCGTTCCTTTTTATTGATATGGAACAAAAAGAGCCAGTTTTGTTTACTTTTAAGTTTTGTTTACTTTTGTGTAAAATGCCTGGCCTTTCTCTTTGCAAGACAGTAGTTGTCAGTGTCAGTGTAACTTTATTTATAGCTCTTTTGAATTTCGTTAACTGCATAATACCTAATATCAGAAAAATGGTTCATTTAACAGAAATGCATAAAATAACAATTCTACAAATGATAGGTTATGGAGATAACACACGAACACAAGTGGAAGTTGCTCGCTTATTTCATGAAAAATTTCCAAATTTGCCGCATATATCCCAAGGGACAATTAGTAAAATAGAAAAGCAGTTTCGCGAGCTTGGACATGTGAGGCAGATAAAAAAAGCAGCTGCCAATTCAATAAATGATGATACTAAATTGGATATTATGCTTGAGTTTGAGGAAAACCCACAAATTTCTAGTCGACAAGCCGCCGCAATGTTCGATATTAGCCATTCGTCGATTATTCGAACATTAAAAGAAAATAAAATGCATCCCTATAAAGTGATACCAACTCAGGAACTCATGGAAGACGATTATGATAGGAGAACTTATTTTTGTGAACAAATGATGGCTATGTTAGATAACAATGTTATTCAATTAGAACATGTTTTGTTTTCGGATGAGTGCACCTTTACACTTCACGGTCATGTAAATCGTCAAAATTACCGCTATTGGTCTAGGGAAAATCCTCACTGGATCAGCGAAGAACATACTCAATATCCTGAAAAGGTTAATGTTTGGGCAGGAATTGTTAGGGATCATATCATAGGCCCCTTTTTCATTGACGGCAATTTGAATGGCGATAATTATTTAGCACTGCTCCAAAATAATGTCGTGCCAACTTTGACAAATTTGTATCCGGATCCAGCAAACCCACAAGTTCCGGCGAATATGATATGGTTTCAGCAAGATGGAGCACCGCCCCATTACCAAATTAATGTCCGGCAGTACCTCAACGGAATATTTCCAAATCGGTGGATAGGGAGACGAGGATCGATAGAATGGCCAGCGCGATCCCCTGATCTGACGCCATTAGACTTTTTCTTATGGGGACATATTAAAAATGTTGTATACAAAACTAAACCCCTCGACTTAGCTGACTTAAGAAGACGAATAACGCTTGCGATTAGATCGGTCACGCCTGAGATGCTAAATAACGTTAGAAGAAATTTCTATTTAAGATTAGGAATTTGCCAAGACGTTCGCGGCGAGCATATTCAACAATTCCTAAATTAACTTTTTACTTTTGTTTATACATTATGAAGAAATAAATAATTTTATTTTTTTAATCTTTATTTTTGCAATAAATTTGAAAACACTTAATATTGCGGAAATAGTTGAAGATAGGTATAGGACATTGAACATAAAATATGTTTAGAATCTCCTAAAGAATCCAAAAATTAAATAATATCCGGGGTGTTGCATTTGAAATAAGAAAGTTGGCATTGACCACTGTTACAGGACACACCCTGTATAAAAAGTTTTTATTGGAGAAAATGAGCAACTAAAAATACCAATCGACGGGTCCAAGGGTTTTTCCGAACACGCCCCCACATATTTATTATCGAATTTATTCCATATGGCTGATACACACTGTATATAAGTTATAATTTCTGTGGAATTTTAAGTGCTTTGTAAACAATTTGAAAAAACCGAAAAGACGGCCTCTAGCGTTTATTGTCAGCGGTCTGCTCCTGAAGAACAGTTACTTCTGACTGCTCTTTGAAGGAGAATAAAGGATTCCGTTACCTTAGATTCCGTAAAAGAAGATGATAGTTATAATCGTGCTCTTGGGGATATAGTGATCTATCTAAAAGTAAATGTCAATAAAATAGTAGTTTTATATAGACTATTCCACTAGAAACTTTAAGCTTCAACTTGTGATCCACTACTACGCATCATCAGTGCTAATTTTATTCGACATTTATTGCGTGGTTGTTTTGTTGTACACAATTAAACGCGTAATGTCATTAAAACATACTTCTTTTATAAATGTTTAACTAAAAATTCCCAACAAAGTTCTTTCTCTAGGTGATTTATTAAAACAGGCTTCTTTTGCCACACTAGTTATGTATGGCGTTGGCCCTGCTCCAACAGAGACATTGTAAAAAATCAAATATCTTGGCAACATTATAGATAAATATCTCCAGTGGAATAAACGAATACTGAAGTAAATTTTATTAAGCTGTCGAAAAACGTTTACCACGATCTAAATTTATTAATTATTTACCTAGTGAAGATTTTTAAAATAAGCTTTACTTGTCTCGTAAGAGGGAAGTGATGGGAATGTTTTTTTAAATGGAATATCTCAATTAGAACCAAGGTTCTAGCATCAGTTTCAGGATTTCATAAACGAAAAATTAGAGAATCTAATGAAATTTTGAACATACAAAAAACTTCAATAGAGATACGGGTTAGGGTATACATCACACCTTGAAACCGATGTTAACACAAAGTCACGGATCAGCGAGCACAATATGGGTATAAAAGCTCGCCTGAACCTTTCCGAGCTCAGATTCTGTGGAGTAAAAATCCCTAAAGATGCCTCGTGCAGTCCAAGGCGAAACGTCGGATAGTAATTCCAATTTGACACGGTCTAATCCTAAGAACCATGAGTCCTTAACATATCATATAGTATACACTTTAGCTAAGTGTTTTCAAGATATTGACAATTGAAAATTGACAGATTGAGACTCTTGAGAGATTCTAGACAAAATCTAAGTAATCGTTTTATGGCAGAACGAATTGCATATTCCGATCTCATACAATCATATTTTAGGCAAAGCTGAAGTAAAAATTCCTCTGCTTAAATAAAAATCAGAAAAAGTGGTATATCATATTGAATTGGAAAGAGACACTAGTAGAAAGACCATAAACACTAAGATAGGAATGTAAATGTATTCAAATGAATATAAATATAGAGTCTTTATAAATAGTTGTTGGGTACTATGCCAGGAACAAAGCTTCAATTTTTTACCTGTTTAAACGATAAAGTCATTATCAGTTTATCATCAGAATGTCGTAAAGTATTATTGTACATTTGAATGTTTTGAATGGCAAAAGAAGTGTCTCTATGGAATTTGGTGTAATTATATATACAACAAGCACACTTAAAGATAATCTAAAAGTAGAACAATATAATGATTCAGCAGTAGTAAAACGAAAAAGTTTATTTTTAAATACATAATAGCAATAAAATGTCAATACTATGTCAATAATACACTGCCAGTGTCAACACGCGATCGAAATATTAGTGGAAGTATTTGTCAAAGAAGCAATTTAACGATCATCTATTTTTGTTACTTTCTGTTGGCTTTTCTTTAAGTACAGATTCAGGTGTCGGCAAAGTTTGAATTATTATTCAGCAAGCATGTTTGATGCAAGTCAGATTGTATGTCCTTATCAAATTAAAAATTTTATTATTAAGATTATTAGTCTCGAAATTAGCACAGTAAAAATAGGAATATAGTAAATTTGCGTTACGTTTTGATTACCTTTTATTAAATATCTTATTAAAATAAAAAAAAACAATATCATTTTTTGCTGACGTGAACACGAGAATTCAGAAAAAAGTTTGCCTCCAGCATAATTTATTAAGGCGAAAAAATGGAAGTTTATATGGATCGAACTGGTGAATTCAGGTATTGAAAATATACTAACACACGCTCCGCTTAACTGTGTCCAAATTTGATTTTTCAAACAACGGTATGTATATCATTGATTTTTTGTTTATAGAATTCGTATCCTTTAACTTAATTAGAAGAACTTTCGTTGGTTTTTAAAAATGTTCGTTGAGGTTTAATTTGTGTGGTTGAATGTGTACGCCCTATGAAGAAAATACATGTTAAATGTGCTGTCCTAAAAATGTATAATTGTGGCATATATAACTGCTATTTTAACTAGCCCTGAGGAAGATGTTAAATAAATATCGAAACGTTGGCATTGTGAAAAATAGGGCCTTTTATTATTCTTAAAAACCAACGAAAGTTCTTCAACAGTTATTTTTATTATTTAGCTTAAATTTAGTCAAAAATGAATCTGTCCCTTGACTAGATTTCCTTGGCAGTTTAGGACTGTATTTAGATTATTAGGTGAAGTATATTGAAAGGTGTAATAAGAAAGTGACTACCAACCTTCAAGTTAGAGTGGTTTTAAAGGGAAATAGAAGATCATCGTGGATTTATTGTAATTTCCGTAGGTAGAAAGACAGCCATGGGCCGTATTTATCGTGGTAGGTACTTAAACTATATTAAACTTTAGTTATCTGTAAGCATTCGTGCTAATCACTTGTGTTAAAATAGCTTCCGAATGGCAAAGTGGCGCCCATGGTGTGAACGGAGTGTTTCTCCCTCAGTTTCTACCGACGTTTCTTTCCGTTGAAGGAATAGAAAAGATGTGTCTGTGGATGCCAAAGAAATTATTTAACCTTTAAGTACCAGAATGAACTATTTGGAAAATTGTGAACAAACGTATTGTAGAGAGAAAAATAGAAATGATAGCGGTAACTTTTCAAAGTTAGATCGAGGTGATGAAGAAGTAATACGGCTCAAAATTTACGGGCTTTACGAAGAACAAAATGTGCCCATATTGGATAATTTGCTATACAGTAACTCGAAAAAGATGAAACTGGAATTAAATGTGATCGAACTACTCTGTGGAAATGTATTAGGTGCATTGGTTTAAAAAAAAACCAATAAAAACAAATTATAATGGAATTCTTGACCAATGAGAACTTGGTATGACACTCACGATTCTCCTTCAAAATGTTGGGTCGATTCCAGTGATAAATGTAAAACGAGAGCTCCATCAAACAGAGGCAAGAGAATTACTATTTGGCATGCAGGCTCTAAAGATGGCTGGGTTCCAAATACTCTTTTTTGACATAAAAAATATTAAAGACTCTTGTGTTGATTGTCATGAGGATGCAAACGAAAGTTGGTTCCGCCAAATAGCGTTATTATAACCGACAACGCTAGTTACCATAGAAGGCAGTTATATAAAATTCCATGCTGGAAAGACACAAAAGCCAAAATTCAAGACTATATGTGTGATAATAACACTTATTTTCACGAAGATTATACAAAAAAAGCAATTAATTGAAGTGCTAAAATGTTTTAATATAAGAAAAGAGTATATATGCGACGGTTATGCAGAAAGTTTAGGGCATTCGGTGTTAAGACTTCCACCTTATCATCACATATTTAATTCAATCAAACATATGTGGCCCTAAATAAAATCCGGAATAATATTTCACCTACTTTAATTGTTAGTGTATTAAATCTTATCGAAAGTGAGGTATTAAAAATTTCTCATAAGAAAGAAGAGTTAATTATTAATGTAGGTGTTAATAATTGCGATACTGATAGTGATTTCAGTACTGAGTAATAAGTAAAATTTAATAAATAAACACAACATAATTATTTAAATGCGGGATGTGGACCTGTTTCAACAACCTTCCAAAATAACGGTACTTAATCCCAAATTATATTATTATACTACTATGAGTCAGATGGTCACTTTCTTATATATCTGAACGTAGTATACTAGCAATTATGAGTTGTGTTTTTCAAAATTAGGTTTTAAATTTTTAAATATCTGGGCTAAGATTTAAGAATAAAATTTTTGTATTTTATAAGATTTGTTTATAGACCGATTTATAAACTATTAATTGAAATTTGTTATTGTTACTTTTAATTTTGAAATAATGATAGGAGGAGACATTTTTAAACGGTTTTGTTTTATAGGTTTGTTTCGAGGTTTTGCTTGTTTATAGTTACAAGTTACCTATTAGCTACTTTTCCATTCACATAATAAATGTGTGCATACGTTAAGGGATCGGCTTTATTTTTTTCTATTTTTGGAGTTTATTGAGATTTTAGGATTAACTTTTGGATCAATATACAGTGTGGGCGATCTGTTGGTTTCTTTTTGAAATCATTATTAAAACTACACCATTCAATATTTTTAAACGATTATTGCTTTATTAAAGAAAGTACACTTAACGATTATTTATGAAAGACAATGTCATTTAAATGGCTGGCTTGGCAGTCAGTAACTCAATTTTTCAATACGTTGTCGATTGTTTGTGGCTCTATTTCACCAATTACTTGATGGATATTTTTTTTAAGTGCACCACTTGTTTGTGGATCGTTAACATGTGGATTTTTGGAACCCCAAAATCTACAGTTATGTTTATTAACGTATCCTCCAAGATGAAAGTGAGCCTCGTTTGGAAAGCCGACTTTGCGGCAAAAATTGACGTCTTGTTCCAACTCATTTATAGCCCACGCAGAGAACTGGTAACGAAGCGGATGATCATTTTGCTTCAGCTCTTGAGTGAGTTGCACCTTGTAAGCAGTATTCTCCTTAAAGACGTGCGAATGATGTTTAGTTGTTGAGCTCTGTGACGAGTTGAGGTTCTGGGGTTTTCGCGCACACTTTCGGCAACAGCCGCAATTCTTTCGACTGTACGTACTGAACGAGCAGGCGGATAGCTTTTATTGTCCACAGGCACACCACTTTTACAAACTTTTTTTATAAATTTCCGTACACCAAACGCTGAGGGGGCTTCATTTCGACCAAAAATTCGTCTCAATTTTCAAACAGTTTCTGCTACACAGCACATACTTTGGAAATAGTTTTTCAATATTTCCCAGCGTTATTCAAGCGTAAATGATCCATTTTTGTATTCAGTCACAGCGGAGATTTGACACTAAATATCTATGACTTTGCCAAGCGCGACAATCATGTCAGCCTCGAAATGACGCGCACTTCAAAAAGTAACCAACAGATGGCCCACCCGATACATACCTGTTATGGAAACTGCTGCTTTATACAGAGTTGCAAATCAGTTTATTTATTTTCGAGATTCTTTTATTTTCTCAAATTTTACATTTTTGTTAGGCGCAAAATCTTAAAAGGTTAGGTTTAAAAAAAATACGAGCAAGTTAAAGTATACGTATAAAATAAGGTACGGTTAATTATACGTTTTTTTAACTCATCTCGCGCTTAACAACTAATAATATCTTACATTTCAGTTTAATATTTCACAAATAAAAAATTGGTAAACTGCGGTAAAGTGCCGGTAATTTACCAACTTTTTTACCGTAATAAAAAAAATATATTTTAAATAATCCCATAATGTATTTAAATAAAATACCGTAATTTAACATGACTGCTCGTATTACAATAACATAATGATGGTTATGAATGGACCATTGAGGTATCTTATGGTGCCTCGTCTCATTTCTTTTTTTTTGTAAATAAAATGTTTTGCCCCTCGAAGGTGCTCGGGGTTCATTTGATTATTTCTCGTTAAGAAAATTATATCTAGCATATGAAGACATGCTAACAAGCGTGCTACTTTTACGCAACTCTCAAAGCATTATAGAGTAACGCTCGGGGGTAACATGAAGCGGGTATCTCATTTAAATATATTGCTTACACCCGTAATGATATGTTATCTTTCGTGACTTCAAAAGGGCAGAATAGGTCGTGCTAGGTGTACCGGAGGCACGTCAAAGGCGTTTCTTCAGAACTTCAAGATCGTTGATTTTGATATTTGGCTATAAGATACCGATTTTGATCAACTTAAGCAGTTAAGAAATCATGGCTCTTGGGTTTAGACCGTCTCCACTTATTTTTCAACGTTTCACCTGTAAGGCATCTTTAGGGATATTTACTTCACTAGACTAAAACACTGAATGAGCTCCCGGTGAGCAGAGTTCAACATCGACGCGTTTGCTTTGAGGTTTCTGATGTGCACGGATGATGTAGCCCCCATCTCTATTAAAAATTTTAAGGGTGCTTGATGATTTGAATAGATTCGCTAATCCTTGATTTATAATACCCGGATACTGTTGTATGATATCCTTTACATGTGTTCTCTTGGGTTGTACGACAACGGATTGAAAGATTTGTTTACTTATACATCTTTTATATTCCTTAAGCCTAATAGATATAGCTTCACCTATATACATATACTTTACCGCAAGAGCAAGGCATTTTATAACCTCCTTCTGATTGCAAAGGAAGTAAATCTTTCGGTGATCTTAAGCGTTGTCCAATCTTTTTGTGTCTTAAGGATTGTGAGACTCTTAGACCTCCGTAGAATTATTGCAGTGGTATTGTAGTGGTAGCCTTTATAAACTACACTATTTGCAGGTAGACGTTTAACATTTCTGGTGAAAAAACTAATACATCAAGTATTTTTGACTTATATTTCATATTTATCCTAAAGGTGTGTCACTACATTTAAACCTAGAAAATTAATTATTTTTAGACATTTTGAATAGCTATACTGAGAGATATTTAGAGTTAGAGATTGGTGATCTCTCTCTACAAAGTTATCAGTAATAAATCAGTTCGAATACCATTATTTATAAATCATATATGTAATATAAGCATATTTTGAAAAGTTAAGAGATGAAAGGGGGACTATCAGTTCCAACTGTTTCTCTTGGTACCTATGGAAAATTTCGAAGGGTCAATTTTGATTTGTTTTTTTATATATTATATAAAAATGATCATATTATTTCAGGACAAACAAATTTCAAATATATCAGTTACAAATAGAGTACTTCCTAAAATTGTAAACTTCTTTAAACTTTTTCTGATTAAAGATTATACAGGAAATTCCATGTAAAAAATTGTATGTTATGTTGCATACTTTATATTTTCAAAATTACTGTATATTTATTTATTCTCAACCTTGCCAACTGTACTAGCCATGGAATACTAACAATAATATTACAGAGAAACAATTAAAAATAATAAATAATAAAACAAGTAATAATTAAAGAGCAAAAAAATAATATTAATCCAGTCAAAATTAATTTTTCTTTTTTAAATTTTAGAGTTTATGTTTCCTAAATGTAATGGTAATTTATTATAAATTAAAATACCTTTATATAGTAGGGATTTTTATTTACAAAATTGCTTCGAATATGAATTGTATTTATTAAATTTGTTTGCCGTGTCATGATTAATCTACTGTAAGTGTTTTTTCTAAATCTCTTATCAGATTTATTTTTTATATAAGTACTGAAAATGCAATTTTATTAATTATTAATATGGTTAGTATCTAACCAAATTTTGTACACAATTTTATCGCTGATTACAAGAAATTTAATAATTTTATTTTGTAAAATATAGAAAGATTTTCTCTACAAATTTGTTAATATATTTTGGTATGGGAAATAGTAAAAATATTAAGAGAGAGATTACTTTATACCGCAATCAATTGGTACAAGATACCCCAAGATAAAATTTAAAAATTTACTTTTACGTTCTTGTTTTTTGGAGTCCTCTCTATGCTCAATAAAAAGAAATATATTGCTGGGTTGAACACGCAACTTTTGTTTAAATATATATGCTGTAATAAAAAAAATCTTACATAAACTGGTCTAAAAGTAGGTGGTTCCCTTAGGTTCCTTAATATATGCCTGCATTTAAATATTTCAAACCTAATAAATAGTTCAGTATTAATTATATATTTATTTTTATAATGATATTTTTCTAAGTATGTAACAAAACCTATTAGAAATTTTAATAATTTTGTTTTAACACAGAATAGGTACCTTCTTGTAAAAGATAGATATTAAAGAACAGTTGAAACTTAAAACATATTTAATTCACAATAAATGTTGGCTAATACACCAAAAACTAGTCCACTATATTATCTTACTATATGACGATACACTTATTACTATTGACAGTATACATTAATTTTTTAGATTATAAAGAAAAAACTCAAGTTCTTTGTTTTATGTGTGTTACTTTGAAATAGACATTGACGTCAAAAGCGTAGTTCTGGAGAAGAAGAATATATTATATAAAATATACTAAAATTTTTCACTGCACTCACTTGTAATCATTAAGTTTAAATCAGGGTTTCTTGAAATCCCCAATTATTTGTCAATCTTCTGGATTACAGAAACATAGCAGGTATTAGGTACAATAATTATCAAATCTGGCCAACTCATACTAGCAATGCCGCTTTATGTTCTCTTTAATAAGTGTTCAAAAGTAGTATAATACGACTATTGTGGTTTTCTAGACAGGTCTGAAAGCTGCAGCTGCTTGATTCTTTATCACCTTTTTCATTAGTTCCACAATTTTATATATATATATATATATATAATATATATATATATATAATCAATAAACAGAAGCTACTCACTCTTTCCTTGTTTTGTAAGCTTTCAACGTCAAGAAAATAATTTTTAGGTTAAGGGTAATTGTCAAATCGTAGTAAAAAATATGGCCTACTTGACGTTAAACTATGCACGTAATTTGCCATTTATGAAATGATCGCTACTTCTAAACACCTTTGTGTTGTTTCGTTAAGTCATGTGATTTAGCGATCGCTAACTTAGCGTTCGTTATCTCCAAAATCGCACCCCAGTACTGTGAGGCACAGCCGGCTGAGGATTGATGTAATACGTCGACTTTTTCTCGTTTGGGTGTGTATGAGATATCATGGGAAAGAGGAATGCGGAATCTAACCAACTTAACTGCAGTTTACTATATACTATATATAAGAAAATTAACCATCTTATCCGACTCATGACAAGACTTTGCAGCGGATGTGTAGCTAACAGGAGAAGGTTCAACACTTCCTTCAACAACATTATTAAAAGTAATTTAGGACTTATTTGCACAGTACAATTAAAGGTAAATTACTTATATAGTTCATATGTCCACTTCTTTACTATTCATTTAAAATTTCCACATTTTTTTAGTTTTATTTCATGTGCGGTAAAAAGGTAGATACCTTTTTATATATATTCTAAGACTCATGATTTATTTAGCTTATCGTAGCCAAGGTTTTCTCCATATAAACTTCGGCTTTCATTTTTAAACGTTCTTCTTTCAAATAAAGAAACGTCTCAATATCAAAATATAACATGGTCCAAATGTTAAATAGGACTTAAATTTGGCAAAATTATATTTGATATTTTCGGTTTCCGATATTCTTCAGAAAAAAATTCCATCTCAAGAATCTGATCAAATATTAAATGATAGCTTGAAATATCCTGGCGGAGAAATAAAAATAGCGATCGATAGATAAGTATGTTTGCTATAGGAACACTAAATTATATGCATATTATTTATGTGGGAAAATTATGCTTTATATTCTAGTTGGTTATAAATTCTAGTTTTTCAAAGCAATCCTGACTTATAAAACAAAAAAATAAGTATTTTCTTTAAAGATAGAATTGCCCCTTTGTAGGGTTTCTTTCAGCATTTCTCCTTCACAAACACTTCCACTATATTTGGTAAAAACACGTAACATGTTTCTCTACACATTGGCTTCTGCGGGCGTTACATCTCGAATGAATAAATAAACTTATAGAATAGAGAAATATTTATATAACTAGGTGTAATACAACGATTCGGAAAATTTAAAACATAAAAGTTAGGGAATTTTTAAGTACTAGCTATCAACTTAAACTACATAAAATTATTAAAATATATTTAACTGAGGTGAATTGTTGAGTTCTACCTGATCGTTTAACAAACAATTTGAACGTTTGAGCTTATTTGTCTCTAGAGACTCCAGTATATTCAATTTATAACCCTTATTTTCTTTGTCTAAAATTTTAAAATTTTGCTTGATTTGTCCTTGATGAAATTTTTTTTAGAAATTTACCTATTTTAGAGCTAGAATTACATATATTGGATATAACTTTGTATCGAGCTTTGTATGCAGTTGTATTTTCATTGATATTGGAGTTAATCATATTTATAGTTTTTTTATATAACTCTGTAGAATTTTATCAATTATATTAATTGAATATCCATGGTTTATTGCAGTCTCTTTGATTATGTTTAACTCGGTCTGAAAATTAGTTTTTTAGAGGTAGGGAGATTAGTCTGACAAGCAGCTAGTTTATGTTGAATTGGATGACATGAGGAGTTGTGTATGGTAGTATCCATATGTGAAGGTTTATGATAAACAGAAAAATCATCTTTATTATTTAATCTATTAGATTTTAAAATTGGTATTTTAATATCTAATATAAGTATTTTAATATCTAATAGGATGGCGCTGAAAAGAAAGACACTGCTGGTCTGATAGGAAATCCTAGTTTATAAAGTTTAATTAAAGAATATAATTTTGGAGGTTGTGGGTTCATAATTGTATACCTACTAACGTTTCTATCATCAAACAAAGTTATAATTTTTAATGCAAGTTTTAATTGTTTGCTGAAAAAAATCTGTAGGATTATGTTTTAAATTCTGATATTTGTTTGGGTTAAGAAAATCTAATGTTTTGTTAATATAATCTATCATATCAATAACAACTACAAAGTTATCTTTGTCGGCTTTCGTAAATATAACATTTTGTGACTTATTTTTAGTTTAGCTGAAGAATATTTAAGAAATTCTTTCTTAACAAGTGTAGAACCTTAAAATTTTAGAGATATATTTGAAGGAATGTGTTTAAGGCAGCAGCTAATAATTCTCTGTTTTTCGTTGGAGTTTGTTCAGGAATATTGTATTTAAACACTTCTAGTAATAATTTTATTTCGGTGAAGGTTCTTAAAAAACTTATTAAAAAAGAATTTCTTAAAAATTCTCAAATTCAGAAATTCAATGCCAAAAACATATTAAAAATAAATTAGAAAATTTTATCTTTACGAAAGCTGACAAAGACAACACTATAGTTGCTATTGATAGGGTAAACTATATTAACAAAATATTAGATTTTCTCTCGGATTTTCTTAACCCAGACAAAAATCAGATTGTAAAACATAATCTTACAGATCTTTTTCAACGTTAAAATTAAAACTTAACAAAAATTAAGAGTTTGTTTGATGATAGAAACGTGAGTAAATACACAATAATGAATCCACAACCACCAAAATTATATTATTTAATTAAAATTTATATACTGGGACTTCCTAGCAGACCAGCGGTGTCTTTGTTTTCAGGGACATCTTATAAAATATCTAAAAACATTATTCAAATATATACAGACTTTTCAGCAAAATATCAAAGTAAAAACTCGTTAGATTTAGTTAATAAAATTAAAAATATTCATTTACTAAATAACGCGAAACCAATCTCGTTTGACGTCACTAATCTGTTTCGTAGTATTCCTGCTAAAGATACCATTAAACTAGCAGAAAATCTTTTAAATAAAAAATCAGTTAATTGTGTTAAAAAAACAAGGAATATTATACTTACTTACCGAATGTTTAGAACAAAACTAGTTCGAACTTAATAATAAACTTGATACTAGCACAGAAGGTTTAATTGTGGGAAATCCATTAAGCCCCTTACTTTCTGAAAAAATTTTCTAGGAAACTAAATCCACAAACATCCATATATTGAACATTTTTATATTGGCATAGATATGTTGATGATGTTGAGCATGTTTTACAGGAACTTAACGGCAATTAAATATTTTTCTCGAATATATATAACCTTCATCCTAAAATAAAATTTATAATTGAATTAGAATCTGACAACAGTATTTCCTAGATTTAACGATCAAAAGAATAAATAATAAACATGATTTTTTCTGTGTATCATAAACATTCACATATGGATACTACCACACACAATTCCTCATGTCATCCAATTCAACATAAACTAGCCGCTTTTCAGAGCATGATTCACAGACTAATCTCCCTAGCTCTAAGGTAAAACTAATTTTCAAACCGAGTAAACAATGTATATTTAATTAATACAATTGACAAAATTCCACAAAAAAAAGTTATATAAAAAACTATAAATATGATTTACCATAATATCAATGAAACTACAACTGCATACAAAGTTATATCCTATATAGTTAATTTTAGCTCTAAAATAGGTAAATTTCTAAACGGTTAGATATTAGAATAGCATATTAAAACAATAATTCTTTAAGTAAGTGCCTTAAAAATAACAAAACAAAATTTCATAAACGTGAACAATCAGCTGTATACCAACTAAATTGTGGAGATTGTGACAAAACGTATATAGGTCAAACAGGCAGATATTTGGTAAAAGAATAGACGAGCACTATAAATGTTTCATCAAGGGAAAAACCAAATCCAATTATAAAGCCCACTTAATTGAGGCCGGTCAAACCTGATAAAAATTTTGAAATTTTACACAAAGAAAATAAGGTCATAAATTGAAAATACTGGAGTCTCTAGAAATAAATAAGCTTAAACGTTCAAATAGTTTGTTAAACGATCAGGTAGAACTGAACAATTCACCCATGTTAAATATATTTTAATAATTTTAGGTACTTTAAATTTATGGCTAGTACTTAAAGTAAAATCCCAGTCTTTTGTATTTTAAAATTATATAATATTATTATGTAATATGATTTATAAATCTTAGTTTTTAAATTCGGGTCTCATTTATATAAATTAGCCTTAAAGTAAACAAAAAACAGTAAATGCACATAAATAAAAAGTTGTATTCCTGCAATAACAACAAAATATTAACGACAGTTCTATTTAGGCAACGATAAAGGTTACCTAAAACGGTTATGACGTACAATACGGCTACTTTGAAAAAAAAAAGAGAAAAATATTTCCTTTTTAATTTACTCTGTATAACGCCCACAGAGTTTTGCGAACACTTTCATTTACAAAAAAATAAAAGTAGATACATACACCTACTTGGAATACAAAAGTTTTTAAAGATCGGATAACTCGTTCTTGCTTCATCCAAGTTCACGTATAGACAAGAAATTCAATATCATTCAATTTTCTCCTTGAATTTATAATGCTTTTCTTTTATTGAGATATCATTTTGTTCCGTCAGCTTCAACTCGTACCACTTCATTTTTGTTATCTTAAATTATATTCACAATTAAAGATAAATGAAAATACTTAGTATTAATCTCAGATCTGAAATTAATTTTGACTTTTATTTTTAATCGCCTTTGCTTAACTAGTGTTGTATATTTGGTTGTGTTTCGTTTTAATTTAATGTTTAGAGATCTGTATCACTGTCACTCTCACAAGGTTTGGATTAGCCGCAAGTCAAACCAGAATATTTTTTATTTCGAAATTTGATATTAGTAAATTATATTGTTTCTAGTTTGAAATTGCTAATACAACAATTTGCTTTGGAATATGCATGTTAAAGAAATTGGGTAAACTTAGAGTTGAACATGTTTATTTAAATTCCTAGGTAATTATGTTAGTGACTTTATAATTTATTCTAGTTAATCTCGTTTTACGTTTCGTATACAGGGTGTCAAAGTTTCAATTTTTTTCTCGTTTTTTGCGTTTTTTTTCTAGTTCCTTCTGAGCCAATTAGTTCAAATTTAAAAAATGTGTTACTTTTAAGAACCTCTACGATAAAATATCAAAATCGTGGATGGTAGTATACAGGGTATTACATTTTTTGCACCACCTACAAGTTTATCTTGCGGAATTTTTTTTGAGCACCCTATATGAATTTGTATTAGAATTCATACACACTGTATGAATTCTGATATAAAATTTAAATTCTTTGTTTTGTTCATTTCTTTAGCTCTTTCGTATTATGCATTATTCTCGTATCTACCACAGTTTTCGACTTATTTGCAATAATCGATGCATTGCATCGATGGCATGTAGGCGAAATTAAGCAAAAAATTAAGAAACTGGTTTTATTTTAAATCAACCGACATGATATTGAATAATCAGATAAAATTATTACGGTTAAATTAAAAATAAAACAAAATTATAGAATATATAATATGCTAGAATGCAAGAATCAAGTCTTCGTCTCATGGACTGACGGACTCTGTCAAATATTCCAGGAGTATTGCGAATGATGTCGCATGAAGCTATTATTCTGTTTCTTAAATCTTCTTCTGTCTGGATTGGGGTCTGATACACCAATGTTTTCAGGTGTCCCCAGAAAAAGAAATTCAGGCTATTCAGATCTGGAGATCTAGGGGGCCATGGCTGAGGTCCTCCTCGCCCTATCGTGCATGAACCACATTTGATTTCTAAGAAGAATTGGCACGTGTTCTAGCAATACCGGGAGTTCGTCTTCGAGAAATTGACGATAATATCGTCCGTTTAGCCTTGCTGGCAGAAAAAATGGACCTATCAAATAATCTCCAATAATGCCGGCCCACACATTTACTAAAATTTGTTGCTGGAAATTATTTTCATGTATCGAATGCGGATTCTCTTCTGTCCAAAAATGATTGTTATGAAAATTACGTATGGCATTCCTAGAAAAATTTGCCTCATCGCTAAATAAAATCGTGTTTCCAAATAGTGGATTTTGGGCTAGCATTTATAAGAACCCCTGGTAAAAATTTAAACGGAGTGGAAAGTCACGTGGGAGAAGAGCTTGAACCCTTTGGATGTGGTAAGGGTACATTAAGTTGTCTAATAAAATTTTCCATACAAGCACAAATGAAATGTTAAGTGTTGCTGCAATTTTCCTCGTACTGGTAGCAGGATCATTTTCTACTGCATTCAGGACTGCTTCCTCGACTTCAGGAGTCCTAACCGTTCTATTTGCTCCTGCTAAATGAGTGGATTTCTTGAATGATCCATTTTCACATAGCCGATTATGTACCTTTGCAAATGTTTGTCTATTGGGCACCATGCGATTTGGATATTTCTGTTCATAGAGTCGTCAGGCTTCATAACAATTGCCGTTGGCAAGTCCATAAATGAAATGAATTTCTGCATATTCTTGATTTGTGAATTCAACCATCATTAAACAACTCGAAACAACTACGGAAACGTCAAACAAAAAAATATTTCTTACAAAATGTCAGATTAAAGAACAGAATTAACAAATGCCCTGCCTCAGCCTACTACCTTTTTTTCCAGTTTCATTATTTAGCCTACCCTTAATTTGCATCTATGGCAATTATTGCAAAATACGAAAGAGCTAAAGAAATGAACAAAGAATTTAAATTTTATATCAGAATTTATACAGAGTGCTGCAAAAAAATGTAACACCCTGTATACTAATATCCATAATTTTAATATTTTATCGTAGAGGTTCTTAAAAATAATACATGTTCTATATTTGAACCAATTGTCTCAGAAGGAACTGGAAAAAATCGCAAAAAACGAGAAAAAAATTGAAACTTTGACACCCTGTATAAAGAAAATGGTGCGTTTTTGACCATGTATATATTAAGATTTTTCGAGTACTATCACCCCCTGAAATATGTCTACGACATGTACGGTAAAAGTTATTTTTAACAGAAACTAAAAAAAACTGTGCATCCTAAATATGTCCTCGCTTTTGACCAGTCGTGGACAAGTATAAAAGTTATGCAATCTTGATCACTTCACAATATTCAGTATAACATGTCTTCTGTGATAGTGCTGCTGTCTCATCAGCAAAGGATTTCAGTGCTGAGTCACCATCTTCAGATTACTCCCACAAGACACTATTACCTATATTGCCTCCAGAGAGGATGTTGAAGCTTGGGTTGTGGTTCGAATAAGCTCCATCCCTCCAGTACAGAATAACAGAATTTGGTGAAACCTACTCGTATTAGGCAGTTGACCTGATGAGATCGTAATTACCCAATGAAAGAGCTTCCGTCGATAATTTACCGGGTATACCCGTGTTAGATTCTGTATTATGTACTTTTCAAACAGACATCGAGAATTTAGTATCTGTATCTGGCCCGAAATTACGCTCCCATAGAAATAAATTAACGGAATATACTTAAAAGGCGAACCCAATACTTATATAATTCAAGCCGTGATAAATTATTATGACAGTCGCTACAAGCACATTCCGCGGCTGACCCAAATGCAACATTTACAAATATATCAACATTTACAGATATCCCCTATCAAAACATTTTTCTGTGCATATTTAATATTGATGATTTGAAATTTTCCTGGAGAAATTTTCTACCCCACGTGATGTCAAATTATAATAAAGAGATAGCATAAACATGGGTATCAACTGTCAAATGTCGTTATCATCCTAGATTAGTTTGGCTGAATTTCTGAAACAGTAAGAAAGGGGCTTCGGAATCTTTAGGTATATGAGTAAGTAATCGCTTTTAAAAAGAGAAAGCCTTGTAATCTAGCTATGCTTTATTTCTATTCTCCTTTTTTTACTTCCCTCCTTCTCCGATTTTTTTTTCAGATCTTTACGTTTCAAGGTCGCTAAATGCTGAAAAACATGTTTTGTCAATTCCGTCGGTCTGTCTGTCTGTCTGTCTGTCTGTCTGTTCGCGGCATTGCTAAAATATTACTAATCCGATTGACTCAAATTTTGGTCAAATATTAAGGGGCATATGGGGATGACCTGGTAAAAATTGTGGTACAAATTTAAGATGACGGAACAAAATGGCAGCCAAATAAAATGTCTGTAATCGTGAAAAAATCACCAGGTTTTACATATTTACGTTCTGGCGTCGCTAGATGCCAAAAAATATATGTTTCATCAGTTCTCTGATGGCTGTCTGTTTGTCTGTCTACCACTTCGCGTCATGGTTAAAAACTACTTACCCGATTGACTTTATATTTTGCTCAAAAATTAAGGGTCATATGGGGATTTTTATCCGATTTACCTTAAATTTTGCACAAAAATCAAGTGGTACATAGGAATAAACTGGTGACATTTTGGTATGAATTCAAGATATCACAACAGAATGGCGGCCTAATATACTAATCCAATTTACCTAACATTTTACACAAAAATCAAGTATTATGAGAACATCAACTTAAACATTAGATTAATTTCAAATTAATTTAGCATTAAGTGTGATATAGAGATAAACTGTAATGTAAAAAATCTTCTTATTCAATTGATTTTAATTTGCGAATTCAACATGGTGGAACAAAATGACGGTGTATGTCAATGTCACTACAAACTGTTAAAATAGTTCCGGGTAAAGGAAGTTTACCCATTTTTTAATTTTATTAATTTAATTAATTTAAAAATTGCTTTTTGATTGCTATTATTTTATTTAATTTCACTTTGGAATTAATGATGGTTTAGACTATGTAAATAACTCTATGAAAAGTAAAAAAAAATAAATTCGCCATTATCCAAAACTTCCTTCATCTCTAGGTACAGATAACACAATTTATATATGAATATAAATATTTGGTAATAGCCGAGGTAATAACTTTTAAAATTCTAGAAACTGTAATTTATTTATTTTTTTTAATTATTACCAAACAACTATATGGATTCATAGAATGTTAATCTGTGTGTAAAGGAATTCTCTACGAGGGATATTCTGGTTAAAGGCGAATTGATCGATATTTTTCCGACGTTTTTCTTAGCAAAATTTTGAGATTTTAGATTTCAGTTGGTGTTTCAAATCAATGCATTCCTTATTTCCCTAATAAGTAGTATTGTAATCATCCGAGATTTTCCAGATCTTTACGTTTCAGGGTGTAGGCATACCTACACTCGTGTAAAAATAATATAATGTATGGCTAAGCTGCAAACCATATAATAAAATGATGAGGGATGATTAAAATGACAGCAAGTTATCCACAGTCTGTCTTCAATATACAAACCGCAAAATATATAGATGCATCAAAACATAATTTGATCTTATTCGATCTCGTCTCGAAGATTTATTGGCTATAAAAGCATAGTATCTGTTAACCACCAGTGGAATATAATATCATCTAATGTTTTTTACTAGTCCTTTTTATTTGTTTTGAACCTTGAAAGCAGGATTGGGTTGGCTGTTACTTGATCGAAATACATATTATAAATTTAAACAACAAAAAATTGTAGATTTCCACTATTTATTTAATAACTTCGCCATAACATTGGTTTAGGTAGGTAGTACTTTCTTCAGATGAAATGTTATACACATGTAGTACACTTACATATATATAAAATATTTTACCGTAACCTAATTACAATATTTTATAATCGCTTACAAGTTCAATGATGGGGGAACCGCTTAAATCGTTTAAAAGTTTAGCTGTATACTTTCGTTTATTGATTTCCATGCTTTCAAGATAATTATGTTTTATGGATTTGTTTTCTACGTGTTAAATTTTAAAATTGTCGTTAAAATTGATGCATAATTGGAATTAATTCTATCTTGTTTTATTGTTTTATCAAAAAATCTGCCTGTTTGACCTACGTATATTTTAGGACATGATCCACATTTTGAAAGATATATGATTTTTAATTTTTATCTGTATATTTGTTACTTCTAATAAGTTTTCCTAAATTAATATTTGTTTTATATCCAATATTTAGACCGTTTTTGTGTAATCTTTCAGAAATTCGGTTTATCCAATTTCCGTGTAGGTAATTGTTTTACATTGATGTTTATCATTTTTATGATTTGAGTAGACTAGTTTAATTGCTTTTTTATATATTGCCTTAGAAATAAGTTTGTCTGTTATAGAAGAATCAATATCCATTATTTACGGCGTTCTTAATGACATTTAAATGTTTATTATAATTTTCTTCTGGCATAGGTACGTTTAAAATCGTGAAGGAGTGAAATGCTGCCATTTTATGTTCAAATGGATGAGTAGAAGTAGCCTGAATTATCGTATCTGTATTTTTGTATATTAGTGATCGTTAGACCTAGAAAATTAATTATGTGACTATATGCCAAAAGCTAATATGTAAATATTATCGGTTTATAGATAACGATGCTCAAGTTTTTCATGCAGTTCGAAATGTTTATTCATAATCAAGGGTGTTTCTAAAAAATATATTATCTGAGCTATATTTATTTTTTACCATAATTGGGAAAAAAAGTTACGTATCAAGTTTTGGCAAAGACTGAAAGTGCACATGTGAACATACCATATAATGTCACGTTCACATTGTGAGTTACAAGTTATCAGGTTTTACCATATAAAAAATTGAACAAAATAGCATCTTAGACAAAAAATTCAAAATCAAATTAAAAAAAAATGACATATCAGCTTTTGGCAAATAACAGAAATTATTTATTTTGTTCTTTTTCTATTGGACTTAAAGGATTATCCATTATTAAACCGTGTTTAGAAATGAAAAAGGAGTTGTTGAATTCAAGTTAATTCTGATCCAGACTAGTTGAAAGTGTTTCCAAAGGTATCTATATCACAATTATACAAGAATTTAAGTAAGGCGATTTTAGGATAATGCTTATTGCGTTTTCAGCGCACTTATAAAAGGAAGTGATAACACTTCTAAACACAGTTTAATATTTAAAAAGCAAGGAACAGCGTTAAAAATAAATGCTTACTTGGTCAGGTATATTTGAATATGAATATGACCAAAATATTATTTAGTGACTAATAAAACTCGTGGTCATGATATTTAGAAATTATTATAATACAATTAATATATTTACCATGATTTTTCCCGGTATTTTATGACATACATAGAATTAGCAATATTTCACAAACGACTAAAATAATATAAACATTATATTTATATTTAAACTAAAAAAAGGGGGTGGGTCTTCACTTTATGCTGTATGACTCTGTTCATAGTTATTTGTCCGTTGCTTTTATTTGGGAATAATTACGATATTACGACAATTATGATATATATATAATTTGTGATATCTTTCACAACCTTTGATAGAAAGAAGAACTCATGACAAGGTAAGTTTCGGCAAAGACCTGTTGTACTTCGAATAGGATAGAAAGTCCATCACGAAGTTTTATAAAGTCCCAACACCAATCGCTTGTATCGCCGTTTGTTTATAATATTAGCTCCCATGCAGCAAGATTTGGCACGCTGTTGCCAATAGCGCAATTTAGGTTTACTTGTTTAGAAATAATTTAATGCGTATTTCAAAGGCTGTTTTTCCCAAGTCGTGATATGACTTGAGTTCCGTGGAAATCTGATAAATCTCAAATCTGCTGAAAGACGGCGAACTTGAGATCCATTTAGGTGATCTTTTTTTATCCATTGGTTGGTTTGCCTATTATTTATAATAAAAAAAAACGATAACACTAACGAAATTTTTCAGACGTCACAAAAATTGTTGTTCTGAAAATATCATTTCATATGTTTTTTGAGTTTTTTAGAGCACGAATTTCAATTTTGGCATTTTTATTTTTGACAAGTTGTATTGATGATTTTCTATAAATATGTGTAGATATGTAGATGTAGATAGCACTTTTTATATATCTAATATAAGTTACCGTAATTGTTGCAAGATACTTCAATATTTCTATTTTATTAGGGATGTCCAAAATTTTAATCATGGTTTAGGTCTCGATAACTTTGAAGCTGTTAGAAGGTATAAATAAATAGAACTAAAAAGGGTGAAATAAAAAAAATGTGAAAAATTAAACCGACTTAAAAAAACTGAAAAGTAAAAAATTATATTTTATTTCCTCTTGAAAAATTACCTTTAAGAAGGTCAAATTTCAATTTAAAATATTATTTTTTTTACTTTTCAGTGTTTTTTTAGTGAGTTTTATTTTAACCCAACTAACAAATTGCAAGTGTGCAGTTTTAACTCCCTCTTTAAACTACAAAAACTTGTTATTTTATTAATTATTTCCCCTCCTCTATAGGATATACAAGAGGGATCGAATCTTAATAAACAAATAATGTTATCGGATGCACTTTTTCTCCGCTATATATTTACCAGAGGGATTATTTGCACAAGTTCTCTGTCAAAAAAATAAAAGAAGCAATTTTCAGGGACGTGACAGGGTGACTGTGCCTTTTTCAAAACTCTCGACACTCTCTCTGTCCTTAATTCAGATTTTCAAGTCCACCGGCAAATCGCATTTGCGTCTGGCCACCCTCTATTTGTGTCTAGTGAATAAACACTCCGAGGCATAGACATCGTGAAAAGTTTAAAGGAGTGCAAACTATCGGTAAATATCTAAATGTCCGAATGTTTTTATTTTATTTGCTTGAAAATCTTCCAAGTCCTCTTCTGCCGGTTAGAATTGTTTCGCTCTTCATGCGGACCGCGTGTAAATTGTTGGCATGTTTCTGTGCTCAACCCCCTTAACTGTTCGGGGTTGCCGTTTCTTGAGTTTTTTTGTGTCGACTTGTCACTCATTCTATATTTGTGGTTTACAATTAATCCGCTGTATAGACGAACTTATACATGCATATTTTTGGACAATAATGAAGCTTCAATATTTTCAAAAATAATTAAGATATTGAGTTGCGGTTTGCCTTGTACTAGTATAGTGTTGTATATGGTATGGAGACCATAAATGCAGAGGTCTACGAGAGATTGTTATGTAAAGCTTTTTTTTCTTCTCAAAACGGTTAAACGATAACTATTACACTGTGGTCAATTAAGAAATCATGGTTCTTGGGATTAGACCGTGTCAAAATGGAATCACTTTCCGACGTTTCGCCTTCGATTGCACGAGGTATCTTCAGGGATCTTCACTTCACGAGATCGGAACACTGAATGGGCTCGGAGAGACCCAGGCCGGCTATTTATAGTCGACCTGTGTTTACCGAAGCGTGATTCAGTGTAACGATCGGTTTCCACGTATGATGTAGACTGAAGCCCGTATCTCTATTAAAATTGTTAGGATGCCTATAAATTTCAATAGATTCTCTAATTTTGCGTTTATAGAATCCCGAAACCGATGCAAGAACTTTGGTTTCTTTTACATTTATGACATGTCCAGTAGAATGTTGATGTTCAGATAGATACAGCAGATCGTACATTTGTTTCTATCTGATACATCGTTCATGTTCCTTAAGCCTAGTCGATATGGATCGTCCAGTTTCTCCAATATAGACATCACCACAGGAACAAGGAATTGCATATACTCCTTCCGTTTGAAAAGGAATAATGTCCTTTGGCGATCGCAAACAAAAGTCCAATTTTCTTGTGTGTGTTGAAAATTGTACGTATGTTGGACCGTCGAAGTAACCTTGCAATCTCGTCTGTGGTATCATTTCGTGGAGTAGGATTATTGTATTTTATAAATGATCGTCTAATATCATCAGTGCAATATCCATTCCCTCTTAAAGCTTCAGTCAGTTTCTGTGTTTCCGATTGTAAAGAATTTTTGTTACAAATCGCGAAATTCTCGTATCATTTTTTCGTTTGTGGGTAAATTTAATGTTGTAGCTTCTGAAATAAAAAAAAACATTTTTTTACAAAAAAAAACATAACAGATTCTGTATATGTATATAGTTCTTTAGCATAACTACATAAGCTGTGGGTCATATTAATTTGCCACCTTCACTGCGCATTCAAATGATGATAATGTAATATGTTTGTTTGTTACCATTTTCAAGCCTAACGCCTGAAACCTCAAGACATTTTCTGTTTTTGTCTCACTTCTTTTATTGTATAACATGCAGAAATATAAAGTAAATTAAAATTTCTTACTGACACTAAATGTAGCAGAAACGACATTTCAAATTTTGAAAAGCTCATCAACTTGATTTTTGAAGTGCAGACATGCAAGCAAAACATTTTTTATATCTTTATGCCTTTGCAAAACATACAATAAAGGTCTTGAGATATGTATTTAATATAAATTTTTGTAATTTGCTTCAGTTCCCTTAAAGTAAAAAAAGGTCTTAAAAAATATATAACCATATAAAATACCAAATTTCTGTGCAAATGTGGACCTCCCGATGTTTAGCATATTTTTTCATTGTATATGCACACGCTGTCAAGATACCTATATCTTTTAGAAAGTATATCCGTAAAAAAATTTTATTAAAAAAGAATTTGAAATAATGAAATTTAAAAAAAAGCATTGAAATAAATGACCCATTTTGTTACTTTTAAAAATTGTCTACCAGTAGTTTTAATAATAGCTGACGGTACAAGAAACTAGCAATTCCACATAGAATGAACATGGCGAATCGTTTTCGGAGAAACTTTTAGGTGCCAACACCATCATGTTTCATGTAGAAACAAGCATTTGTGATCAATACTAATAATCCATATTTTGCTTTATTTTTGTTTTTTGACAGGTATACACACAGACACAAGCCACACGGACTTAAACTAACCTTTAACTCTTACAACGAATAAAAAGAGATAATGAAACTGAAATCGCTAACTGTCTGCCAGTCTGAATAGTTCCGGCCAATGGCCTTGGATTGAAAAAATACGTACTTACTGAGTACTGGGAAAAATATATCAACGTATATCAATCACAATCCTTCCCAGCAATACTGAATGAAAACATATGCAAAAGACGTTTTTAAGTTAGTTTATATGCCTTCTTGAAATTTTCTGAGTATTGGAGCAAATTGTTTGAATTTATTTAGTAATGGTTTTAGTATCTTGTGGAAACTAACATTATATCTATATGTTCTTTTAAAACGTCTCCAAATAGAAAAATGTGACACCTATGTGCATTATACATACATATTTATAAAACCTTTAAAAAAGGTTAGATTACTAAGAAGAAATAAACTTAATATAAAGTTTATCGAGAAAATGTTTACATGAATAGCCTAAAAATGATGTATTAGTAACGTTTTAAAAGACATTTTTTTTAACTATAAACACGCGTTTGATTTCATAATGCAAAACCGTTTTTCAACCTATGTCACGTTAACATGCCGTTGACTATTGCGCACAGAGGCTCGTCAAAAGTTAAGCGGCACCGGAGTCTTTCCTCATAATTTATCGTATTCCCATTGACAACACTATGTAATAGAACGTTCTTTGCCTTCCTTTAACACATTGCCCCTTATGGCAGAGTTTTTCTCAAATTGCTCGGGTGTCTTTAAAGATAAAGATATCAAACCTAGTATATTTACTCGTACATTTATTATCCACAAGGAGAGGCCCATTTGATGAGCGTATAATATACAGGGTGTTCCATTAAAAAAAAATTGTGAACCTTTTTAAGAACATGTTTACTTGATATAATTTAAAAAAAATAGGCACCAGGCAGAGATTGGGTCGAAAACATGCTGAAGATGTAGTCAGTTATATATCGTTCATTCCAAAAAAATAGTGACACATCTCAAAATTATTTTATTTTGAGTTAACATGGAAAAGATCTTTTAAGAGGATTAAAGATAGATGGCCCTAGTGTCGTTACAAATGTGATATTAGCTGAATTATTTAATACTTTTAAAAGATCTTTTCCATGTTAAGTCGAAATAAATGAATTTTGAGATGTCTTACTATTCTTTCGAATTAGTGATATGTAATAAAATGTATTTGAGTCAGAGATAAAAAACATACCCAAGAATATATTGAAAAATTAAAACGGTTAAATAAATAAACATAGGATTTAAAACAATGTTAAAAATACAGTAAATTTAAAATTCTGCTATGCTATTTTAAAATTTATATATGCCCTTGGCCGTGTTTTCGAGAACTACTGCCAAAGTCTAGGCTAATGGCACAATTTATTTTTTGGTTGGTTGTAACAAGTATAAGTTAATATTTTTTAAACATCCTGTACACAAAAATAATAATTTTCTATAAATAACGTAATAAACTTTTATAGTTAAAATTTGTTTTCTATCTCTTAAAATTATTCCAGTATTGGGGGTGGCGATTTATGAAGAAAGGCCCCGTACAAGGTAAAATCAAAAAGTAATTTAGGAGTTTAAAAATAAAGAAAATTTGAAATGCTAAAACCGGACTATTATTACCAAAATGTATGTAAAAATTATTAGTTAGTTTACGCTAAATAGATTTTTTAAATATATATAATGGTGGCGCGCATGTTTTGACAAACCTGTATGTACAATAATCATGTTAAAACATTTATATGCATTATTCTTGACCACAACTGAGGTAAAAAAACAATTGTTTAATGCACACAGAAGGTGAAAAAAATTTACAATTTCTTTAAAAGAAATATCTCAAGAACCGAAAGAAATTTAAAAAATCGCAAAGTGTAGATTCTCTAAAATAGATTGAAAGTAATTATAAAACATCTCATTTTGTAACAGCAACATCGTTTTAAAAAAACGAGAAAATGGCAAGTTATTACATTTACGACATCTATACCATAAACTCTATGCTAATACTATATTAATTGTCATTAAAAATATTGAAACGCCATGCATTTGCATGTATAAGTTTGTCGTCCCGAATTCTTAGAAAAAAAAATCCTTTACTTAATACTCGACTTAATACATTTTGTCAAGCATTTTGTATATTCAACATCTCAATGTATTTTCGCAGCCTCTCTCATGTGATATGCGGGAGATCCTAAAATCTGATCTGAACGCCTGTTACAAATCGCAGGTTTTTCCTCGACATAAAAAAATAAAATACGTTTTTGATTTTAGCATTCATTAAGAAAAATATCCAAGATGGTATAGCATATTTTGAATTACAATTTTGATTGAAAACAAAAAAGTTAAAATGCTGAAACCATGGATTCAAATAGGCAACTGAAATCTCAATAAACTATTTATAAGAAAATAAACTTATATAAATAAATGGTTTAAGAAAACGATGATGTGTTATATATTGTCCATATTAAATCTCACCATCGTTTTCTGTGATATATACACTCTATTCACAGGTGGCTATCTTCTTAATAATAAAATATTGTAAGTATACTAGCGTCTAGTAAGATACCATTTATTTATTTGTTCCATTTGAGTCACTAAGTACGCAAAGACGTATTTATAAGTACAATTCAGGATATTTTCGAAGATTTATCTGACTAAAAAATATTGAAAAATATTTTTATTGCACTCATTTGTTCCGAAGCTAGCAACAGAAGTGTCATCGGAAAACTTTATTGTTGATCCAGGACCATATCGGTTACTTATAAACAATGATAATATCAACAGTTCCAACACTAATTTCTGTGTTGCCTCGAAACTGATATTATATTGTTCACAAGAATACCCATTTATTTTTACTAGTTCTTTCCATTCTGGCAAAACCGACCTGATCAGTGATAGTTCTGGACCCTCGGCTGACCCCCTTATGCCTATGTTATAGAACTTACTGCAATAAAGTCCAGGTCTAGTATGTTAGCAAACAAAAAAATATACCCACAGCCCAGATTCAGGGATTTTGGTGATAATTCGAAAAAGTCGAGAGCTGCATTCTGCATTATCTTGGAACGAAAACCACATTGAGTGGTATCTTAATTAATAATTTAAATTAAGAAACCACGTTAAAGATCTTGGAAAAGACAGTACGTACTGACACTGTGTTTGAAAGATAGATGCTGTTTTAAATGGTTTGTAATTTATTTACTGTCATAAACGAGGTAAGTAAAACACAGAAAAAATGGAAGATGAATATAAGAAGGCGATAGAAATATGTGAAATGGAAAACAAAGAACTACTATTAATAAAAGAAGTTAGAAATACAATAAAATAGAGAGGAAACATATTTGAGGTAGAAAAAGAACATGCGACATACGTCTTGAAACTAAAAGAGCAAAATTAGAAGAATAAGTGAAAATATATCGAGATCTACAAAAATAGAAAAGCAGTTAAAGGAACAAGTGAAGAATGCTGAAATGACCATAATGAAGGAAAACAAAACATTCAAACCAAATATTTCAAATAATGGAGGCTGCTGAGCAATACTTTTAATAAGCATAACTGGGCTTATGGTTTAAATTTTAAATTTTATTTAATTAATATTTTGAAATTCAAATAAATTTGCATTTAAAATTTATATATTTTGGATTCTTTAATGGCTTCACGGTTTATGTAATAAACGCATGTATTATTATTTCAGATCGCATTAATTTTCATTACTAGCTTTTTACCAATAAAGGGGAACATAATCCAATTAATTAATTAATTTAATTAATGTAATTAATGATTTTTATCCCAAAATCTACATGGCCAATTATACGAACAATGGCCCAATCGTAGAGAATGGTCACACTATATGGCAGATTAGATTGTACATGTTTAAGCTGGATGTATTGTTAGAATATGCGAGGTGACGTGTTCAATAATAATAGTGCTATCGGCAACATGGCAAACATGAACGTTGTACAAACAGTACAGGCTCTATCGCCTCTAGTATTGATCCATAGCATTGTAAGGGCAAGGGCAGCATGCACGAATCGGTATTGCTTATATTCGTTACAATTTTTCGACCCTCGTATCTAACTTCTCTAGTTGCAGTACATGCTTATCGGGGTTTATTAAAAAGTAATCGTTAATATTAGTCATTTAGGCCTACATTCCTTGATGTGTACAGAGTATTAATTACTGGATTTTGGATAGTTTTGAAAGAACTTTATTTGACAAAAGTAGTAAAAAAAAAATTATACACATATACAGGGTTTTGGTCTCAGTTTTGGTATAAAAAACGTTAAAAGAAAATTTTAGAAGTGTTACTTAAGTATGATTATTCCGACATTTATGTCTTTTAGAATTAAGCAGTGCTTAAGATACGTAGATTCTAGAATACCCTCGGGAAACCAATTCTGTTTTTAAGTAAATATTGCTTTTACTACCATTCGAATTAAATTTTCGATAAACCTATTTCTTTTTTTTTATAAACATGCTAATTTCTATATACTGGAGATCCAAAATTTTGATATATTGTTGTTTAATACTAATAGCTTTTGCATTTTTGTCTTTTGTAAAGTGTCTTTGAATTTGTATAAAAATGATAAATTGATTTGTGGTCTTGTGGATGGCAATAATAGAAGAAGCTGGAAAGCTTTATGGTGAAAACCATGTTGAATTTTTGGTTGCACTAGTACGGATTGCTGATTTTTTTTAAATGCACCGACCTTTTGAAATTAACTAATGTATTATAGTAACACCTACTAATCTTTTTTTTTTAATACGGAGTATTGAACAATATTTGTAGCTTTTACTTATTATAGTTTTTTATTGTTGTTTTATTAAGAGAATTAAATAATATATAGTTTGATTATTAAGCATAAATACAGTTTACAAAGCAGGAGACTTATATATAGGTTTTTGGCAAGTCTCTTTAGGTCAAGTTATTTAAAAGAGATATAAAAAATATGAAAGTTTTAAAAATGTGCTTCATTACATCTTTGACAGTGCTAGACAAGGAAAATAAATATAATTAAAGATATAAAACGGGCATCTTAAATGACAGCTTTAAATGAATGCGTTACAGACGTTTAAATTACTAAACTCATTGGAAGAGATAGTTATTTACCGTTTATCGTATAATGCTTTTTGGCGTAACCATCTAATTAGCATCATTTTCCATGTAATTTAGAATTTTGTGTCGGTAACATAAAAAATCAGAAGACTGTAATTTCGATACCCCGTTGTGATACAAATTTAAAGTCAATTTTTCGGAACATGCAGGAATACAATGTGATGTTATTCATAACCGTATTTTAAATTTAACTCGTTTTCTACCTTTCCATGCAATAAATACTTTTTGTCCTAAAAAATGGGGAAAATGAAATATCAGTTGAAATATTTTTCGCGATTTATCAAAATATTGAAGAAATAACAATAGCAAAACGAAATAATATTCAGATAGTGAAAGTGTGTTTTAAACATTTTTGGCAAAGAAAACTCATGTTTCTGTACTTTTTATTAAACAGCATAGTTGTTTAATTAAAGTATGTCAAATAGATTTATTTTCTTTTGTAGAAAATGTAAACACATTTATAATATAGATATATACTTTAGAGGGAGACTTGATCTGAAACACAAATAGTTGATGACAAATTTAATCCTTCTACGGTATTTGAGCTCAATAAAAGTATGTTTTATGGAAGATCATGTTCATAACTCTTTGAGATTTAATTAGAGACTAATAATAAAAGTGTTTTAATTTTCGTGTTTTTATCACGGAATATTTTTTCTTTGATTTCAAAAATCAAAAGTAGTTGGCATTAATATAAAGATAATTATTTATAGAAACTAAATTCATATCAAATCGACACTTTCAAAAATATTTTCAGAACCCAAAAAAAATCGATTAACTTTCCAAATTGCCGTAAAGTTTAAACCTCGGTTTAAACACTTGTGTTAAACATGGATATAGCAAGGATGTTAGTTTTAAGCCACAATAAAGCCAATATGGAAAAACTTGTGTCTGGAGTTCATTTTGTAATCGAAAAATAATTGTGACTGACGGCCATGGAACTTCCTCGTCATGAATATTTTCTTTTATTAGGAATAGTAAGGTATGGCCCTATATGGTTTCACATATCGTCCACTGTCTCACGTAAAGACGTAACTGGTAAAACTCGAAAAAATGAGTTACACCACTCGAGACTTCCCTACAGGCACAACTTTTATCTCACGAACTGCCGTAACTGTACGTCTCACGGTATCACGGCAGTGATGGTGTTTGGATTCGACGTATCTGACAATCAACACCAAATTTGTCTTACGTACAAGGGTAAGTGCAGTTACGTCCCCTCCCCTCTAACTATAGACAAAAAACCTGTTGTTGCCTGTAAGACACTATTTCTATCGACTTTTGGTACCAGTGAAAGAATGTGTCGAACTGCGCTGGTTAAAATAAACGAAGTAGGTGTAATGGAAAAGGACAAGAGGGCTGACCGACAAAGTAGCACGGAAACTAAGGAGATGGAAGCAAATATAAGATTCAAAATTAAGAAACATATTAATAGATTTCCAGAAGTTGAATCACACTTTTGTAGGGGCAAAACATCTCAGATATACCTCCATCCAGATCTCTCCTTGCCCAAAATGTTTTTTATGTTTCTTGAAGATCTTCAGTCGCAAGGAAGTAAACGTAAATGTTGTTATCATACATACAGGAGTTTTTAAAGAGCAAAATTTATCCTTTTTGTCTTCCAAAAAAGACCAAAGTTTTCTTTGCTCTACGTATTTGGAAAGAGATGCGCAAGCTAAAGAGGTGATTAGTTATCTATGACCCAATCTCGAAAGAAAGCGCCATTTTTTATAAATCCTGCCTGTCAACTTTTAATTGCACGTTTTATGATGTAGCGAGCAAAAATTGTTTTTGTTTTGTTTGGAACGAATCTGTTAGCAAACGTGGATCTTCTGAGATTGCTTCATGCATGTTTAAAGTTTTAGGGGAGTATAATCAAAAGTCAAGTTTCTGTTTATTTGCTGATGGCTGCTATGGACAGAACAAAAACAGCATTATTGGTGCAACGTTACTTTATTCTTTATCAAAACTGGACGGTATCGAAGACATTTTTCTGCAATATTCACAGCAATATCTGGTGCCAGCGATATTTTTATCCCATCTCAGCTCTACTCTGTTATTAAATTAGCCCGAAGAAAGCATCCCTATAAGGTCATAGTAATGAAATGTACCGATTTTAAATTGTTGTCGAAAGAGTTTCGCATTTAAGTGTTAGAGAATAGAAACCGATACTGGCAATATAAAATGGCCAAACATTTTGGATATAACAGTTAATAAGTTTTTTTGAAAAATAGTCATGTCCAGGATGAATACGATAGTATTACCCTAAAAAGATTTAGAGGTAGTCTTTCGATTTCTTCTTTAAACAGTGAGCCTCGAAAGATTGCTAAAAATAAATACGAAGACATAGTTGCGCTGTGCTCAAGATTTACACCTGTCATAAGACAATTGAAATTCTGGCAGTTTTATTTGTCGTTACCACATGATATTGCATGAAACAGACATTTAATTATAGCATTGGCGTTCTTAGTTTTATTGTTACCAATACTAGATTTGTTAATAGTCAGTTAAACTGACTTTATTTCTTTACTTCAAGTTTTGATTAAAATACAATTTACCCAAACTACCTGATGTTTATTTTCATAATAATAACATCACCTACAAAACAGCACTGTATGACGTATCCAATATGGCAGTAAAAGAAAATCTTACAAAATGTCGTATCTACATAATTTTCAAAAAAAAAGACTCAAAACCTAAAAGATAAAAGCTACCAAACACTGAAATAAGATAACAGCATATAAATGGCCCGTAACCTCAGAATTTCCCATCAGTTTTATCATAGTTATAAAAACTACAACAAGTTTAATACAGGTAATTTTTTATTTTCTTTTCTCCTGAAAAATTTACAAAATGCGAGTTACGCCAGTACGTGAGATAGAGGACGATATAGTCTTTTACTGACACATATATAAATTGTGTTTTCTTCAACTTTTGGATTCAGAAGGGAATTTCCAGTTAAGTTCTTTTACCGATTTCCTTTACAGGAATCGTTCCTTTGTCAAGAAAAGTTAAAGTTAACTCATTTTATATATGTAACTACTAAATGACTATATGCAAAACTAAATTTTATTGTTTCTAAGAAAAGGAAGGATTAATAACAAGTGAAGTTCCGAGTAAAAGAAACATACCAATTTTTCCATTTTTCCAACATTTTAATAGGTCGTCCTTTTGTTTCACTATATTGAATTCGTAGCAATATTTTACCAGTTTTCACCTATGTCACACTTCATTTTTGGACAAAATTTAAAATCAACTGAAAAGGTAATTTTTACACTGGTTTTTAAAAACTTTATTAGGCGGCCATTTTGTTGCGGCATGTTGAATTTGTAAAAAAAAAATTTCAGTTTATGCTTATATAACATCTAATTTTTGTGCAAAATTTGAAGTCAATTGAATAAGGCTTTTTTTGGGCTTATTTTTGAAACATTTTGTTTGGCCGTTATCATCCTGAGTTCGTACCAAAATTTGACCAGCTGATCTCTAAGTTATACCTAATTTGTGCGCAAAATTTGAACAATCGAATAAGTTTTCAGACTGAATTTTTAAACGTTTTGTTTCGCCATCTTGGATTTGTACCAAACTTTTATCAGTTCGTGTCACTTGCCATTTGTGCCAAATTTGAGGCAAATTGAACAAGTAGTTGTTTGTAATATTTTTTTACATTTGATTCGTCCGCCGTATTGATTTTTTGCCAAAATGTTACCATGTCATCCCCGTATGACCTCTAATTTTCGACCAAAATTTAAAGTTATCGGTTAAGTAGTTTTTTAAAGATGCCGCGAATAGACAGACAGACCGACGGCATTCAGAAACATGTTTTTTGGTATCTACGGACCCTGAAACGTGTAGATCTGAAAAAATATTGGAGGGTGTTTTTTTTCACGATTATAATTAATATTTTTTTTTCACTTATTTTAGGTATGAATTAAAATACCACAAGAAAAATTCAATTTTTGACTAGATATTTTTTTTCTTGAAAAGCAAAAAGATCGGGGATGTTGATTTTCGATGAATATTTTCGAAACATTTCCATAACATATGTATTAGTTTCGTCCATTTATTATCAAAACATCCAATTATCGAATAGAACATGTAGTACCAACCAGTTGGAAATACTTTGAAAAGTGCAAAATAAATTGCGTATGTTTCGAAAATGTTTCTAAACTTGTAGCTACTAGTTTTCATTTGGTTAGAAACTAATACAATATAGAAACAGTTTCCAAAATGTGGCTAAAGATGCGTAGCCTTATCGATCTTCTTGACCGCATATATTATTTTGGCAAGAACAAAATTTAACATCCGCATTAGTAGAGAGAAATTTTATTGTACTTGAGATTAACTTTCTCTCCGTTTATTTAAAGCTCCTTAAGAATTATATGTTTATTGTTTTAACAAGGTTGTTTTAAACCTGTGGATCATGATCATGTTGTAAGGGTATAATAAAGTCTAAAAAAATTGTTTAGTTATTTAGGTCTAATATCTAACCCCAAAATTAATACTACGGTAACTAGGGTATCAACTGATATAATTTTATACATGTAAAACTTTTCAAATATAATTATTTTGTTAAGGGTCAACATTCAATTTATGTGCTGAAATTTTATTGTCACTTTTTAGTTCAATTTATAACGCGTTGATTTTAAATTTTCTAATATGATATTTTTTTAATACTTTTTAGTCCTGGAAAACTAAAAATTCATATCTGCACAGAATACAAAAATCGCCCGCCATGTTGTCAATAGCATTTGTTGACTGAAAATTCATAATTTGCATTCCTAAATTCTTAGTTCCGATTCTCAGTTGATTCAGACCACAAATAAAAAAATTTGTCCTCAATATTGGAGAGGTAGTTTTTTTTATATAAAAATGAAACATTGTAATATTATGGGGGATGTGTACGCATGCCAGATTTGAAGTCAATCGATTATGTGGAAGTGGGAGAAAAATCCATTATAAAATCTGAACCAGACAAACAAGAACTGAAGCTAAATAAAAGCCTAGCGAGGAACGGGAAAGTGTCAATATGCAATCCTTTATAAAATACTTTGTAAGGGCTATACGGAAAAGGTTCATTTTCTAGAATAAGTGATGCGATCTCTAAAAAGCTTAGAAGTAGGGCACAATTAATCTCCGGAATTAATAAAGTTGTTTGAAACATACAGATCATGACGTAAGGGTATAGTAAAGTCTCAGAATACAGAAATGCCTTAAGAGAACTAAAAAACTGTGTTTAGCAATTTATGCCTGATATCTACTCTTAACATTAATACCATATACCTTACTGATATTATTTTGTGTCTTATTAAGGGTCAACACCGGCATACAATTTATTTATTGTCATATATTTATTTATCTATGTATGCTCAAAATGTATTGTTCCTTTTTAACTCGTGGAAAATATGACAGCCGAGACAGGCGTTAGACAAGGGAACAAGAAAGTGTCAGTATGCAATTCTTTATAAAATACTTTGTAAAGACTATGTAGATAACAAGTTTATTTTCTAGAATGAGTGATGCGATTTCTGTAAATTGTTAAATCACTAATCTTTTTGAAGACATCCACTTTGCTAAACCTCTTGAGGGTCATGATAGATCTTAGACTTATAATAGGTCTTTGGTGGTAGGCAATGAAATTTAAGTCCCTTATTGATTATTAAGAATAGATTACAAATAGTTTTTTAGGCGTTCCAGGTTTTAAACAGTTATATGTCTTTTCGTACAATTAAATTTTCCCTTTAATGCGTTTTAATATGTTTCCCTCGTGGGAGGGAAGTATTGTAATCGTGGAAAAATTACCCAGTTTCTCAATTCCGTCGGTCTGTTTGTCTGTTTGCGGTATAACTAAAAAAACTACTACCGATTGATACATTTTGGTCAAAAATTAACTTGAGGATGACCTGGTAACATTTTGGTAATAATACAATATGGCGAAACAAAATGACGGCTTAGTGAAATGTTAAAAAATCACTGCTTGTCGAATTTACCTCAAATTTTGCACATAAATCGAATAAAGTGGTAATTTTGGTACGAATCTAAGATCGCGAAATAAAATGGGGGCTTAATAAAATATTTAAAAAATCAGCCTGAAGAAACTACTAATTAGTTTGATTTCAAATTTTGTGCAAGAATTAAATGTGACATAGAGATAAATTGATAAAATTGTGGCACGAATTCAACATGGCGCAACAAAATGGCGATCAAATAGCTTAAATGTTTGTAATCATGAAAAAATCACCCAAGTTTTTACAGATCTTCACGTTTTAGGGTCCCAGATTCCAAAAAAAGTATGTTTGTTTAATTCTGTCGGTCGCAGCGTAGCGCTAAAAAACTAGTTTCCCGATTGACTTCAAATTTTGGCCAAAAATTAAGGATCATATTTAGATGACCTGGCAACATTTTGGTAAAAATCCAGATGCGGAACAAAATGGCGGCATAGTGAAATGTTATCAAAATTATTACTAAAAAACTAATTATCAAATCAAGTGTTGCATAGGAATAAACTTTTTGGTTCGAATCCAAGGTGGCAAAACAAAATGGCGGCCTAATAAAATATTTCAGGAACCAGCCTGAGAAACTGGATTTCAAAGTTATGTGCAAGAATTAAGGGGAGTATGGAGATAAACTGATAAAATTGTGGTACGAATTCAAGATGGCAGAGCAAAATGGCGACTAAATAAAATATTTAAAAGATCAATGTACAAAAACCTATTTATTCACTTGATCTTAAATTTGCACAAAAAGTAGATTTGATATACGTATAAAATATTTTAGTACGAATTTAACATGACGAAAACGAAACATTTCATTAGATATTTAAAAAATCAGTGTAAAAAAACTGCTTATTCGATTTACTTTAAATTAGGTCGAAAATTAAATTGTGGCGTAGGTAGTACTAGTAACTGTAAAATATTGGTCACGAAAATGGCGCCCACTAAGAGAAGACAGTATATATGGTACTAAATTACTATATGCTAAACTAGATTGAGCCACACTTCACTATTGCTATTCAAAGGGAAGATTCATAACAAGGGATATTCTGGGTAACAGAAATTTGCCTATTTTCATGAATCAGTCGAGGTTTAATTAAATAATAAAATAATTTGATGCTGTTGTTGCGAACTGTGATGTAAGACGTAAGAGCTGCTTCATTTATAGCCGCTATCGTTTTGTATTTACGAAAATAAAAGTGATGAAAATCCAATTAATTTTACTTTTTCATAAAAGCCAATTTAAATCCGAAGTAAAATTCGGCCTAAAATTTCAAATCACCTACCACGAGAAAATATTAAAATTTCCTCTGACCAGATGTAACGGCCTGCAAAAAGGGCAAAAAATGGTTTTAATGAGATTGGACATTCGATGCGTACAGATAGATGCAACATGTTTACACTGTCACATATACATGTCCGGCGGCGTTTTACAGCCACTTTTTATTAATAAATCTACCAGTTACATTTTATAGCAAAACCTGATATCCACTGAAATTGTAACCTGCTATAAATTTGCCATAAGTATTTGAGTCTGGACATCTATTATAGGTTTACATTACTTTTTATATTACAAACGTGTAAAGGAATTGTTTCTACCAATGAATTTGAAACTGGTTAAAGAAGCCTAGAAAACAAGAAAATAAAGAAAAAGTTATATTTATATGCTACTATTTAGTAATGGGTGTACACAAATACGGTTAAGTTATAAAATTTTGGAAAATATGTTTTCGAATGTATAATATATAAAATGTTTAGGGAATGATTTTTTTCAAATACAAATTTATTCGAAAAATATAAACATTTTTGAAATAATAATTTTATTTATGAATTTTATGTTTCTATTTTTTTTAGAAATGATAAACTCATAAACTAAACATATTATATTTGTTTCTAATTAAAAGCAACGCAAAAACTAAGTTGACATTTTATTTTAAGATTGCATTAGAATTTCTGTAAAAAAAATTAATGTATAATATTATGTGAATATTAGCCTGAGATTAAATCTAATGTAATAAGTGTATCAGATTAATTAATGTATAGCGACCACTAGTTTTCTTCATTTGCGGTAGTGGGATATAGTAACTATGACTATCTAATACAAAAAGAAAAAAAAAATGTACTTAATTATTATTCAGAAACAAAGTTTGTATGTGTAGTTTGCCTATAAAGCTGTCTTTATAAAAAAAAATCTGAAAATTTCCTTTACCCCGAACTTCCTCCATTATAAATCTTTCCTTTTATATTACTCGTTTTATTAGCTAAAGTATAACCCTATTTAATTCCCCATATAGTCATTTAATAACACATGTATAAATTGTATTTTTTTTAATTTGTAGACAAAAGGAAGGATTCAGGAGGGAATTTATAATTTAGTTCCTTTACAGATTGATTTTGTCCCATCACTCCGTACTTCCTTCATAAAGAATCCCTCATTTTGCCTAGAAAAGTGAAATATATAATCCAATTTATATATGTAATTACTAAATGACTAGATGGGAAATTAGAATACTATTCCTAATAAAAGGAAAGATTAATAACAGGTATGGTAATTGTGAAAAAATTACCCTTCGAGATTTTTTCAGATCATTACGACTCCCTAGATGCCGGAAAACATGTTTTCTCAATTCCGTCGGTCGGTTTGTCTGTTCGCGGCAAAAACTACTTACCCAATTGACTTCAAATTTGAGTCAAAAATTAAGGGTTATATGGGGAAGACCCAATATAACGAAACAAAATGGCCGCCTAGTAAAATGTTAAAAAAATAAAACTAAAAAACTGCTTATCCAATTTATCTCAAATTTTACACAACAATCAAGTATTACGTAGGAATCAGCTGATAAAATTTTGGTATGAATCCAAAATGGCGACTGAAGATGATATTTAAAAATTCAGCCTGAAAAACTCCGTCTGTCGGTCTGCCTGTCAGTTCGCCGAATAACTTAATAATTACTTACCAGATTGACTTAAGATTTTAATTAAGGGCCATAGTGAGGATGACCTGGTAATATTTTGACATGAATCCAAGATAGCAAAACAAAATGGCGGCCTAATGAAATATTTTAAAAAATCAGCATGAAAAAAACATTTGACTAATTACAAATTTTGTGCAAGCATTAAGTGCGATATAGAGATAGACTGTTAAAGTTGTGGTACGAATTCACAATGGCGAAAGAAAACGGCGGCCAAATAAAGTTTTTTTAAAAATCAACGTAAAAAAAATTATTCAATTGACTGTAGAAAAATTAAAAGTAATATAGGGATAAACTGGTAAGAATTCAACATGACTTAACAAAATGGGGGTGTGTGTTAATGTAAAAACTACTTATTGAATGAATTTATTTTAAATTATACAATATTGTCTTTTTAAACTATTTAATATTATATAATATAATTTAATATTAATTATGTGTTACTAACTGACTATGTATAAAACTAAATAGAGTCACACTTTGTAATAAAAGGAAAGATTCATAACGAGGGAAGTTCCAGGTAAAAAAAATTTACCGATTTTTTTATACTGTTTTTTAAACAATTTAATAAGCCGCCGTTTTGTTCCACTATTTTGGATTCCTACCAATTTTATTTTCAGTTTCTAAATAGATTTTTAAACTGATCTTTTTAAAATTTTTATTGTCTCCATTTTGTTCCACCATGTTGAAATTGTAACCCTTTATCACTATATCACATCTAATTATTGTGCAAAATTCGAAGTCAGTTGAATAAAAAAGATTTTTGCACTGATTTTTTAAATATTTTATGTGGCCGCCATATTGAATTCGTATCAAAATTATTGGACAAAATTTGAATTTAATCGATTAATTTTTTCCAGACTGATTTCTTAAACATTTTATTAGGGCACCATTTTGTCTCTTCTTGGATTTGTATCAAAATCTTACCACTTCGTTGCCATGTCACATTTCATTTTTGTACAAAATTTGGGGTCAATTGAATAAGTTGTTTTGAATCCTTTTTTAACATTTTACTACGCCACCAGTTTGTTCCACCATATCGGGGTTGTTGATACCATTTCATCCCCAAACAAAACATTGTCGATATCGTCAAACCATCGAAAACTCGTTCGGTTTGATGTTACTCCTTCGATAAACGAAATCTGTATACCAACCATCAAAGCCTTGTTCTCAAAAACAGGATGAAGTCTCTGTACCAGGTATGTGACGAAATAGCACCTAAGGAGACACTTGTATTATAGATCTACAGATACTTCCCAGAAGGATAAATGCCAGGACAAAGTTAAAGGTGGAATTTAAAAACTACATATGTAGATTGTATATAAAAGCATAAATTCTCTAAAAATCTCTTGGAAAATTTTAACTAAATTGATAAAACTAGAATTCACAATGTTAAAATTAGGTGCAATCTGAGAGGCAACAGATAAAGGAACATAATAATACATAAACAAAAGCCAAATGAGGTTTTATCTTAATTATTTGCAGTTATTGAATTTAGTCCCCAAAAATCAAAATGATTTTGACTTCTGCCCTCTTCATAGTTTAGGTCACACGAATCCGATAAAATACAATGTCCATGGTATTTTTCTTCTAGCCAACTAGTATTTGCGTTGGACCAAGGCATCGCGCCCCATGCTACTATACTATTGAACCCATCGATGATGGAAAGTCTTGCGACTTTCATTTGCATTTTGTTACTCGGAGCAATTTTGCCGCATTCGAATAAATTGCCACTGCTTGTCTCAATGCAAGACCATCTTAACGTGGTCGTTGTAATTGTCTGGCTCATGGATTTTTAGTTTTTACTCTGTTATTGCTTGAATAGGTTTTTTTAAACAAAAGCAAATATGTGTTTAGTTAGTAGTTAGTAGAAAGTCATTAACTTTTTTTTGGTTTTATAACGGTTCGAATGTCAACTATCTTCATTCGTTTTCAAATGTAAACTAAATACTTACTCTAAATATATACTCTCGTTGGTTACCTGAACCGTGAAGTTTAAGGTCAGTTTGAGCTAGAAGCGTTTTCCATGTTTGGAATATCGACACTAGGCTTACTGAAAATGCCTTGACTCCTTTCCATGAAAGCTGCTGATATGACCTTTCGTTTGCGCCAGTGGTGCTCTCTTTTTTTAGCCTCCGACCACGTGTTCCTCTATGTCTGATTTTTACGTCTCTCTATTTTGATTGATCATTAAAATGCTCTTTGACTCTTATGCTAAAAAGGCGTTTTGTCGCTCTAATGTATGAATCACCACACTCATACTTTTTTTTGGTAAATGCATTATTTTTTGTCGTTGATATCTTTTCACTTTGATGTTGAATTCTCTGGCTATTATCCGAATCTTTTCAGAAGTTCCCTTAATATAGGGTATAGTGAGAAAGGTGATGTTTCTTTTAGATCGGAATGTGTCGTAGTGTGATGTAGTGTGAAGATGATTTTGTAATTTTTATATTGTACTGAATAAAACCTCTTTAACTTTAATTTCCCTTACATTACATTAAACCACGACAATTATTTCGACACACAGTGGCTTTTTCGGATGGATTTTACAGTTACTGTAATACCATACTGTAAATTCCATCCGAACAAGACACTGTGTTTCGAAACAATTGTTATGGTTATTATAATATAGTGGAAATTAAAGTTATAGACGTTTAATTCAGTGTATAATGGATTTTCTTCAAGTATCGGCTGACTTAATTGAATTTTTATATTGTATTACTTATTAATCTTTCAGTGACTATTCTGCAATTGATCTTTTTTTATGTTTTCAGTTTTTGTTTCAAGGTCCATCGTACTATTACAAGAATTTCTCTTGCTCGTAATTCTGTTGTAAAGCGCCCTTATTGCTGCAGAATGTTTAGAATTCTGGTTGAAATATTGTCACTTGTGTGTGCTTTCGTTATACTGTAGTTCTGATGTCTTCTGCAGATCGTTTAACAAGAACGTCAAGAAAAAGAGGTATTTTCTTCTTTCTCCATTATAAACTCAATACATGTTCTTATGGTCTTCAAGTGATTTAAAAATTTTGTCAAGTGATAGTAATAAGTAAGATAATAATAAAAGTATCATCCACAGACCTAAGCCAAAGTTTAGGTTTGATTTGAGCAGTATTAATTGCGTGCTCTTTGAACTACTCCATATAAATATTGTCTTCCACCGGAAAGAAGGATGACCCCATTGGAAGAACAGCATACTGTAGGGAAATTTGTAAAATCTACCCGTTACTTGAAAGTAAAAGTTACGGCCACAGCATTCCAATAGTTTCTTTACCCCATTCAGAAGCAACGTTATGCGTTCAAAAAGTGTTTCGTCTTCTCTCAAGTTTTGCTGCCTAATTGTGTATAAACTTTCGACGTCAATGCTAACAAATCTGTCTTCTTGCCCTAATGAGATATAATAAGAATTTAAAAAAAATGGTTAGAATTTTTAACAAACGAATTCGTCTTGCGTTGTAAGGTTGAATGATCTTTAACATATATTTCGCCAAAGCACCCAACCAAAGATATGGGATATTTGCTGCGTATCCTGTCTGGGATGTAGATAATTATTTCTTCATCGTTCTGTATACCTTGCTCTCGATTGCACTTGGGGGATCTTTCAGGAGTGTTCTGTAGTTAAGACTTCGTGGATCATCTCAGAAGCAGCTTTGATAAAAAGGAATCAAGGTATTTTGAGTAAGCGTAGAGTCGATATTCTAAACATATGAGAGCCGCTTCTAGCTCTAGCTCAAACTGATTTCCTTAAACTTCGCCGCTAACAGGCAACGAGGGGGTGGAGACTTCATCCATTACCGCACACGACTAGTATATAATCCCGTCTCTTTAAGATATTATTTAATTTACACTTGAAAACGATTGGAGATAGTTACGATTCGAAACGTTGTGAAGCCAAAAAATAAAAAAGTTTAGTGACCATTCTACATTGCCTACCACTTTCAAACAAAATTAGAAAATCATTAATATTCGTTCACACAAAACTTCCAAAATTGCAACTTTTATATTTTTAATATTCGTTGTTGGCTAGTTTTTTTTCGTCTTGAAATTAATTATGCAATCCAAAGCCTACATGTCTACTGCCATAAAATGTTAAAGTTTGCGTTTCGGTTATCTCGTGCAAGACCCGTGTTTTCATATGAAATATTGGAAGACGGAGAGACTGGGAGTAAACTGGAATTTTGTTGGTTTGGAATCAATGATTTCAATTAAAAATGTATGTGATATATCTCGTTCTCAGTGTTTTTGGGTCCGGAGAATCCAATTTCACTAGAATCATATTTTTTTGTATCCATATAGGGAAAGAGGAGGTGTATGTTTTGTGATTTTGGGTAAAATTGGATTGCGAAAGTCAGTAGCGTACTAAGATTTATTCGTTATAATTTCTTATTTGCAAATATAGCTGGAAGACGGTTTATTTGTAAAAAAACTAACTAGGTCGAGTTAACTTTAACAAATATTGAGGAATTACACCGGGCAGCAAAATTAACCGGACAAAGAAAATTGTGGTAAAATTCAACTTTCAGTAACTTTTTGATTAATATACAGATTTTAATACAAACTACGACAAATTGTAGCTTAGTATATTTTGTTCATTCTCCAATTTTTGACTTTCATAAAATGTGCAGGAATTCGGTGTTATACAGAGATAAACAAAACAGTGTTTTTCTACAATATCTTGACTTTCACATGAAAATCTCATCTTTTTCCAATATTTCGTTTTTTTTTATTCACCAATTTTTCCCCTCGAGCTTAAACAACAGCCATCGTTATTTCTGGCATGCTTTTAATTAGAATAAGAATTTCATTTTGCGAACGTAGCGGAATTTGCTTCCACTCATTTTGAAGCATCAGTTCCAACTGAATGACCGTTTGAAACTCGGCATAATGGCACATATGGCAACAATATTTTTTCAAATACTTTGTTATGTATTGAGTATTAAGGCTATCTCTATGAAACGTAACTAGTTCCATGCGTGTTTCCAAAGAGATCTCTCCCCCATACCTTTACACACCAAATTGTACCCTAAAAGAGAAGCTACACTGGGCATATCGTTTTACGGGTCGAACAATGGTACCATGGTCATCTTCCAATCTTCAAGGCAAAACTTTGGCGGGAACTGTTCGTGCAAAAAGAGCTTGGAGCCGAAGAAAATTATATTTAAATGAATTTATTGCTCTTCATCTTCTTTGTCCGGGTCTTCTTGAGTAAGAACCAGTATCTCTGAGATTTTGTATTGCATCGGATACAGTACCTCCAGGAATGTTAAGGAAGTTTGCGATATACCGAATTTTACAACCATTATTATGTAGAGGAATAGCTTGAGCTGCTTCTCCCAGACTCATTGTCATTTGAGAGCCAGGTTTTTTTATCTATGAGCAGACCATGAAGGCCGGAAGCCTAAGTACTAGGTACCTTTGTTTTAATTGTAGAAAGGGAAAGTTTATTGCTGCAGGATTTAATGACTTGCACATTAGGAGAAAAGCCTTTTCTGAACAGATTCACCGGTAGTATCTGTAAAAGTGACAGCTCGCCCACAATTCGACGATGCTCTAGTGATGCATGCTTCTTTGTAATGTTGTTTGGGTCATCAATCAGGCGAGTAGCTTTTCTTTGGACAGCTTTCTGAAAAAGTGATACCAACTAGGATAAAGGTATCTTTGACTTCAAGTATTTGATTATTAATTTAAATAGTGTGGTATTGGGAAATAATTTGTGAGTAGTAAACATGTTGTGTTTCAGTCGCGTTAAACAGAACAAGGTTCTTTGCTCACCACTCTACGATTTTAATGAGGTCTTCGGTTAGGGATAAAGTTATTACACCTACCATCAATTTAAGTCTGGGAAACACATTTGGGAAATTGAAAGTTGGAGTGGAGTGTACTCGTTAGTATAGTAGTGAATAGGATTGGTGCAGGAGGAATAGGGGAGGTGCCAACACTTAACCCTATGGGACGCCTGGGTTGATTTTGTCAGTCCGCTACAGAAATACTTGGAAAGAAAACTAGCAATCCAAGTACAAAGTTTTGGAGGAAGACCATACGCAGGTAGTTTTTAAGAAGTGCGTCATGCGAGACTTGATCAAATGCTTTGGATATGTCGAGGGCGAAACTTTGGCTTCTTTGTGGAATTCGATGTATTTGTTCCAGTTGTGGGTTACGGAGGTAAGAAGATCTGCTGTGGACCTTTGGTGGCGGAAGCCCTATTTCCTGTTATGGATAAGTTTATACTTTTCAAAAGATCAGTTTTGATATACTTCTCAAGTGCCTTACTCATAATTGGTAGTAGGGATATGAATCTGTAGTTAGAGGCAAGTTTTAGATCTCTGTTTGGAAATAGGCCGTACCCGAGCCGATTTCCAGCATTTTAGGAAAAATGCACTTATCATAGCACACTTGGAATAACCTGGTAAATATATGGGCCAGTTCGGACGAGCACATTTTTACGACTATGGCCGGAATACCACCAAGGTCAGAGGATTTTTTGGTATTAAGTATTTGGATAATACGTGGTACCTTTGTAACCCTGAAGGTAATTTCGTGGTTATTGTCAAATTCATAAGTTACCACAGGAATACAATGGATGTATTGATGGGTAGTGAAAAACGGTTGGAAAAACAAAATGTTGGAAAAAGATGAGACACTCATGTGAAAGTCAGCATACCCGTTCATTCACGTCTCAATAATTCTGCAGGGCGTTTTAGTTATTGTACAGAAACACTGTTTTGTTTACCCCTGTATAAGGTTTAATTCTTGCACATTTTATTAACGTCGGAAATTAAATAAAAAAAACAGAATATGTTAAGCTACAATTTGTCGTATTTTTTTTTGAAGTCGGTATATTAATCGGAAAGTTACTGAATATCGATTTTAAATAAAATTTGTTGTCTCTTTATAAAGAAAGGTCAATTATTAAGTGGCAAAAGTTTTATTTGTGCGTGTTGGTTAATTTTACACTCTACGCAGGTATATACAAGGCATTGCACCTGTTTCTTAATCATCTCGGGACCTACTGTATCCAAAAAATAATGTGCGATTTTTTGTCTACTTTTATGTTGAAGATTGTGTTAAAATGAGGAAAGAAGTTAAAGAAGTATAATAGAAATTATTTTTTACAATTCTTGATAACAGGTTATTGTTTACGGTTTTTTTGAGGTTACTTTTTTAAAACGCAGTTATTAGGTGTTTTCAATCGTTTTCTATTTACTGATTTGAATTGTCCTTGGTTTATTTAAGGGTATTAATTATGAGACATAACCGGATAGTCTGCAAGAATATCGAAATGTCTTATTTCGTAATTGCCCGTAATCGGATTACATATTGCATTAAGTTTCAGTCAGTTAAGTCAATTTTATTGATACCATTAGTTTCCCAAATTAACGAGAAGGTGGTCAAGAATGTCAATATTTTCCTTAGTTGTGTTTGCTTATATATTTGAAACGGAACGGAAAAAATTAAATATTTTATTAACCTGAAAAAATACAGGATTTTTTTATATTTTTAACTTTTGAATAATGACTTCCTCAAGGGGTTGTTTAAAATAATTAGTTTTAAATCTTTTAAATTTAAATGAAGTTCGTTAAGTTGATTGACGCATCTGGATTACCTAAACGAAAAATATAATTTATTTGTAATTTTCTTAGAAGCAAATTTAAAGTCTTATAATATACTGCATTCTGATGACAATTTTAGATTCACTCCCTAACCATTCTTTATTATGAACATTCAAATTGCCAAGGATAATGATTTCAGAGGAAGAGAATTCAGAGATTAGGAAATCCACTTTAGCAGAAAGAAGAGCTCGTTGAAGGAATTGTTTGAGGGCGAGCGACAGATACATCAAATAAATTTAGTGGAAGTTCTGAGGGCTAGTTTGAGCCACAGGATATCGGATCTGTTCGATTTAAGATTGGAAAGTCTTGTACAGGACAGATTACTACAAAACGTAAGCGCAAACGCCACCGTTCAGGGGGAATGATGAAGAAGTTCATAACCTGAAAAGAAAGATGATTGGATGCATTTTTTAAGGCTTATTTTTATTTCGGTTAGGAAGAAAATATGAGCCTTATTGGAGATAGTGGTAACAGAGTTGAGATTTTTTCTTAACCCCCAGATATTGGTGAGTAAGAACGATGGGGAAAAACTCATCTACCACCGTCTTTTTTAACCAGAAAATACAAAGTACGATAAAGTAAAGAAAAAGAAAGAAATAAGATAAAAAGAAATAAAATAAATAAAAAAATGATCGCTTCCAGACCACCCCGTCACCACCAGTCTGACATCTGAAATCTGACTCTGAAATATACGTTTAAAAGTACAATTGCTATAGAAAATAGTTTCCTGGAAATTTTGACTTTTGGCATTTATGATGTTTTGTCAAGGATCCATCGATATATGTGTATTTTGTTACAAATGAAGTATAAATTCTGGTGCTTTTTTAAGCAAGACTTTAATGAATAGCTCGAATAAATAACTGCTGAAAGGTAATGTGAAACAATATCTAAACTGAGAATATTGAAATAGCAGAAGCCTTACACATTTTCGTCTAATACAATGGAATTCAATTATTCGTGTTTGTAGTAGTGAATTAAACGCCAGGTTTTGTTAAGGCTGCCGTAAATTAACATACATTTTTTTGCTACTTTTATATTTAGTACCTTTCTTTCGTTGTCCCAGGACAATTCATTTTTTGTATTATGATTTTTGGTAACGAGATGTATTCAAATATCTGTTCTAAGAAATTAGCAAGATCAGTATCGATTTTTAAGTATTTAAAAAGACCCCTTGGACAATTTCATACTTCGAATCTAACACATCATTTCATGTACAAAGGTAAATAAACAGAAGTCCGCAAATGCTATATTTTCGATATACAAGGTCTTAAAATGTATTTTCTTTTTTCGTTTTTTTTAATTCGTGTATTTCTACAGATTTTAAAATCAAAATTGCGACACGTTATTTTATGCCTGATGTCAGTAATTTGTAGTATTTTTTCTGGGTTTGTAACCCAACCAAAAAAAACACGATTTGTTGATAGACGCTTTTCGTCCGATGTTCTCCAATTATTTATGAGCTTATGTGACATAATATGTAATAAAAGTAATTACCAATACATTATATTTGTGTTAGTTGCATCATATGAGCATCTATTAAATATTTTATGTTTAACGGCTAGAGGGCGGCAAAATTACCCTATTTTTCGACGAAAAATTCTCAACCTTTGATCCCGCTCATTTTAAATAGAATTCGGAAGATTCGAAATCGGTTAGTTTTTTCGACAGTTATCAGTTAAACATTAGAAGTTTTCGCCATGCTCCGGTTCGGCCGACCGCACAGTGGGTTCCTTCATGTGACAAAAATATAAAAAACAACATGCATATTTGTTGTCACTGTGACCTAATCTATGTAGAAAAAACTACGAAGTATGCGTTGAAAACAATGGATGTTGCCTGAGTAACAATATTAATATTATGTTGTCTGTCAAATGTGACAGTTATATTAACAGTCGGTAATTACGTTTTTTGCCATTTTTTATATTGTAGTTGTGTTTGCTATATAATATTATTCTTAGTGTGTTTAGTTAAATCCGTGATAATGGAATATAAAGTTCAAGGTATGTATATATAAAAATCTATTAAAGAATTAAAATTTATTCATTACTTTTTATACTGAGGGTTGCATCAGAAAGTAATCTTTTCAAACTTTTTTCTCTTTTATAATACACGAATTTGTTAAGTTTTAAAGTATTTGTTAACTTTAGTTAGTGATGATTTCTAATTTAAAATATTAAATTGGGTTTTACATTTTGGAAAAAAAAAAAATGTAGGTTCTACAATCATCTACTCGTTAAATTAATAATGTATTAACTTCGTAAAAAATGTGTAAATAAGTTGCTTTTGACTACAACGTATTATGGCTACGTTATTCTTTTCCAGGTAATTCCTATGAGTTTAAACTTCAAAGAAGGCTCATTTATGATATTTGGATTACTAAAAAAGGTGGAATGGGTGAAAAAGCGACTGAAGTGTTCCATGCTTTCATGCAGAATATTCCAGATATTTCAAATAAAGACTATTTGAATTTAAACTCATTAAAATTACGAGTTGAATACATTTGCAAAAGAATATATATTATGTTAAAGGAGTGCAAAGGTAACAAGTCATACTTTTTAAAAAAATATTCCGAATGGTTAAGCGTTTCAGATGAAATAACTGCCGACTTTGACGATTCATTAACAAAATCAACTACATGTAACCAAAAGCGTGGTCGGCCGCGAAAGGACTTTAGCAAATGTGGTGTTAGAACAAAGAAAAGACGATTAGCTGAACTGTCCCATGTAGACAAATCTTTTAGAGATTCTATTCTCTACTTCTTCAGAAATTACACCAATCGATCCAAATGAAGTTGTTTCACTTATTGTCGAAACGAAATTAACTAAACATCAATTCTTCTTCTGCGGGAATTTATAAATAATAAGTTACCCGTAAAAGTGTTACCATCTTACAAGCAAGTGTTAACTGCCAAGAAAAATTGTTACCCAAAAGATATTAGCGTGACAGAAGCTTCAGCCGAAGTTGAACTACAAAGTCTTCTGGACCACACCGCATCTAGATTAATACATTCTCAAACAGTGGAATTAGAAAGCGTATTGACCTCTTCAAAAAACTTACTTTTATTTGGTAAATGGGGATTTGATGGCAGTTCGAATCACAAAGAATATAAACAAGCAGGATCCGACCCTAATAGCAATGAAAATAGTCTATTTGTTACTTCATATGTTCCACTGCGACTTGTTGATGCATCAGATGAAACCAACATATTATGGAAGAACCCAAGACCTTGTTCCACTCGATATTGCAGGCCAATACGTTTCCAAGTCAAAAAAGAAAATACAGAGGTTTCCTGCGAGGAAGCAAAATATTTTAAACATAAAATATCATCGTTAACCTCCACTAAAACAAGATTCAATAATTTCGATATTTCTGTTACGCATCATCTACAGTTAACAATGGTCGATGGGAAGGTTTGTTCTGCTCTATCTGAGACAAGTTCTGCCAGGTGTCATATTTGTGAAGCAAAGCCTTCGGAAATGAACGATATAGATACATGTTTAAGAAAACCAGTTCATGTTCAAAGATTTGAGTTCGGATTGTCTACGCTTCACATGTGGATCCGCTTTTTCGAATATTTTATTCATCTTTCATATAGGCTAGGCATCAAGAAGTGGCAAGTGAGATCAAAGGAAGATAAAGATATACTTTCTGAAAGAAAAAAATACATTCAGTGTCAATTTAGACTTAAGCTAGGATTAATTGTAGATCAACCACAAACTGGTGGTGGAACATCTAACGATGATGGGAACACTGCCCGAAGGTTTTTTGAAAATAGTGAAATATCCGCTGAAATAACAGGTTTAGATAAGTGTCTCATCGATAGATGTGCCACCATTTTAAAATGTATGTCTTCCGGATACGTTATAAATACAGAAAAATTTAAAGAATTTGCTTTGAAAACTGCGCGAATGTTAATTGAAACTTATTCTTGGTTTTACCTTCCAGCCTCTGTCCACAAAGCTTTAATTCATGGTTCAGAAGTGATAGAAAATGCCATTTTACCTATTGGTGAGCTTTCTGAGGAAGCTGCTGAGGCCAAAAATAAAGACATTAGGTCTTTTAGACTGAACCATACTCGAAAATTTTCCAGAACAGTTATTAATTTAGACTTAATTAATCGGCTTCTTCTCACTTCTGATCCATACATTACGGGACTGCGAAAATTACCAATAAAAAGTAAAGCAACATTATCTAAAGATATTCTGGCTTTACTTTCGTGTACGTAAAAACTTCCAGATAACTTTTCTGTAAATGTTATTTAATATCTAAATTTTTGTTTCTGTATATAGTGTATTTAAATTCTATTTATATGAACCTTGGTTGTTATATTTTTTGTTTTCTATGACATCTTTGTTGTTTTGCAAATTTCAAACATTTTCCCTCTCGGAAAATGTAATAAACACATGGAAACTAGTTAGGGATATTGAAAAAAGTAATTTTTGCAAACAATAGTATTTATCCTAACAATTTATTCTACAAGTGTGCGGAAATAACCTCAGTTTCTTATTTGCCGCGCAGATTTCAGTTCGGAAAACTTGATTTTCCGCACTACTAGTGCTGAAAATGAAGTTTTCCGAACTTAAATCTGTGCGGAAAATTATATTTTCCGCACGCTTACGCGCTTGTAGAAAAAATATATTATAATTTATATTTGGATTAATTAAAGTATTGCCTTTATATCCTAAAATTATATTATTTCAAATATGATTTCATGATAATAATACAAAATAAAATTGGCTACTGGGTCAAGTCATGACATATTTTTTAGTGAAATTTTGAAAACACTCTGTAGCATAAACTACCTGCAATTTTTAAACTGTATATCAGTATTTTTGAAGTCCGATTCTTTAAAAACATTTTGTTTTTCGAATGGTAAACATATCGTTATATAGTATGGTGATGTTTTACCCGTATTTCTCTTACCCACCCATAAACATGTGAATATTAAAAATTCAATTCGAAATAGGGTTATTGTTTTTTTTCTTCAAATTGGTAAAAACATCATTTAGCACATCATGTGTGTGCTAATGATGTGCTAAATGATGTTTTTACCATTTTGAAAAAAAAACTAACCCTATAGGGTTACTGTTTTTTTTTTCGAATGGAATTTTTATTATTCACATGTTTATGGGTGGTTAAGAGAAATACGGGTAAAACATCACGATACTAATATTGCTGTATTTTCTTTAAAAACGTTGATCATCCAAAAAACAAAATGTTTTTAAAGAATCAGGCTTCAAAGTTACCAATAATAGTTTAAAAATTGCGGGCAATTAATGCTACATGGTGTTTCAAAAATTCACTAAAAAACATTACTTGACCCTGTATCTTACTCAGCAGTCAATTTTATTTTGTATTATTATCATGAAATCATTTTTGAAATAATATAATTTTAGGATATAAAGGCAAATTTTTAATTATTCCAACTATAAATAATATATTTTGTTTGCAAAAACGACCTTTTTTTTTCATTATCCCTAACTTTTTTCCATGTGTGTATTTCTAATACATATAATTTTTGATAATTTTATTTTGAATAAGGCCCTAATAATGTTAAGTATGTCTATTTTTATTAAAATCGAAATTAGTTCAAATATGGAATATTTCATTTAAAAAAAAATGTTGATCATATTTTTGGAGCACCATGTATACATAAAAAAATCGTACCTACGCCAAACCCTACTTACTAAATCCAATAACTATTCTATTTATAAATTCTAAATCACAGAAAACAGAGATATAGTTTTGATTTTCTGTGCTAAAATTAAAAGCAAAAATGTGAAATTGGGAATATTTATAATGAATCACCCTGTATACATACGGACACATTTTTTTAAAGAAACATATTTTTTTATACGGGTTGGGCTAAAACATATTTTAAAAGCAATTGTTTTTCTGATTTCCAGTTTTTTATATTTTTGACACCATCGACCATATAAGAGGAACCACTGTGGACCGCTTCGAATCGCAAGAATTCGTGATGCAAGTAGTGTCGTCACCGGTTTAATGGTTTGATAACTGGTCTGTCAAATTGTCAACCATGTCGGGAATATGGTCCCGATCGCGGTTCCAGCAACAAACGAAATATGGCGGTTTCTTTACAAATTAGAAACAGCGAAATTATTTATTTTTGTCATTAAATATATGATTTTTATAGTGTTCTAGTGTTGTCTCTGGTTCTGTGTTTGATATTATTTGAGTTTTTGCATATTTTAAGGTTGGTATTAACAGTTTCATGAAAAATGATAAATAGCTATTAAAAAATAAACTTTTGCACATAAATTGCTAATTGTTTTTCCATATTTGTTACTATTTTTTTGCAAAATCAAAGCACAATTAATCCTTTACTTTAGTTGTCACTTGAAATCGGTAACCAAACATTTTCACCATGTTCTACACATGACGCAATCAAGACGTCATTATCTGACAGACCAGTGCTTGATGTTTGAGACCAGCGGTTAGTGGAACCGGAGCATGATGAAAACACTTAGTGTATAATAGCGTATTTTTTTGCGACACCATCCCAAACCGGAAATAGCACATACATACTTTTTTGTCATTCGAAAGCCCGAAATCGTGCCAGATTCAATTATTTATTCCCACCGTTTTTCAGATATTACGACTTAAAGGTAAACATTATACGAGCACGATTCCTGTATAGGCAATACAGGAATACTGTCTGGCATCAAGCAGTAAATGCCGCGGAACTTCAATTATCTATAATTAATTAACGGATAAAGACTTTTATTCCAAACTTTGGGGATATTCTTTTTTTAATATATAGAATGTTTTCGTGCTGTTCCAAAAAAAAAAATGTGCAAGTTGTTACATGGTCAGTTTATGGCTAAAAAGGGAATTAGAAATAAGAATTAATGTCGCTTTTTGAATTTGTAATGGGCTTAACTATATTCAGGATCAGTTTATATCTCGGTTTAGGCTATATAAACTTGCAGAGAACGGGATCGATGGCCCGCAGGCAATTTGTTCTAAATAACAGCTAATTTCAAAATTGTAACCGTCCACAGTCCTCGTTTAAACAACCCGAAAAGGCCCGAATTCGAAATTAAACGCCAACTTTAGGACATATTTAGTGGACATTGTCAGAGCTGTGAATTCCTTTTTGATAGAGAAGGGTCTAAACAGGAAAGAAAATTTTGTTAATTAGGGTCTCTAGCAGGAAGCCAAAACTTTAAAATTAGGAAAATTTACCGAATGTCTAGAAGAATTTTCACTACCGCGCCGCGGCTTAAACCCTCATCAACTTATTTAAGGTCAATATTTTGGTAATCTCTCGATTTACTTAGAAACTAACTTGACTTTGATTGAAAAGGGTATTTCTTATTCAAATATTTAAAATGCTGAATTGTAATTTAGCAAGCAAATTCCTTCAAAAGGAAAGTTGCTGAGACTATTTATTAATAATCTTCCCCTTTTTACTTGTGGATAGCAGTTTCAAATTTTTGGAATTTTGATGAGTTCTCAATCACACCTATTTTGTTCCCCTTTTAAGATTCCAGAAAACTCGTAAACCGATTATACTGATCGTTATAAATCATAATTAAAAATAATTAATATTTAATTTACCGGTGTTCGTTCCTCTTGAGATTTAAATTCTCTCTTGTCGAATTTTATTTTATTTGGGTCATTAAGAATAAAGGCTTATTTGAGTATCTCTGGAGTTTTACGTAAGAAAACATTCCAAAATTGTTTTCAAAGCAGTTGCTTTAAAATAACTAACTTATTCTTTTTATTGCAGGTGAGTAAGAGCGACAACAGATGCTAAAGCCGTAAGTAGCGTTTTTTTATTATGGGGAATATCATACACATAAACTGAACTTCAATTGAATAAGTGATATAGATATCTCGCCCTTATCGGGCAGGATGGAAACAATAATCGGTAGAATCTGAATTATAAAAAATTATATCAACAATGTTTTACGCCTAACCGATGTTAGGCGTAAAACTTACCTAAGCTAAAAAGTTATTTATACAGGGTGTTAAACAAGACTGCAAATTTTACAATTTTTTATCTGTTCCGGTAATCTACAAAAACAATTTTTTAGTTCTAATTGATAGATTAGCGTAATCCTTGGTGAAAGGGTAAAAAAAATTTCAAACTTTTTTTAAAATTTTTAATATTTTTTGAGATATGATTTTTTTTGTCAAAAATTTAATTTTTCTACATAATAAGCTGTAACTTTTTATTAGCCATTAGATGTAAAATTTTTTTGCTAGAGGACCCTTAATCATATTTTTTTTAAATGTGCACGGTCTTCACTACCCAGAAAATATACACGGTGAGAAAAAATGTGGCAAGGTTAGTTAAAAACCTAGCAATCCTAAAGATCATGTACGTATATTTCAACAACCTGTAGCATAAAAAAGAATTTAAATTTAAAAGTTTTTACTTAGTTTTATGGAGTGCCGAGTGTTTTCTCCATTTTTTTTTTTAATTTTCTCTCTAACTTTATTATTCCAAAAAATACAGGTGTTGATTTTACAGCCAAATTTACCAACATTAAACTTAAGAGGTTTCTGTAACTCGAGAAGAGGTAAGTTTTCTGTAAAAAAGTAATTAAAAATTACTTTTTTACAGTGACCTCTACTTTTTTATTTTGAATAGAACCCTGTACATTTTTATTTATTTAAGGACTCTGTATATTTAACGGACTATCGTATTCAGCTTGAAATTAGCTTATCAACCATATATCACAAGGTAAGTTTTGTTTTCAAAATGGCGGCTGGACAGTCTTCTTGAAAATGCAACTTTAACGTTTCATGATAAAAATGCAGTCACTTTTTACAAAATACTTTTTTTAAACAGTCCAGAAGAAGCTTAGTTTTTATTTTTTTAGACACTTCAACTTAAACATCGTTTTGGGAAATAATAGAATATTTAAATTTTTTTCACTTTTTGTTTTAATTACCAAATATCAATTTACTCCGATATTTGTTATTGAAACCTTGTATAATTTTTCACGTTCAGCCGCCATTTTGAAAACAAAACTTAACTTGTGATATATCGTTAAAAATCTAATTTTAAGCTAAATACGATAGTCCGTTAAATATACAAGGTCCTTTTTAAATTAAAAAAGTAGGGTATTATTTCTAGTCAAAGCGGAAGTAACTTAATTATATTTTTATAGAATTTTTTCTTTTATGGGGTTATTGAGACATTTCAAATTTCGAGTTGATATTTTTAAAACTAAAAAGGTGGCGGCCTTATACATGTCTCTTGTGTTACCTGCTATTGGTAAATTTGGCTGTAAAATCAACACCTGTATTTGTTAAAATCGTAAACTTAGAGAGAAAATTAAAAAACCGTTTGGAGAAAATATTCACTACCACTTAAAACTTAAGTAAAAACTTTTAAATTTGAATTCTTTTTTATGCTACAGAGTGTTGAAATATAAGTACAGGATCTTTAGGACTGCTAGGTTTTTAACTAACCTTGCCATATTTTTTTCACACCCTGTATATGTTCTGCGTAAAATTGAAAAAGTTAACTTTAACTGTTAACTTTTTCAATTTTTAAACTAACTTAACTTTTTAAGTTTAACTCCCTGTATAAATAACTTTTTAGCTTATGTAAGTTTTACACCTAACATCGGTTATATGTAATTAAATTTGCAAGACAAAGCTGGAAACCGCACCTCAGTATCTCGTCTCGCTTTAAAAATATTCGAACTTAAATTTTGCCAAAAAATGCAGGTGAACTGTTTCAAGTGGCTAACAGTTTAGTTCGTAGAACCCCAAATTGACAAATTAAACCATTTAGAATTTGGAACTTATGGTAATAACAATATATACATTGTTTTCCAAGGAAGTTAAATGCTTCTGAAGTATATTTTTTTTATTTTCAGAAAGCTGTTTCATTATCATAGAGTTACCCTGTATAGATAAGAAATAATTTTTTATATACAAAAATTAAAAGAAATGTTCACTGTCTAAGCAGGGTAAATGTTTCTGAAATACATTTTTTTTCATTTTCAACCTACCCTGTATAGCTGAAAAAATATTTTTATAGACAAAAAAATAAAATAAGTGTGACGTGTTGCATCGTTGTTTGATTTTTTCAGTTTCCAGAAAACTCTCTCATCGTTTTAGGGCTACTCTGTATACAAGACGACATTATTTTGTATACTACAAAATAAAATAAATTTGCCGTGTTTCACATTTATATTATGTTCTTTGTAATATACATAATGGAAAAAAAAAGTCAAGTATGTTGTATTTTTCAACGTTAGTTCATTTACCCTAACTTATTCAATTTGACTTATCGGTTTGTGGGTTCTCAAAATATGTTTTATACCAGTAAAAAATATCGAAACATCTACGCCCAGATATCCAAAATCTAATCCTGGCCTAACTGACACTAATTTTGATAAAAGATATGGAAGACTTGGAAGAGATAGAAAATCTCAAATATATATTTTAAACTTTCTAAAATTTAAACAGCTCTAAAATCAGAATGTTTTGTATCCATGCATAACACGTAAACTTTGATCAAAACACTTTTGTAATCTGCCCAGTATATATAAAATCGTTATTATTAGTCAATATAAGCATAAAAACTCGCGAGAATTTCAAAAAGTACAAAATTGGCGACCTTATATACTCACCTAGTAATTAATGCAATTTCTTTTTTAACCACTACGAAATCCCCTATTACTGGAAAATGCAACTAATTCGGACCAAATTGCTTAAACACTCCCGTATATTAATATAGCACAAAAAACCACAAATCAGAATAATGTTAGGGACACTTTATTTTACATAGCCAATATTAAGCGACAAATAAAAATAACACTGCCTCTGAATCCCCCCCCTATACCGAAAAAATAAACAACTATTTCAGACCGAATATTTTAGCAGCAACTATACTGATATATTGCAAGATATCCTTCATTGTTATTATCTGAAATGGAGAAATACCTGAGTAGTTAAAACACCTACCACATACATAATTTGTACATACTGTTAAATGTCCAAACCATACACGTGTTTATTATTGAGTATTATAATTACGTTAGTTTCGTTTACAAAATTAGGCATTAAATACTTGCTAGAATTTATTTGGGCAGGATTCCTGATATTTCTAGACTTTGCGGCATGTATATTCATTTTCACCGCCCTCAAAGAATTCCAGAAGATATTTGCAAATTTCTACGCTACGCTACGTTACATTTTTATTCGAAACTCTATTCTACCCAATGTAAAAAGATGTAAATCTTTGTCTGGTAGCAAATGCAAGGTGCAAGTTTTCACATGTTTAGTCACTTTTATCCCAGGAGGAACCGATAGACGCTAGAAGGGGTCAAAGAATGGCAAACAGATCTCATGCACGCTACAATTCAAACATTTCTCAAAATTCACCCTTAAGTTTCTAGAGAAAGTGTAGACGTTTCTTTATATATTTAGTTGATTCGCTTCAGGTGTTTCTGAGTTAAACGTAAAACAATATTGGCAAACATTGAAAAAAAAATTCTATTTCTAAATGGCCCGGATAGTACTTTATGGGCGTGATTTTTGAATCTCACGGGGAAACTTTCGAGCTACATAAACTATTCACTCTCCTAATTTTTCTTTTGGAAAAGAGAAGTGAAATATTTGAAAATTGTAAGGGCAAACACTTTTTTTTTAGTTTTTTTTTTAATTCCAACCGCTTTCCCGACATTTGAGGTATTTATTTAACTCTTTCACATTCCCCATCAAATCCCCGTCTTACCTTTACAAAGTGATCGGGGTCTCGACTCCGAAGTATGCCTTCAAATTTACCCCATTTTTACCCTCTTTTTAATTTTGAAGCTCCGATGTTGCCTGTTAAGCATCTTGTTATAGATTTTGGGACGGGAAATCCGAAAAAAATGCCCATCTCAAAAAATTAACCATAGCAATCTACTTTTTGTTTCAACGGGGTTTCAAAAAAGTGCTCCATCTGACGCCACTGTTTAGTGATTATAAGCTCCACCGAAATTTTATTTTTACTAAAAGACATTTATCCTCTACGATTTGGTCTTCTGGCATTGTTCTTCTCAGACGTTCCGTGACCAAACTGGAGGGTTCCGAATGTCAAAAAACGCGAATTTCAAAAATTTCGAGTCCAACTTCATACAGGTTGTAATAAAACCTTTTTTTTATGGAGCAAAATAACAAAGAACATAATTTATTTTTTGTAGAGTACATAAATAATGTTACCAAAAATAAATAATGGTAATAATAATAAATTAAAAACTTTAAATAAATTACAGAGGTTTTGTATAAATTTATTACCAAATATTAAGTATATGCATATATAGACTGTTTATTGTAAGTAGTGAAATTCTGTACTAGAGATTTTGTGGGTAAAGATGAATCTACCTATTTTTTTTACAATATCCTGCTTAGTTATCAAAGCATCCTAAAGTGAAAAAATCGCTACTAATTAAGTTTCACGGCTTATGACTATGACTCAAATAATAATATATAAACCACAATGCAGAAAAATTTCAACCATAATTACAATTTAGTTAAGCAAAATACATTTTTTCGATAGATAGATTAAAAGATTAACTACCAATTGAAATAGAAAATTATTCCCGAAAAGAGCTTTATTATCATTTTATAAAATATGAACTAGTTTTGGTGTTCATTGACAATAATCATAAAACGAATATAAATGGTTTATAAATGAGATTTGATAGATATATTACCTACTTTTTTTATAATCACGATCTAGAACTAGGCGAATATTGTGCTTGTATGATTAGAATAGTGTTTAATCTAATAAAAGTAGTCGATTCATAAATTGTTTTTTTTTCAGAATTTGTAGAATAGATTATGACTTCTCACATATAATAAAATTTGTTTTAATACAGTTTCTTTTCCCTAATGTACAGACGTTTTCCATTTTCTGGTGACAAAATTTACAATAAAAAATAAAAAGGGTTGCCATGTTGTGAAAGGTGTTCTTAATTCCCCCTTATTGCAAAACATCCCCTAAAACCCGGCATGTCGCTCAAATTCCTTAAGCTTTGGAAATTCCATTAATTAATTAAAGGAAGAAAAGCTGTTAAAAGTTTCATTTTAGTCGTCATAAAAATGGACTCGGGTTTACCCTGAACTGTGGGATTATCACATAATGTCGCAAGTTCCCTGGCAAGGTCTTTTTATTTTTTTGGCGGCGTAACCCGCCTCATTTTATGAAACTTTCTAAGTCCTTGTTCCTATTGTTTCTGAAATATGTATCGATTTCCCTGCCAACCTATATACGCATCCCAGCAAAATTAGAAGTATTTTTCTCTATTTAGGTGTTATGTGCGGGTGCGTTTTTCTCGCAAAGTAAGAATTCATGGCCGCTATATTTCATCTATAGAAAATAAGGCATTTTCTTGTTATTAATTGTTTTAAAGATAAATTATAGACTTTACTTTCCTCGAGGTTTCGAAAACAGATGTTTTCCTCAGTTCTGTATGTCTGTCTTCCGATATGTTCGCGGCATGGTTAAGAAACTACTTAGGTATCCGATAAAATTTTGGTCGAAAATTAAGGGTCGTTTTAGGATGAATAACATTTTGATAAAATTCCAATGTGCCGGAATAAAATGGCTGCTTAAGGAAATATTAAGAAAATAACTACTAAAAAACTATTGATCCAGTTTTCCTCCAATAGAATCAAGTACTACGTATATGAACTGGTAAAATTTTGTACGAATCGGAGATGGGAAAACAAAATGGCCGCATAGTAAAATATTTAAAAAATTCAGCCTGAAAAACTACGTATTGTTTGATTTCAAATTTTGTGCAAGAGTTATGTGTGACATAGGGATGAACTGGTAAAATTGTGGTACGAATTCAAGATGAGGAAATAAATGGCGGCCATACAAAATGTTTGTAATCTTGAAATATCACCCTTTCAGGATTTTATGGATTTTCACGATCCTTAGATGCCAGAAGACATGTTTTCTCAATTCCGTCGGTACGTCTGTCGGTCTATCTATGTGTCTCTTTGCGGCATAGCTAAAAAACTACGTAACCGATTAACTTTAAATTTTAAACAAAAATCATGTGGGGATGACTTGGTAATATTTTGGTAAAAATTCAATATGGCAGAACAAAATAGCGGCCTAGTGAACAGTTAAAAAGGTGTTACTAAAAAACATTTATCCAGTTTACCTCAAATTTTGGACAAAAAATCGAGTGTTACATAGGAATGAACTGCTAACATTGTGAGAAACTACTTATTTAATTATATTTCAAGAAGTAAACATCCTTTGTTATTTTCTGATAGAGAGAAATCCCTCAATAATTCAAAACAATACATAATTTTTACATACCTTTAAATGTCCAAACCATGCACATGTTTATTATTTAGTATTGTAACAAAATTATTTGGGCAGGATTTCGGTCAGTTCGCGGCCTAGCTAAAAACTATTTACACAATTGACAAATTTCGGACAAAAATGAAGAGTCTGGGTATGACCTGGTAACATTTTGGTACGAATCCAAGGCGGTAAAACAAAATGGCGGCCAAATAAAATATTTAAAAATTCAGCCGAAAAAACTACTTATTAGATTAATTTCAAATTTTATGGAAGAATTAAGTGTGATATAGAGGTAAACTGGCAAAATATTAGGTATCCTGGAAACAATGGATGATTTCATTCAATAAGATATAATAAAACCAATAACTGTTAAAAATAGAGACGTTTACATATCTTTACTAGCCACGAAAAAAAGTTATTATTATTAATTATAATGTCAAATGGGTAAAGATGTCTTGATATCGATATAAATGCCGCTGTATGGCCTTAGATATTAATGCTGCTGTATCACTAGTTGAACACTTAAATATTTCTAGCGCAATTATGATTTCCTTTGAAAGTTGCAATTATTTCGTTTTTCGATATTAGTTAATCAATTCCTGCTTAGTTTTAAAATATACGAGAAAATATATGACTGAAAATTAGCATTTCAGTAACTAGTATAAACTAGATCATCATTATTTATACCGGTACATACAGAAAGATACATTCAAGTCATTTTATTGATATATGCAGGGCTTCATTGAAAGATAAGCATTTAAAGCTAACTTCAAAGTATAGCGTTTTCTGATTAATAACAGCTCAAGAAAGAATGAACTCAAGAATCTCTGGCTGAAAACAACATATTGTGATAATTCTTATCTGCTCGTTTCAAAATTGTATTTAAATATATTAAAATATTTTTTGCAATGTTTACGACTCGGACGACTTAGCTGAAATATGTTTCTGACAATTAATAAAATTATGAATCTTAAGTAATATCTACCGTTTTTGAATCGTAATTTTATAATTAATTGCTAGGATTCTGCCCAACTAGGATTTTCGAATTTGCTAATTAAATCTGGTTGTTGGAGTGTGAATATTACTGGGGATGCTTAGTCCCTTTTTTATAATATACCCTTGTTTGAAGCTGTGTTGTCGTTAACATTTGTGAGTTAGTGGAGTAAAATTTTTCGCATATTCGCATAAAATTAAATATATTTATTATATATATATATATATATATATATATATATATATATATATATATATATATATATATTGGATAAGTAGTTTTGTAATAATAATTTTTTTAAAATTTCACTATGCCGCCATTTTGTTTTGCGAACTTGGATTCTTACCAAAATGTTTCCAGGCCATTCCCATATGACCCTTAATTTTGGACCAAAATTTGAAGTTAATCGGGTAAATAGTTTTTAGCTATGCCGCGACCTGACAGACAGTCAGATAAACCGACATACAGACGGATGGAATTAAGAATCAATGTTTTTTTGGCAAATTGGGCGTCAAAACCTGAAGGTATGTAAAACCCTGAAGGATGATTTTTTTTCACGGTCACAAAAATTTTATTTGACCGCCATTCCTGAAAAGGTGATTTTTCAGGATTACAATACTTCCTTTTTACTAGGGAAGTAAAAACAGTTTTTATTTTTATATTTTACGTAACATTAAGTTGGTTGGTTTTTAAAACAATTTTTTGTATCCATTAAGACAACGCGCAAGACGACGTTTCACAAACAATTAATGACCGCTAAAGCAATGAAATTTGGCCAACTATATACACGTTTTTCTGACTGAAGGTCTTCATCAGTACAGTCAGCTGGTTGAGAGATGAGTATAACTAGCGCCAAAATTAATACACAAAGTCACCAACAGGAGCCAAAAAAAAACCCTTTTTTTACTATATGATTCTTGCAGCGTTAATATTTTCTTAACTTTGAGTTAATTACTCTTGGATTATGAGTTTCGCCACGTGGCTATATGCTGCTCTCGTCGTGGTAATAGAGTCCCACAAATGTCGGTTTTGCTCCTGTTGGTGACTTTGGTGTGGTTTTGTGTATAAATTTGGCGCTAGTTGTACTCATCTCTCAACTAGCTTATTTCAAGATATATATATATATATATATATATATATATATATATATATATATATATATATATATATATATACATTCGACATATCTGGAATTCTGGTAGACAAAAACGAGACAATTTTTTCTTTTTTTTATATTTACTTGGATTTTTATTGCTATATAGAGTTTGGGTTTATGCTATTACTGAAATGTACAGGGTTTTATGTAAGGAGTGGTTTATTTATATTTAGATTAATTTAAATTATAAGATTCACATGATAAACTTGGCTTAAGTTATTGATGTCTTTTTTATCGTTGACGGCATCTTTCTCCTTTTTAATTTGTATCATTTCTTTTATTGTGAGTTTTCGATAATTAGTTTTTTGCTCTAAAATGTTGGTTTGTTTACAATCGAATTCATGTTTTCCTGAATGTCCGTGTTTTTAAAGTGCAGTAGATGCATTTTTTTGTGTATTTCTGGCCGTTTAATCGACTATCTAAGTATTGTGTTGTCATTCCTATGTACTTTTTTTGGGCAATTTAAACATGGAATTGAATAAAGTAATTGATTATCTTTTTTTTATTACTTGGCCTTTCAAGGGAGTGAAAAGTAAAAGTGTTTAGTAAATTACGTGCTTTATGACAGACAGTTATGTCGTGTTTAGACAAGATGTGATTTATTTTTTATGATATACCGTCTGTGTAGGGCATTGCAACGTATTTACTATTAACATTTTTGCTTTGTTACTTTTTTTAAGTTATTATAAAAAACATGAGTTCGTTGTTTAAAAACTCGTAGTATGTTTTTTTTCGGATAATGGTTATTTATTAAAGTCTCCTTAACCTTCTTTAAAATCTCAGGACCATATTCTGAGGAAGTAAGTGAGATGGCACGATCGGTTAGACCTATAATAACGCTATTTTTTTATACTTTGGATGGTTGGAGTTAAAGTTTAAGTACCGCCCTGACCATGTTTTTTTTTGTATACCACCCACTTGGTTTTTATATTTTGATCTTTCTTGTTTCTAAATAGGCTTAAGTCTAGAAAATTAATTTTGTTTTTGTCTTCAGCTTCCATGGTAAATTTTAATTTGGGGTGAAAATTATTAAAAGAATTTAATAGGTCATTAATATGGTTTTTTTGAAACGGCAGTTAAACAATCGTCTAGAAATCTTTTTTAAAAATGGAAGGTTAAAATCAAGTTCACTTATCACACTCTCCTCCAGATATTCCTAAACTAATTGTGCGTCAATGGAGGAAATAGGAGAACCTAAAGCGCAACCATCTAACTGTTGATAATATTTGTCCTCATACTGGAAATAATGGTTGTTTAGAGTAACGTTAAAAGCTTCTATAAATTCTTTGAATGGAAGTGTTGTGTGAATCTTTAATTCGTCCCATTTTTGTGTTATTATGTCCGATAAAAGTTGATTCGGAATATTTGAATATAGAGAGACAACATCAAGAGATATTAGTATGATTGTCTGGAATTTTTACCTTGCCAATAAATTGTTTAAATTCAAATGAATCTTTAACAAAATAATCGTTTTTTCCTGTTATTTTGGACATACAATTAGACAAATATTTCGACAGTTTATAAAAAGGAGAATGGATACATGATACAATGGGCCTTAAAGGTATGTTATATATGGTTAAAGAAAAAAAAACGAAATATATATATATATATATATATATATATATATATATATATGTGTGTGTGTGTGTGTGTTTTCTTCCTCTTTTGGAATCCGTGCATCTAATCTAAGTAGTTTGCTGGTTATTTTTATAAGTCCTCTAAAGATCCAGTACCTCAGAAATGTTTCTTTATATAATAAGTTCATAATAAGTCATGAATAAATCTAATTTAGAAAGCCGGGTTAACAATAAGAAAGTATATGTTATTGCAATGAATCTTTAGAGCAACCCCTGTATATTTCCTGAAGAAAGTAAATGTTGTTTGAAATCAGTTCTTTTTATATATTTACCTTCCATTGTTTGAAATTCGACGCACATCAATTAGGCACAGAAAATTCACGTGGTGTGGTTCCAATATAAACATTGCTTCAAAGCATATATACATACTTAATTAAGGAACAACACCCTTTTAAAAGCACCCTATCCTGTATAAACATTAAAAATATTAAGTATACATGACGCTACGCTATACTGTAGTAGAAGTTTTTCTGTGTGTATATACATGTAGAAGACCGGATTAATATCAATTTAATACTCTGAAACAAGTTTTTGAAATATTTATACACTTCCGTCTTTTTTTAGCTTTTTATACACTTAGAGAGGCGTAGTCTAGCAACGACTAGGTACAACGACCTTTCCTGATAACATAGTAAAACGATAATTAGTTATAACTAAAAGAATAGAAACTATTCAATAGTGATTTATAAAAATTGAGAAAAGGTTTTAAGGACATTTTTTTAATAATAGCCCAACCAGCATTTTTGGTCACTGTTCCGTATCGGTGACTACATAAAAAAAATCTTAAAGTTGCAATTACTAGTGGTGGGAACCATGTAAGCATCGTTTAGACACCGTGCTGTTACCAAAATGTGGAATGATTTAAGAGTAACTTTGATGTACCTCTTACTTATTGGAATTGATATTATTAAGTTACGATACTAGTTTGGAAACGTTATTTAACACAAAGTATGTAGTACCAACAAGAGACTTCTTCCATGCTGTTCAGTTTTCTTTCTCTTTCAGCTGTGATTATTATCCGTCTTCTTCTCTATACAAAGTGAAGTAAACTGTGTTGTATTTATAGTCATAATAATATATGAATATTTATTAGTTACTTTACTACTTCGCTAAACAGCAAACGAATGAAAATTTATAACCCCTAATAATGAGCAAAATAATAAATAAAAGAATTATATATTTGAAATGTTTAGTGATTTTACAAGGTTACTATCTATATAAGGGACACAATAAATTAATATTAATCAAAAAGTCACTTATATGGCAATGATCTTTTCACAAAACTTAACCACTAAAGTGACCGGAAGATAAAACATGGCGCATATTAAAAAGAAACACTTTAAAGTTCTTTTGAGTCCTTCAAAGTTTAATTTACTTAACAAGAAGTAATATATGGAAGTGCCTACGATCTGTTACTTTTTAATATTAATAAAAAGTTCATATACAGTGAGGTTACACTCTAAAAAAAATATGCATAAATTCTGCACAATTGTGTAGATTTAGTGCACAAATTGTGTCTGAGTATGTAGTTGGAACAACTTTGTGCGGAAAATGTACACATGATTGGTCAGAATTAGTTGTATATATTTTCTGAATAATTGTGCATATCTTCTGAACAATACTGTGTTGAATTGACATTCAATAATATATAAGATTTTTGCACAAGAGAATGCATATTTTTTGGACAATTTTGTATAGCATATATTTTAATAACATCAATATGCATTTTCTTCAAACAATATTGTGTATAATTATTGCACAAATTGTGAACATTTTATGCACAAAGTGGTGCAACAAATTAGATTTTTTTTTTGAATAATATTGTATATTTTTTAGCAAAAAATGTGCATCTTTTCTAAAATATGTGTGTGCATAATTCTTGTACAAATTATGAACATTTTAAGAACAAAATTGTGCATTATATTAAAAAATACTTTTTTCTGGATAATATTGTACATTTTTTATGCGCAAAATGTGTATATTTTCTAAACATTTTTCGATAACTATGAAAATATGTGAAAAAGGAAGCCAAACCACAATCAACTACAGAACCTTTAGTCAAAAATTATAATTAAAAATAATTTTTAATAAAAAAATGGTTTTATTCATCGTAGAAACTCCAACTGGATGTAGATAAAGTTCTTGGTAAAACTTGAAATCTCCATGTTACGTAACTAAAATTAAAAAAAATCGGTGTAACAGTATATGGTTTTTTTAACAATCTTTTGTAACATTAGTTGTTTTATTTTAAAACATAACGGGTTACTGCAATTGCTATATTCTAAATTACACAAGAGCCAAACATAATTTGCGTTTTGTGAAAATAAAGGGAGTTACGAGTTTGAGGCATATTTAATACAAATTCAAGTTCTTTCACATTTTAATGTGTTACTCGGGAACTCATTATATTTTAAAAAGAGTTAAGTATCTTAAAGTGATAAATCTTCTTTGTTTTTATGTAAGATTTTATGAAATATTTTTATAAGCATTCACTAAGACTATACCATATAAATTTGTCTTAAAAAGTTTATTCAATATTGTCTTTAAGTTCATTATACCCTCTTAGAAATAGCTGTATTTATATATTATGTCAATATGTATAAGTACATACCTGTGTATAGCTTAGTCCTATTTGCCTTCAAGAGTACAAAACTGCAGATTCCCCGGGGTAGAATATTTTAAACTAAATCGCAACACTACTCCCCAAGAAAGTTTTTTTTGATAAACCTGCAGTTTATAAACAAAACAACCTTTTATGTATGTTGTCAGTATGATAATCTGTCGTTGAATTATATTTCCGAATGTTGCCACAATTGAAAACATCCGATGTCTGCGGTCCAATCAGGGCCTGGATGCGTGGCGTTAGATAAAATATGAACATAATTGTTCAGAAAAAATAAATAATTCTGTTCTGAAGATTTCAACAGGTGAGGTTATTGGTATTTTTACACAAGTTTTATTCTTAAAATCTGAAGAATGTTGTAGTTTAGTAATGCACAGCGAATCACAGTCTTTTTAGCATTGTTTTGTGGATAAAATATGTACAATTTTGGTTAGAAAATGCTGCACAAATGAAGGCATCTATCTTGAATACTCTTGTATTTATTTTTTGCACAATTGTATAACATTAATGCACAATTTTTTCTGAATACATTATTGAGAATTAATGAATAGCGATTTTTTACCGTGTAGTTTTCAAGTTCTTGTCTAGTCGTGGGTTCTTTCAATCAAACCTCTTATTACAACTTACTTTAAAGTCGTCGTTCATTTCTCACAGCAGCCACCATTTTTTTAACTATAAAGTTGTGGCCTTATTTAGGTAGTTAGACGTAACAGATATACTGCCCAGCCACTACCAGATTTACAATAAAGTAATGATAACTCGGAGTAGTTAAATCACGTAATTGTTTAAATAATGTTCCTATTAGCATTAACTATTGTAGTTTATACTTTAAACAATAATTATTGGTGACCAGTTCCAATTTCTCATCAAATTATAGTAAAGCTGTCAATCGACATTCGTTTTTGGAACTTTAGTACTGCTTGGGAAGAGATAATATGTTCCGTTCCATGAGTCCTTTAGATATCTTTTAAGAAAAATTTATAAGTGTGTATGTGATTTTTTTTATCATTCTATCGGTAGATCTAGTAAGAAGGCTATCTAATTCCATTTTCTAGGAATAGTTCTTTTAAAAACATCCCAACTCATATCCTCTCAAAAAGAGGACGGTCCAAGCATAGACCGTTTATGGTTCACAGCCAGTTGAATCTTATAAATAGACTTTTTCGTTAATCGTAACTTAAGTTTTGACAAGAATAAAACTTCAGATGTCTGTTTTAATTTTGTTTCTGACCAACTGATACTGTTTTTGTATATACAATGGATCACATAATACTTAACACATGCTAAAGGAAGTTCAATTTTCGGGTAATTCTATCTTTTAAGATTTGCTTTATATACTGTAAAATCTCCTCGACAGTCTTGTAACTAGAGAGCTGTCATTGTAATGTCAAGAAACGCAGCATGTTGCGAATAATTTAAAACTAAACTAAAACTAAACAATTTGCGGTTAACCCAGAGAATATTTTTATTTAGTAAAGTGCCTAACGTTCTAAATGCAATCAATCAATCAGACCAAACTATCGGCCAGACGTCACTGTATGTTATAGATCTTGATAGTAATCTGTAGATAAATTTTGGCTGTAAATTATTACATTAGGAAATTATTAATTCGACAAATTTAATTCTAATTGTGGTATTAAGATCTAATTCTTAAATGTTATACGAAACCTTGACCTTTTATTGTGATAGTGCGATATAAACTTAACGAAAAATAGTGAATAATTTAATGAATTTGCTATTAAAAGATAATTTCAAATGGTTTACTTTTTTATCGTTCATCTGATTTTCAAGGTTTTGAAAGTTTATTAAATGCGGCTTGCGACTGATCAACTACTGAACTGACCCTATAATGTATTATTATTGTTTTTATTATAATTATTCTTATTCATGTTCATTTTTTCACTTAATGTGGTAAGGGCTAATCTTCGGCTCTAAGGCAAGATGAAAGAATAATATTGTTTCTAATTAAGGAACTCGCGGACAATGTGGCAAATATTTAGGATCACTAATCTCTCATTCTCGGCTATTAAAACTTCAGAGAGGCCAAGCAACATAACATTTTTTAAAAGCTTCTTTGGTACGATACCTGTAGTCGAGATAACCAGTGAAATAATTGTAATATTATCCCGTGTCCATTGCTGCTTAATTTCACATATCAAATCTGTGTACTTTGGGTATCTTCGCTGGATAGTTTCCTGAATGTTGTTTGAATTAAAAAATAGCAATATTTACTAAAAAGGTTTTCCTTTCGGTTTTGTTGGTCAAGATAATGTCTGGCCGGTTCGCTGTTATGGACATATCTGTTAACACTGTTCAATCCCAGTAGAGTCTAAAATTTGCATTTTCCAAGACGTATATTGTGCCAGTTTCTGATAAACTATTTTCCCTACCCGATTATGGCGGTGTGGCTATTCTGTTTAGGGCATAGATGAACATCCACCGGCAATATGTTAGATGGTTTCTGCCGCCTGTTGACATTTCCTGTATCGTACTAATACTTACATTTCGTAGCAATCAATCACTTGGTGCTATATAGCTACAATAAAGACTTCTGCTTCTGGAAATAAGTCTTGTTGAGTGAGTCGTAGGTTTGAGGCTTTCCGATCTCCATTCTGATTATTGGGTGAATTCGTAGTAAGTCTATTCTTATATCATATCTGAGTTTTGCGCAGAATTTGAACTCAATTGAATAAGAAAAATTTTGTTGCACCATCTTCAATTCGTACCAGAATTTTACCACTTCATCTCTATATCAGACTTAAATCTTATTTATATTTTCAATCGAATAAGTAGTTTCTTCATACTGATTTTTTAAACATTTTTTAGGTCCCCATTTTGTTTCGCCATCTTGGATTCGTACCAAAATTTTACCAGTTCATTTCCATGTCACACTTGATTTTTGTGCAAAATTTAAGGTAAATTGGAAAAGTAGTTTTTTTCTTAATAATTTTTTTAACATTTTACTAGGCTACCATTTTGTTCCGCCATATGTTACCACCCCATATGACCCCTCATTTTGACCAAAATTTGAAATCAATCGGGTACGTAGTTCAATTATACCACGAACAGACAGACAGACAGACCAACCGAAACATATTTTTTGGCATCTAAGAACACTGAAACGTGAGAATTTAAAAAAAATACGATTTTTTCACGATTACAATACTCTTACGAGGGAAGCAAAAATCATGGTTTTGTAAGCCAAGCGGCACTAACTCTGGCAAATAACACACCTGCATATGTACGGTGTATGTCGTCAGTTAAGGCAGTTTTATAACAATTATAAATTCCATTTTAAATATTCAGCAGTGTATTATAATGATTAAGATGATATTACGATATCTGGGATTTACCAAAGGCAGTACCGATGTTGTAAATTGTTGTTTATGCACTTCATCACTCCTCCTTTTAACGTAATTTTATTAAATGTTAAGAATGTGTGGGTTAGAAAAAAATGCCATAATGTATAATGCCTACTTCGTAGATTGAGTCATGTTTTTGTCGTTGTGGGTATTAAATAATAATAGAGAAGAAACTTGCAGGGCGTGGACGAGAGAAATATGCATCAATTAAAAGGTTGTGTTTTCAGGACTCGCAAGTCGTCTTGATACGTGTTCTTAAAAGCTGTTAAAACTAAAACTGATAAAAGGATTTTTAGTATGAAAAAAATTTTTTATTCGAGGATGTAAATGCGGAATAACTTAAAATAAGAATATCACGTAAACCAGTAAATTTACCAAAAAGTTTGCAAATTGCTCAAGGTATTTGTTATGTTTATTTCATATACATAAATCTATTATTATTATCATCGTTTATGAGAAAAAGAGCTTAACCCGTAAGCGGAAGGTCAAGAATTTTAAACATGTTTTTTTTAAGCGTGCATGAAATACCCAGGTATTTTTTATTTTAGGTATGCATACTATGGACAACGTGTCTCTTGTAAACTATTATTTGAGCTTTCTGACAACCATTCGTGCGAGACATATTGACATTTACTTTTATGTTAACTAATAAACAGCCAGTGGCATTACAGTGATAAAGGTTCCATGCTAGTAAATTACATGATAGATATGTACACAGAAATAACCGCAACTGGCCAAGGTAAATATTAAGTTTAATAAAACTAAAATGCTGCTCATAATAAGAGGGTCACTAAGTTTTTTACAGTAAATTTGAAGTGAATATTTAGAAAACCAAAATTGATATCGTCCGCGGTCTGCTAGCATTTAGTAGAAACATTCTTGGTGAGTAAACTAGTGGTCATAATTTTTTCAAAATTTATTGGTGAATTTTTGATGCATGTTGTATAAGAAAATCGGTAAATTTTCTTTACCCGGAACTTCCCTCGTTATGATTATTTCCTTTCATTAGGAATAGTAAAATGTAACCCAATTTAGTTCCTCAGATAGTCATTTAGTATACTATGTTTAAACATTTTTATGTTCCACTGTATCGGAATCAATATTTTACCAGGTTCTACCTATGCCACACTTATTTTTTGGGCATGATTTAAAGTAAATTGAATTTTTTACAACAATGACTTTTTAATTTGAATTCGTCGTAGTTAATCCCTGTGTTACATTTAATTTTGCTGCAAGATATTAAGTCAATTGAATAAGATTTTTTACATTTATTTTTTAGACATTTTATTTGGACGCCATTTTGTTTCTCCGTCTTAAATTTGTACCACAATTTTACCAGTTTGTCTCTATATCACACTTAATGGATCCCCAAAACTTAAAATTACTCTAATAAGTAGTTTTTCACACTGATTTTTTTAAATAAGTTATTTAACTGTCTTGGATTCATACCAAAATATTACAGGTTGATTTCTTGATCTTTTTTCAAAATTTGAGATAAATTGGATAATTTGGTTTTTAGTAATACTTTTTTTTAACAATTCAATACGCCGCCATTTTGTTCCATTATATTGGATTTTTACCAAAATAATACCAGGTCATCCCCACATAATCAAGTTAAGTCGATCGAGTAAGTAGTTTTTAGCTACGCCGCGAACTGATAGACAGACGGGTAATATATTTTTAACAACTAGGGACACTTATACGTAAAGATATGTAAAAACTGCAATTTTTTTTTTCACTATTACAAACAATTCATTTGGCCGCCATTTTGTTCCGCTATCTTATCTCATAGTTCACCTCTCTTCCACAATTTATGCTTGCACAAAATTTGAAATCATTCTAAGAAGTAGTTTTTTCGGGCTAAATTTTTAAATATTTTATTAAGCCGCCATTTTGATCGCCATCTTGTATTCGTACCAAAATTTTACTATTTAATTACTACCTAATACTCGGTTTTTATACAAAGTTTGAGATAAGCCGCCATTTCGTTTCGCCATATTGGATTGTTATCAAAATGTCACCAGGTCATTCCCACATGATATCTAATTTTTGACCAAACTTATAAATCGATCTGGAAGTAGTTTTTTAGCTATGCAGCGAACAAACAGACAGAAAGACTGACGGAATTGAGAAAAGATGTTTTCCGGCATCTAGAAACCCCGAAAATTGAAGATCTCAAAAGATCGCGGAGGGTGATTTTTCACGAATACAATACTTCTCATTACATTGACCCACACCGCCATTTCGTTACGTCATTTTGAATTCGTACCAGTTTATCCCTAAATCAAATTTAATTTGTCTACAAAATTCAAAGTCAATTGAATAAGATACTTCTGCTTCGCTTAAGGGGTCGGATAAGCAGTAAAAAATTTCAAAACTCTTATTTCGACTTCATCGTTTCATCATCTACCACTGATTTCTCCTTTACTATTTTCGATTTAAACGATCCATACATAACAAAGTTAGTTAAAATATTCGTCAGACCCTTTTTTTGTTGGGTCTCGGTTTCTCTGGATATCTTTCGGGAAATATACATGTTCGTACATAATACGGTTATATTCGTCATAAACGCTAACAATATTTAAGTAGTCTTCGTTGCTATAACTCAAGTTGTCTGCCATTTTCACAGCACCACAATAAGTAATGGCAGCTTCCGTTAAGTTACCCGTAAAGAAGTTTTGTTTTTCATGGTGACTGTGATTAATATTGAATTTTGGGCATAAGAACTGTGATACAAAATTAGTCTTAAAATTTCAGAAGAATCGAACAGAAAAATAACATACAAAGTGTACCATTTGAAAAAAAAACGAGTTATTATATTTATATTGTCCCATCATTGGATCAGTTTGTTAAACACCCTAGAGATTAGTTTGGAAAAGCGACTTAAAATAATAAAAGTAACTGTTTTGACCGTAGACGGCCATCATCATATTTTGGGTATGTTCTTTGGGTTTTCAAATTTACAAGTTTTAAGATTGACGGTTTTTTTTGAAGAACTATTTTTATTGCGAAAATGTTCATTTTAGTATAGGATGTGCTACATAAAAAATGTTAAGAATATTACGCAGAATCTAAACATACAATAAAAACTAGGAGTTTCCAAGCTTGATAGACACTTCCGATATAATCAGAAGTGAACTAAAGTTAGCCATTATTTTAGAAAAAATGAGCTTTCCGCATATGACTAACGGCCCATCGTCGTGACATACCCTGTATTTAAAACAGTTCTAACATCTACAGAGTACATATATTAGGAAAACGCGTATATTTTAACTTTATGCGTGCCACCGTAAACAATGGAGGTTAGGGTTGAAAGAAAAACGAATAATTTTGAATTATTTTTTCCTCTTGAATAATTGCCTCTGCTAAATATGAATAATTCTCTAAAAGGTATTCATGATGTTTTGGGATAACAAAAGGAAAAATCTATCCAAAAACTGAGAAACTTGTTGTTGCTTTTAAGCTGCCGTCTCTTGAAACATTTGTCGAAACCTGTCATGAATATTGGGGAAAAAATCATAATTTTCTTATACAACCTGTTTAAAAATTGTACGTATTTATGTGGAAAAAGTTATGACACTAATTTATTCACAAATATTTTTTTTATTAAATTGTAGCAGTGGCATACCGACATCTCTTTTGGTTTTCGAAATATTGAACTTCACCATAAGCACTTTATATTTTTTATAAATGAGTTAAATTTGCTCAAGTTTCTATATTTTATCATAATTTCTCACCCAGAACATAATCAATTTACGTTTTGTATAGTCTCTTGTTTGTCTGAAATAGGTTAGATTCGAACACAGGGCAAACAGATTGCGAACTCTGATTAAGCGTACAGTTTTGCTTCTGAATATTGAGTATATAGAGAAAACAACGGTGGCCATGGTGGCTCGTTATCGATAATGCTGAGGCATTGTTGTTCCAATCTCACTGTACGTAAACAGAAATTACTTGAAGTAAATGAATGCGCTTTATTTACCCTCTAACTCTAGAGCGAGCGGTCCAAAGCCACATAATATTATTGTTGTACTTAGTTTAGAAAGATAAAATATGTAGCGTATAAATAAATAGAATGCTTTTATTATAACCATATATACAAATGAAGATTTATAACGATTAATCTAGCTTAGCTACTCTACTAAACCATACTGAGGCACAAGAACAAAATTAAATTTATTAGGAAAAATAATTACACCAAAAGCATCTGAAGGTAATAAAAAAATTCAAATACTACAAAGTAAATAACCAATAAATTATACTCTTAAAGTACCAGCTTGCTAAGCAAAAATTACAAAATTAGATTTTTGCAAATTCAATAAAGATTTTTGTATTTAGCTTTAAACATATGTACATTTAAATCAAGACAACTAACAGGTATTAAATTATAATAATGAACCGCATTAAAAAAGAAACTACATTGAAAACTTCTAATTCTATATACAAATCGTACACATGCATTTTGCATCTTTTAAATACGGCTCTTACACTGTGGATAAATGCAAAATCCATAGAAAATATCAAAGTGGTTAAAATGTGACAAAACGAGTGATTCACACAAATTTATTTTAAGTTTTATATTTAATACATGTTTCGAGAAATCAAGAAGATCCAAAATACTAAAAATAATCATTTGTTAGCACATGCGGGAATTATATCATCATTCACATTAGGTAACACAATAGATATACCATAATCTTTTCTAAAGCAGCACTGTAAGCAAGTGGAGTCAGAAGAAAAGGCTGGTGTTCTTCTATTTCAAGAGGAACATGAAATTAGGGTTGATGAGAACAACATACACATTGTTCAAGAAAATGTGAATACAATTTTAGGCAAGCCTGCAACTCAAGAATACCAAACCATTGATCACCATTAGCGGTAAAAAAATTGTTAAAAATAGCCAAATTGATTCAGAGTGATTATCCTGTTGATAAATCAGAATGGAATTATGTTTGCATCATTTTACTCATATCTTCTGACCCCTTTTTTTTTAACGATAAGCTTTTTTTTTACATATAAAAAAGAGAACAGTTCGTTACGCGTTTCATCAGTTAGTGTGTATAATGCAAACTGCAAAATCCGCTTGTATTTGGAGGAATCAGATGATGTAAAAAACATAATTGTTTAAACTAGTATGCGTCGAAGTTAATTTGAGACCATGCTGAGATTTCTCCATTTCAATGATAACATTAACCTAAACCGGACATACAGAATATACTCTCTCCTTATCTCAGCGCGGTTATATAATCATTTTGATGACTAAATCCAGGATAGGCGAATCAATAATCCTATATTATGGACGACATTGACTGAAGCAGCATTTAAAATGGAAGCCAATATGTTTATGTGGTTTTGTAATTGGAATTCAAAATCTGGTTACCTTATTGATTTTCACATTTATCGATAATACAAAAAAAAAGAGTTTGATCTTCGGCTAGAGTAAATTTATAGTTTACCGAGCTTATACCTAAAATATGGAATGGAAAATAACGAATGTATGCCACACTGTTTATATGCAGATAACTATTTTCCATCCCTAAAACTGATAGACCATTTAACAACCAACGGAATTGGTTGGTACGCTAAGATATAATAGAGTTGTAAAATGTACATTTACAGAAATTACAAAAAATCAGTACGTCATTAGTTTGAAACCTATTATAAAGAGAAAAATCAAGTTTTGACCTGCAAATGGAACGATAATATTGCTGAAAGTAAAAAGTCAAAGTTATTCATCCAAATTTGATAAAGAATTACAATGAAGATTTAAGTGGAACTGGTCGATTGGATCAAAATATAGCATACTATCGAACAAGTCTGAGATCAAAGAAGTGGTATTGACCTGTTGGCCTCTCTTTATTTGAAGTTTGAATGTTTATACATAATGCTTGGCTGATCTATCATAAAATGCAAGAAGCCATTCGAGATTAGCCCCAAATGGATGTTTTACAATTTCAGCGAAAAATAGCAAAATCACTATTTACTCGTTTTGGAAAGCCTCCAAGCAGACCTGGTCTCGTTCAGTCCATTCAAAAACGAACCACATTAGATGCCACACAAGACAATATAGGGCACCTAATTTGTTCTCATGTAAAAAGATCGCGTTATGCCCTTTGTTACTCTACGACTTTTAGAAAGTGTAGTAAATTCAACATGGTCTTGCATGAAAAATATTTGGTTATCTATTATTCTTATCCATTTTCTGTTTTATGCAATAAATTGAATATTTATAAGCAATTTCTCAATTAAGATATGTTTTTTATTTCCTTTTTGGTAGCTTATCTTCACGGTGTTGCTTTTTGCAACAGCTTGTTTTGAAGAAAATTAGATTGGTAGACAAAAGTCTTACGTCTCCTCTAACAAAAAAAAATTGGGCATGAATGGGTTAATAAAGCAATAATAATTATTCATAGACCTATGGAATAATTAGACAACAAAAATTTATAATCTATGTTCTAAATAACTTGAAAGCCTCTATACATAGTGAATAGTTCTCTTAATAGTAATGTATATTGCCATTACGTCACCCAGAAAGGTTTGGTTACTGGAAGGAAAACGAGAATTAGTTTGAGAAATAGCTGGAAGCATGAGGGTTCAAGAGGACTTGATGAATCCGAGAAGATGTGTCAAGATAACGAAAAGACTAATAGTCGGCCAGAAATTTTATTTTATTGTACGGGAAATTTCATTCACAGCTTCGTTGAGTTGATGATCCCCTTTTTAGCTTATTCGCCGGGTTTTTACGCTGCGTATTTTTAGCATAATGATATGTATTTTTGTGAAAGTAGATAAAACTTTCAGTTCGAGGGCTTTAGAAGGGGAAGTTAAAATTTTCGATTGTATCTCTCCCCCGTATGGGACGGTGATGACAATTTGCGGGGTGTAAATTGAAATAACATTTTTATTTCCTTAAAATTTTTATAGAAAAAACGCACGCATGTATTTGCACAGGGTCCCCCAACATTGGTTTAGTATTACGAAATCAGCATAACGCAAACCATTTGATGGGCATATTATACATGTTCCATTTAAAAAAAATGTACGTTGGGTCTCCTACACATTTCTGAAACATTCATATTCATAAATAACATTTTTTTAAAAACTACTAAAATTTGTTTCTATCTCTTAAAATTAAACTAAAATTGGGAGGTGGCGAATTGTGAGAAAAGACCCTGTACATATCAACTCAACTTTGTTATTCCATTTTAAACTCTTTTGTCTAATAAAAACTTAAATTTTTGTTAATAAAATAATTGATTTTAAAAAGTCGGTAAATTTCCTTTACCCGGAACTTCCCTCGTTATGAATCTTTCCTTTTATTAAAAATAGTGAAGTGTGACTCAATTTAGTTCAGTAAATAGCTATTTAGAAAGATATACTATCTTTCCAAACATTTTAATTGGACGCCATTTTGTTCCATCATATTGGATTCCGGTCAATATTTTATCAGTTTCTACCTATGTGACACTTAAATAAATTCAATAAATAAATAATAATATATAAAATAAATTTTTACATTGACATACACCGACATTTTGGCGATGATTTTGTTCCTCCATCTTGAATTCGTACCACAACTTTATCAGTTTACCTCTATATCACACTTAATGCTTGCACAAAATTTGAAACTAGTCTAATGATTAGTTTTTCAGGCCGATTTTTTAAATATTTTATAAGGCTGCCATATTGTTTTGTGATCTACTATTTTGTTTTGCTATCTTATTTCCATACCAAAACGTTACCAGTCCATTCCTTTGAAACACTTGATTTTTGTCTAAAATTGGAGGAAATTGTATAATTAGTTTTTATTATAATAATTTTTTTAACGTTTCACTAGGACGCCATCTGGTTCAGACATATTGGATTTTTACCAATTTTGAAATCAGTCCATTAAGTTATTTTTTCAGGTTGAATTTTTAAATATTTTATGAAGCCGCTATTTTCTTCCGCCATCTTGGATTAGTACCGAAATTTTAGTTGAGTTCTTCATAATACTTGATTTTTATGCAAAATTTAGGATAAAGTGGATAAGTAGTTTTTTAGTAATAACTTTTTCAACATTTCACTAGGCCGCCATTTTGTTTTGCCACATTGCATTTTCATCAAAATACTACAAGGTCATCCCTATACGAGCCTTAATGTATGGCCAAAATTTGAGGTCAATCGGCTAAGTAGTTTTTTAACTATGCCGCAAACAGCAGACCGACAGACAGACAGAACGACGAAATTAAGAAAACATGTATCTAGGGACCCTGAAACATAAAAATTTGAAAAAATCTCGGAAGATGATTTTTTCACGATTACAATACTTCTCTTTTACGAGGGAAGTAAAAATTATTTGGCTGCCAGATCCATTTTGTCCATATTGAATTCGTACCATAACTTTACCAGTTTATATCGATATCAACTTAATGCTTGCAGAAAATTTAAAATTAATCGAATAAGTCGTTTTTTTCAGGCCGATTTTTTAAATATTTTATTATGCCACCATTTTGTTTTGGGATATTATATTCATATCAAAATGTTACCAGTTCATTCCTATGTAACACTTGATTTTTGTGCAAAATTTGAGCAAATCAGTTTTTTTAGTAATAATTTTTTTAACGGTTCCCTAGTCCGCCATCTTGTTCCGGCATATTGGAAAATATTATCAGGTCATCCCAATATGACCCTTAGTTTTTCATTAAAATTTGAAGTTAATCTATTTTTAAGCTATGCCGCGAATTGACAGGCAGACAGACAAGCCAATAGACGGGCCGACGGAATTGATAAAACGTATTTTTGGCATCTAAGGACTCTAAAACCTAAAAATATGTAAAACCTGAGAGGATCATTTTTTCGCGATTACAAATATTTCATTTGGTCGCCATTTTGTTTTGCCATCTTAAATTAGTATCACAGTTTTACTAGTTCAACTCTATACCACAATTAGTTATGGCACACAATTTGAAATCAGCCCACTGCGTAGTTTTTCTGGCTGAATATTTAAGTATTTTATTAAGTCGTCATTTTGTTCTGACTGATTTTGGATTCGTAGCAAAAGTTTACTAGTTGATTCCTACATAATACTTGATTTTTGTGCAAATTTTGAGATAAATTGAATGACCAGTTTTTAGTAATAATTTTTTAATATTTCAAGAGGCCGCCATTTTGTTTGGCCATATTGGAATTTTACCAAAATGTTACCAGTTCATCCTCATGTGACTCTTAATTTTTGACCAATATTTGAAGTCAATCGGGTAAGTATATTCTTACCTATGACGCGAACAGACAGACAGACAGACCGACGGAATTGAGAAAACATGTTTTTCGGCATCTAGGGAGCCTGAATCGTAAAAACGATAAACTTCGTTTACTCGGAACTTTTCTTGTGAATATTTCCTTTAATTAGGAATTTTGAAGTCTCACCCAATTTAATTCCACACATGGTGATTTAATAACACTATTTATTACCTTTTCAAACATTTTTATTGAGCGCAATTCGTCGCTGAAAATACAAAGGGGCGTAAGTCAAAAAATGGCCATTTCGAGTTAAGACCGCCAAAAATTCGCAAAAGTACATATCTATGATGTGACCAAGTGGCGTATCTCTATTCCTTATAGTTAATAGAATATGGCAAATTAATATGTGGACGGATCTCCTTTTCTTAAAAGTGCTGAGAAAACAAACAGGCGTAAATCGACTTACGCCTCTTCGTCTTTTCAAATCTCGCTTATATGGCACGATGATGCAGATACGTCCTCTTTTTTGTTTATTATTAGATTTTCATTTAGAGTTAGAGATAGAGTTAATTACTGTTTTACTCAATAAATTTTTTTTATAAAATTGAGTTTTTGTTAACAATATATTGCTCCTTGACCACTAGACAAGTAGGCGTAACTCAGGCATTTATAATAATAGACAAAAATAAGAAAAAACAAACAGGCGTATCTCTCAAAATTATTTTAGTTATTTTAATACTTTGTAAAATTTAGTCAGTTACTATTTTATTTGATAAACAAATTTATAAAGTTGGGTTTTTGTTAACAATACATTGCTCTGTGGTCACTAGACAAGTAGGCGTAAGTCATGTATTTGTAATAATAGATAAAAATAAGAAAAAACAAAGAGGCGTATCTCTTTCAAAACTCTGTATTTTTTTCAAATACACTTTTTTGGAAAAAAGTATCTTCTTAAAGAAAGTACCTAATGTAGTGAATTTTTAAAAACCATTTGCAATATATTATAGCAAACGACATTCAGTGCACAGGCAATGCAATATTCACCAAAACTTTAAATGCGTCTCCTGAACAATAGCAAAAATGGAGTTACGCCACTTCGTATTTCCAGCGACGAATTTTGTTCCACCATATTGGATTCGTACCAATTTCTATCTATGCCACACTTTATTTTTGGGCAATAATTGAATAAGTAGTGTTAATATATTTTTGTTTCACGTTCAACCAACATCACAAAATTACCATGATCCCTATCTGAAGCATGTAATGCCGCAAGCGCAAGTATTGTTGTGGCGTTGGTGTAAGGTGGGATAAAATATATTAACATTATTTATTCAAGTCAAAGTCACAAATTAACAGTGTCATTCAATGCCGATGCGGGTCGTGGTATTAAGTTGTTTCTGTGATTCCATTTTGTGAATTGAATAAGTAGTTTTTACACTGATTTTTTAGGAATTTCGTTAGACCGCCATTTGTTCCGCCACCTTGAATTCGTACCAGAAATTTACCAGTTTATAAATATCATAATGTTTTTTCGGGCTGATTTTTTAAATAATTTATTAGGTCGCCATTTTGTTTTGTCTTCTTGGATTCGTTGCCGGTTCGTTCCTATGTAACACTTGATTTTTGTTTAAAATTTGAGATAAATTGAATAATTAGTTTTTTAGTAATAATTGTTTTAACATTTTTGCTAGGCCGCCATTTTGTTCCACCATATTGGATTTTTACCACAGTGTTACCAGGTCATCCCCGTAAGGCCCTTATATTTTTACCATAAATTGGAATCAATCGAGTAAGTAGTTTTTAGCTATGCAGCGAACACAGACAGACCGATGGAATTGAGAAAACATGTTTTTTTTGGCATCTAGGGACACTAAACTTGAAGATCTGGAAAAATATGGGAGGGTGATTTTTTCAAGGTTACAATACTCTCCTTTTACGAGGGAACTAAAAATGGCTTCCGATCATTGCAATTGTAATGCAAAAACTAAGAATTCCTTTTCTTCGTGATCCCCCCAACATGTTTATACAAAAAAGTCCGAGGGGAAGAGGAGTTCCTTTTTCACGAAAATTTACGGTACAAAGAATTTAATATAAACCCTTATGGCTGATCCAAATATGGTAAAATTAATTGAGTTTGGCTCTAAACGTACTAATTTTTTGTGCTATTTTAGGTAAATATAAATGTTTTATTGGTATTGTTAATTAATAAACTAATATGGTTCGTAAACCAGCCTATTAGGTTTTACATAACATTAGATCAATAATAATTATGACAGCATCACATGTATTAATTAAATTATTATTTTTTTCTTAGATTTTACTACCTCATAATGTGCTCATAGATACATAAAATGCAATATGGAATTTTAATGTTTTAATTTGTAATTATTATTCATTTTAATAAATAATTAATAGTACTAGATGAATTATATAGAATTGTGAGTGTTTAAATCTTGTTAGTTTTGTTAAACTGATTATGGATTCGAGCATTTTAGTAACATTCATACGTTTTATTAATGATTAACGAAATTTTAACAGGCTCTGATTTGGTTAGAAAAACAGAAAGTGTTGTAATATTTATATTACCAGCTTACCACATTTTTGACCTATCTGGAGAATTAAAAAAAAAATTGGATAATAAAAAGTGAAAAACTATCCGAAATGTTATAATATACTGTCTAAACATTTCAATAAAATTCATATTGGTAAAACACATTATGGTTCAAAAATAAATAAGTTGATTTCAGCCCGACAGTGCTAACAAAAAAAATAAATTTATTAGAACAACTTATTCATTTTTTGAATGTTTTTTACCTAATTCTGGTCTACCCTGTAAATTGGTGAACATTTATGCAAACAAATATTATGTAAAGTAATTAGCAGTTCTCATGAAAATAATGTTTTAAGGAAAAAACTTCTCCCTAAATATTGCACTAAACATCGATTAAAATGACTACATTGTGAAATTTAATGAAGCGTAAATTTAAATAACTCTATCTGGCTTAAAAGTGGTTTAGATTTTCCAGAAAATCTAATAAGGAAATCCATGACAAGAACATTTGCATAGTCAAGGAGCAGGCGACGTGGACTGAACAGCATTTTAACTTAATTTAAAGATTTTTGCACCGGGTGTGTTCACTGTGTTGTATTTTCGAGCTTTTATTTTCGCGAAACGTTCTATTACGTTTAAGCTTGCGTTTATATCAGCAAAGGACCGTGCGCACTATATATAGGATTCTGAATTTCTACAGATTTTTTAAAATTTAAATATTTTTCTACTGCTCTATACAAGCAACATTTAAATTGAAACCTTTCGTGAACGCATAAAAAGGAAGCTCAATTTGTCAGTTCATCCATTTATTTTTACCTCCATTTTTATTAAAGTTTGTAGGCTTCTGACGCAAATGAGGGATTAAGTATTAATTTTTAGTCATGCAAAAATGCTATTTCTAAATTTTTTGTTTAAAATGTCTTTTACGGAGGTGCACAAAATATCCTTTGGTTAAAAAGTAATTCTTATAACAAGATAAAACACGTTTATTGGTGTGTTTCATTATAAAATTTACTACAATTTACGACCCAGTTTTCAACTTTTACCAAATAACCGTATTTTTTATGACAATACGGTACTGACGATGACGACCTTCTATCAAGCACCTTGCTGAGTGAAAAAATATTCCATATAATTCCTATATTAATGTATTTTTTTTCATTCCTGGAATTGCGACACTCGCCTTCGGCTTGTACGTTAGAATTTTTCATTCGTGGATAAAAAGTACTTTTTATTACACTTGTTACATACATTACTATTAAAGGACTGGTTAATAAAAACAATTAGACACGAATATTAATTTAATTATTTATTAAAATCATCAAAAAGGAAAAAAATGTAATTTTCGTAAAAACACTGATTGATTATTTGTTGGTAAAATTAAATTGAGAAAGCGACATATTGAAGGCACCTTTTTGGGCCAACCTTTACATGTTCACAAAAAAATGTCTCATTTTAAGCAATGCCGCGAATTGACAGACAGAGAGACAAACCAATAGACGGACCGACGGAATTGAGGTAAATTGGATAAGTAGTTTTTTAGTAATAATTTTTTTAATATTTCAAGAGGCCGCCATTTTGTTTCGTCATATTGGATTTTTACCAAAATGTTACCAGATCATCCCCATATGAGCCTTAATTTTTGACCAATATTTGAAATCAATTTTTGTAAATGTATTTTTAGCTATGACGCGAACAGACCGACAGACAGACCGACGGAATTGAGAAAACATGTTTTTCGGCATCTAAGGACCCTGAAGAGCAAATATCTGAAAACATCTCGGAGGGTGATTTGTTTACGATTATACAACTTCGCTTTTGGAGGGAAGTAAAAACGGCAAACTTCGTTTATTCGGAACTTGTCTTGTGAATATTTCCTTTTATTAGGAATAGAGAAGCCTGACTCAATTTAATTCCACACATGGTGATTTAGTGACACTATTTACTGTCTTTTCAAACATTTTTATTGAGCGCCATTTTGTTCCACCATATTGGATTCGTACCAATTTCTGTCTATGCCACACTTTATTTTTGGGCAATAATTGAATAAGTAGTGTTAATATATTTTTGTTTCACGTTAAACCAACATCACAAAATTACCATGATCCCTATTCCTGCTGAAGCCATGCGAGCAATATTATAAAAATGTGAGCGCAATGCCGGAAAATACGGCGCAAAAAAATTAGGTTATGTTTCTAGGTATTACTTTTTCTCAATATTTCTTCTTAATACCTGCTGTTATGAGTGGCTCTTTGGTGCATAACATACAGGGGAAAGTTTTAATAACAATTTTTGTTAATTTCACTTGAACTTTGATTTATCATGTTCATTTTTATACAGGGTATTTCGTTTGACCTGAGCTGATATGAACTCTTATTTGAAAATTGGCCAATAAATTGAAATTTCAAGTGAAACCAACATTTTTTCTCTTATCCGTATGATTTTTCGGATAAAGGAATAGTGAATATTTCTTTTTTAGACACCTTGTACAAGTATACAAACATACGTCAAGGCTTAAAGCAAATAAATTAAGATAAGAAAAAGAACTGCATTCATATTATTGTATTTATTTAAGCCTCGTCTAGTAATTTTTATACTTACCAGAAAAAGTTTGACTTGTCTTTAAAAAAAAGGTGCACGCAGACCAGGGTTTTCCATTTTTCTGATCTAAGTGGCCAGGGGCGTCACTAAGGTGGGGGTACTCTTTTTGGTTGTTGGTGATCGTTGTTATTTCCAATACAAAAGCGCGAACTTTTTTTTACTCTGTTGGTTTTTCCTTTCTTTTTCCAAGATTTAATAAAATATTATTTTCCGGTTTGTTTTATAAAAAATTTTATTTCATACTTTTTGGTTCTATTTATTGTAAAAATCATGTTTAACAAATAACCACTGGGTCGTGTATAATAAGCTGTCTTATTATACGATGGCAACAACACAATATTTTTTTCCTGATAGAATGGTGAACGCATATATTGCTTAATGTCGCGTGCGTCGCCTAAACAGTTCAACATTTAATTTAAACATTTTTCATACGCATAATAAGCATCATATCTTGAATATTCCCTGAAAATTGTATCCAAATTGGTCAAACCATCGCAGAGTAATCGCTGTACATGCATAAAAAATACATAAGTCGGTTAAAAATGTAAGCAATAGGGTGAAAATATGGGTAATACTACAAAAATGTAAGAACTTTTGAAGCAATGCGCAATATTTGGCAGCAATAATTTAAATTTTCAACAAGGTGCATTTTCTTAAAGAAAAATTTTCCTCATTATTGTTTATTAGTATTCTGAAGCCTAAGACAATATCTCAGAACGTTTTTGGCAGTTTTTTGTTTACTCTCTTATAACAAAAATGGCGTTATTTTTTTTGAAAATCAGCTGATTTTAAACAAAAATGGTGAAATGTGCAAATTTATAATTGGATAATACCTCATTTCTATTGTTAATGATAACTTTAGTTCATTTATAGAAGATAATGGTTAAACGGAACCTTTTAACATATACAGAGTGTTCCAAAATAGGGTTCGGTCTAAATAAGGTCTAACGTAATGTAAGTAAAACATATCAAATATTTGATTAATTCCATTAACGGTTTTAATTTGAAATACACACAGATGTTTTATAAAGTACAGAGTGTCCCAAATTCTTTTCTATCTATTTTATAAAGTCTCGAATATGTAATGTGTGACCAGTAAAACCCGAGCTAAACCGCATTCTATGGGACAATTTTTTAATAACTGACTTTAATAAAATTTGAGTTAGCAGAAAGTTTTTGCTTTAAAAATAATGTAAAAAAAATGAAAAAGCTAGTCACGTGATTTATCGTATATGTGAAATTTGAAATTAAAAAAAAATTGCAGAAACTGCTTTTCCTCTCAAAATTTTATAACATGGTATAGAGAAACATTTGGTTCTTTTTTGATTTTATATCTATATACCCAGTGCCCATATTGCATCGGTTGGCTTCATATTTTTCTATTTTTTAACTTAATTCTTTTCACTTAGATAACCGAATATGCGCAAACCTGAATCAAACTATTACTGCAGTTTTATTAATAACATCGTTGGACGAAGAATTTATATAATGGTTTCTATAGGCTACTTTATAACTTGGCTCAAATTGGTTATTTTAATTATGTAATAAAAATATCCCATTTATGTTTTCATCAACAAAATGGCAAATGGTTAATGCTTTTAAAATAATTAAATTAATTAAGACTATGCATATAGAGCGACGAGTATATTCAAAATAAATAGTTTAATTCAGGTTTGCTTACATTCTAGTAGGTGAAATAGCATTAAGTAAAAAAAAAGAAAAATTTGACATCAACCATTAGTATTGAAAATTGGTATATAGCAAAAAAATAAAAAAAGAACGAACTTTTTCCTTTAATGTTTTTCAAAATTTTTGGCAAAAACGCTATTTTCAGTCATATTTTTAAAAAAATAACGTGAATAACTTTTCATTGTCATTTTGCATTAGATTAATTTTAAATCAAAAACCTTCCGTTAACTGAAATTTGACTGATGCCAATAAATAAAAGACATTCTTAGTATCTTATCTGAGCCAATGCAAATTTATCAGTATGAATTTCAAAGTCAAATTTTTAACGAAATTAATGAAATGATTGATTGTTTTACACTTACACATGACCTTACTTACATCTAACCCTAATTTTCGATACTCTGTATAAATTAAAAAGTCCCGTTTATTATTAATTTTTACTATTAATCACTTCTACCTAAAATCAGCTGATTTTCACAAGAAATAACTTCATTTTTGTTACGAGGCAGTAAACAAAAAGCTCCCAAGATATTGGCTTAAGCTTCAAAATACTAATGCACAATAATGAGGGAAACCTTTCCTTTAAAAAAATACACCTTGTTGAAAGTTTTAATTTTTTATATTACTTTCTTTACCATCCGTACAACGCTAAAAAAATAACTTTTAGCAGTTTACTTCAAAACGTATGTTCTCAAATTTAAAAAAATATGACGTCGTTTTAGTTCTTTTTCTGTACCCTTCATTCTAAAGCTACTTTACGTGGGCTCCTAGATAACATATTAAAGTTGTAGATAAATTTGTTACCTTGTATATTGTTTTTGGTTCTTTTTAATTACTCTTTCGCACTATTCTATCGAAGAATTCATATAACTACTGATTAAATCAGAAATCTGCTGTAATTCCGGATTAAAAGACCTGTCCCGGAATCAATATAATATTACATCTAGACCCGCATTGTTCCTATTAGATGGATTTCGACATCAAACAAATATCACTTTCAGAAAGGGAATAAAAAGAGAGGAAAGAAAAAACAATTAAGTGAGTTTATCCTGGCCCTCGATTAGGTGACATTGTGAGCATGTTCGGCCGATCTTGACACCCGGTATAAAGAATGAATGGTGGAGAATATCAGGAGGGGTGGCGAGACACCGGTTGAACACGCTGGCTGTCGAGAAAAGAGAAAATGCCAGGGCAGAAAGACCAGGGCCGTATTTTAATTGATACGCAAATAAAGGGTAAATCTTTGAGCCTTTACGATCTATATACAGAGGTTTATGTGCATTGCTGTCCTTTTTGGGACTAGGGTTTTCATCCAGATACGTCTTGATTATTCCAGTCTTACATGGATATCTCGAAATAAATTCCAGTAGATAGATTTATACAGATTTTTTTCAATATTTATTATTTTAATTAATTTTACTATAGTTTTTATTCCATGTCACTATGAATATACCGTTATTCCGTCTATAGAATATTCTGTTGGGTTCAATTTCCGTCCATCCTGTAGTATATAGACTCCTCTCGAATTTTCGTATACCTTTCTGAAGTTTTCATAACTAACTTCTATTGGATTGGATTGGAAGTGACAAATGATTGTATTAAAAAAACCTATTAAAAGTAACTTTTTTTATGGTAATTTTACAATTACATTTATTAGGAGCTTACATAATATTTCTGCTTTTTTATGTATAATATCTAATATCTCCGAGATGGCATAAATGGTTTTTTTAAATTAGGGTATTTTTGCCATAAAAAGATAACAAAACTGACTATTTCTTTTAGTGTAATCTGTTTTGTTTGATTTTTAGTGCAGGAAAGTTTTTTACAAATATCGGAGTATATGTTTTTTACACTTTTCGGGTATTGGGTATTAAAAATCACGGGACTTCCCAACTTCGTATACATTTTATTGAAAGAAAATAATAAATTTTTCAGTGTTGTTGAGTTAACGTATATTTCATATGATTTTTAAAACAGCAAATTTCTATATATTTTTTTTCGTATAAGTGGCGTATTTGATAACATAATTTAATTATTTAAGTATATTTAGCCATCCATACTGCTCCACGAGGTGCAATTTTCTTCAGACACCTCTCATAAGGGTCTGGGCGGCCTTAAGTTCAATTTCCCGGATCGTATTCAAAATCCTACGACGTAATTGTTCCGCTTTTTGGTTTGTTAGTTCTCCGTTGTATACTTTTCGTGTCAAAAGTGCCAGCGGTAAGTTTGGTGGTGATCATTTTTTGGTACAAATGGAATGTGCCTTAGCCAATTTTGTGTTTCTCTTGCATAATGGTAAGTCGACAAGTTGAGCCAAGATATTATTTCCATCTTCAATAAAGTCAACGAGTTTTGTCAGGCAGTTGTCAGTGTACCATGTGCTGTCCAGTGCTTTTCTCCGTACACGATCCACATAAGACCTTGCTACACCTCTTGAAGAAATTGCACGCCGCACTAAAATTTTCTGGACATTCTCCTCTCTCTATATTATCCGCATAGAATCTGTTATTACCTTTGATTTCTGAATTCCCCAAGGCAAAGTAGTTCTCATCGTCTGTACGATAATCGACTTGTGTGCAAAGTGAACACGACGAGGCTTATGGCAGCGTCGAGGTATTATTCGCGCTAGCTGTTTACTAGAAATGCAAACCCTAAAAGTGACTCTACAATGCGTATTTTATTTAAAAAAAACTCAGACACTCACTGCTTTACACTGCCAACACCTAAAAGGGTAGTTGCTATATAGTCAAGTAGTCCTTTAAGACAAACTACTTCAGAGGATCCTAGTGTATACTAGGGTAGATGATATTATATTTCACCTATCGATAGGCGATATCACCTCACTTGTCGATATATTTTATTTATCGATGCGTATGGCGCATAATTTCCTTGCTGACATGTAATCCGTTTACCCACAACTATCGATTTTCTCGTCGGTTACCTATCGAAAATATCAGTTACGAATATCTATCGAAATTATTTTTTACCTATCGGTACTTATCAATAACTATCGATATATCGATATTTTTTTATTTACCTATTGTTATTCGATATATCTCTGACTTATCGATAATTATCCCTAGTCTACACCACTGTCTTTTAACGAACATTCGTGGAGCCCCCTTTTGTTACAATCTCGTATTACAATCAGTTCAACCCGTTGTACTGTATCTGTTCTAGAAATTGGTTTATGTTTTCTTTGACCGCTAATTTGATAAGGTTTAAATTAATGTGATCTGTGCTCAGATGGCAAAACATGATATGTCCTGTTTTTATATTAATGAGGTTGTTATTGAAAAAGAAATTCTTTAGAGAAAGTTTTTGACGTTTCGCTAAAGTGCTTGGATTTATGCAAACAATACTACTGTAAAGTAGAAACGATTGTTTAAATCTATGATTTTGATCAAAGTTCAAGATTGCTCTGCTGCAAAAACAGGACGTATCAGATTTTGCCATGGGACCACATATGTTATTATTAATAACTATTAAACTTTATTAGTTGTTTTATTATTGTAGCACTTATAAGGGCTAAACTTTAGCCGAAACGTTTGCATATAAAAATGTATTGCTATTGACTCCACCATGTAGTAGAAGTTTTCCTTCTTTAGAGTTAAAAGTATCAGACGTAATCCTACATAATATATTATGCCGTTTACTGGATGTCCATTTAAAAAAATGCAACTTTGTTTTTCCATGACGTTATGACGAACCTTGTACAATTAGTTTTTCTTTGACTCAGTATACTTCTTAAATCCCTAAGAACAATGTTTACTGAAGGGGTTTACGTTCAAATAAACAAATAAACAGTAAAAATGGTTAGCACAGATTTATTAGAAAAAGACTTCTACAGGCTGGCGGAAAGCTACCGCAGGTATATGTGAAGGTGGATGCTCGTACGTGAGGTGAAAATTTTCCAAATGTGTTAAAAAGTTCCATCAAATGCATTTTTTTTAAATAAATATGACTTTTTTTATTGTTAATTTGCTAAATACAACCATTACTTCTATTACCCTCAAAAACACCTGAAAATCCATTTATTCTTAACGTATTTCAAATGTAAGTTGTAAGATGAATAAAATGGTAACGTTGCGTTGTGCCATATTTGTTACACCAACTACTCGAAAACTCTCGACGGAATTCGACGACTGTTCGGATTGGTGTCGCTTTTAAGGGGCCTTGTCGATCGGGAATATTGACTCGATGTAAAATTATCCTCTTTATTCTATTTTATTAGTTTTGGAATTTTAGATGAGTCTATCTGTTTAAAGTTCTAAAATTTGTCAATATACTCTACTATCGAGCCTAATATAATGCTACTAAATAAATAATAAAAATATAGTTTTCATGTGTAATTTTTCACTATAAATGCCGTTACAACATTAACATTATTTGGTTTTTTTATAATTTTTGTTAATATATAGCAATATATATATATATATATATATATATATATATATATATATATATATATATATATATATATATAAGATACGGGCATGAAAACTAGTTGATAAAAATGATCTCCCCTCACCTGGGTTGGGACGTAGACGGACAACACGAGGGAAATGCCAAAGGAGTCGTTCTCTAAGTTTTTCACATGGGAGCAATTTGATGTTAGATGAAGGTGATTTCAGAATGAGTCTGGGATTAAATTGGGTGTTTTCCCGTGTTACTCACTAAGTATCATGGCCCAACAAAATTTCTAATTGCCAATCTTGTCTATATCATCGAAACGTGTCACAAATCTTAGTTTGACATATAAAGAGATTTTTTTAACGATATTACGTTTTTCCCCATAATAAGCATAGCACCAAAATTTCCATAAGGCATTATCCAGGAAGAAATAAAAAATAAGAAATCTTGCCAGAAATCTAAAGGACCACGTAAATCGCAAAAACCGACCTCTTATGTCCTGACAATTTTAAAATTTCATATGCCACTATCCCATACTTTCCCTTAAATTTCGTGTTAAGAATGTCTGTTCAAAAAAATATACGAAAGAAACTTAAAGGAGAGTGCTTATAGCTAAATAACTGCTTCTTCCCGTGTGTTTTGAATTAAACAATAGTCCCCTTCAGAATATATGCATTTGTTATTTTTGGGTGTTTTGACGATAAAAAATATCCACCCCGGGTATGATTTACATAACAATGGAATTAAAGTTGGAACAGCGGACTCTAAGAAACAGGGAACCGCGACGTGCGGATGGAGCAAAGCGTGATCAACCTGTCTATCGGTAATAGCACTTACTAAGAGATACGTGCAGTAATATCATGCCATGCTGTGTGTCCATTTTTCTGACGTCTCTGTAGTTAATTATATTCCATTCAATTCAAAAAATATTTTATTGTCATAGAATGATTATTAGAAGTATAATAATTATATTAGAAAAATAAAATTATATAATAATATTAAAAAAAACATTAAGAGCTATCATACAAGAAACGCAAGAAAATGAATAAACATTGTGGTTTATTGAAGTGTATCTACAGAAAATTACCTACTCTCGGATTGTTAATTTTGTCTCGAAAGCAAACAAGGAAGTGAGGGTAAGAATTTTCTGGCAGAGTAAGTGGGGTTTGCAAGATTTCCTCTGGTTGACGTCGGTAATGAAACGAACAGCTTTCATCTATCATACGAACAGGATGTTCAGCAGAAACTGGCTACTAACTCCCAAAATGGAATACCATATCTGAGATTGGACTAACTGCGAAGCAGACCGTTCGAGCTAACTCAGGGCCAAGGTCTTTCCTCGCGACTATAATAGCAAAGCACCCTTATGAAAGTTTTCTTCCCAGTCCGATAATACGATTTCCTAATCAGAAGTACAGGTTTTTCTTACAACGCGGATCGTTCCCTTAATGTAAACCTTGCATGTTACACTTAAATCAAACTATGTTTATTTTTTCAACATTCAATGAGAGTCGGTTAGCCCAACGCCATTTTTTAATTTCCAAAAGTCCTTTGATTAAGTAGTGCAGTTGAGGACAGTGGTTTTGTGTGTGTCTTTTAGCGACCTTCCTTTTTTTTCAATATTTAACAGATTTGATTCTCCGTTCATAGACGGTGTAGACAGTATCAAATTTAAACAATATTGTTTTCTAGGAATTATTCAAGTTAATTATGGCTCTACATTTTTTGGACATCATAACATTGTAATGTCATCGGAAATTCGAAATGTTCCAAATTTCGTGCCGAGTGGGTAATCTACTCAGAAGATTTGACCCGGACAAGCAAACTGACAAACTGACAAAGTAAATAGAAACTTGTAAAAAATAAGAAAACTATGTTAAATTATGTTTTTGAGATATTTTGGTGCTATAGAAGTAATATTTCTTAGTATCCCTCTGCAATAAACTTGTGACATTTTTTAGAAGTTTAAAAACATACCATAAAATTATGGACATTCCAATTTTATATGGGTGGGAAGCATCATCAACAAACTTATCAGGATATGATGAAGAAATTAAAAGATATGCATGCTTCGAATACAGGCGATATCAAGGAATTGAAAAAACAAAATTGTTTTGATAAAATAAACGCTCAACAAGTGCAGAGGTATTCTACGCGAATAAGAAGAGGATAATATCAAAACTGACCTGTATGCTTTAACACACATAACTATACTTATACAACAAACAAAACCTAGTCAATTTACTTCGCCTTAACGGAATGCCACTAAAATTTTAACTTTGGTGATGACGCCATATGTAGCTTTGACATCTGTCATAGAAAAATTTCATTTTAAAACTGATCAGTAGAACATCGTTAAAATTTGAAAGTATGATCTGCTTAAAAAGAGGTGTCAAACTAGGACTCACATAAATGCACTATTCGTAACAAAATATGCCGGTAACATCACATCTTTATAATCTGACACATTAAAAAAAGAAATGCATATGTCAAAATGTAGCATCATTTCTACACTTTAATCTATTTTCATATACTTGATTCATAGGGAAAAGCAATACGTTAATTGGTGTATTTTACGCGAGAAATTATGAAGTATAGTTTATGAACTCTGCCAAATCACGTGTAAACTGAAGGGGCTAATTAAGCTACATGTCACTCTTAAAATTTCAAAAATAGGTCTCCACAAGATTACTGAACGAGACAACCTACATAGTTATTAAATTTCGTGTTGTCTCACAGGCTAAACCTTTTAACCATTAGTCATGACTAATTACCAACACAATGGTATCAAATTTACTATAGTTAATTTGATACGTCAGATCTAAAGGCTACATCTAAGATACAACGGCATCTTCATTGGATATGTCCATTATGTCGTTGATATTTTTAATTGTTTTTCAACTTGAGGGAAATACCAACCTGCTTTGTTTTAATCTAAGTTCAACGATTATCGTATAATTATAAGCATGTTGTCGGGCACATCTGAGTTCATTGTAAATTTATAACGGAAATGAAATATTTAGTTTTGTTCGCAATCCCGCGTAGATAAATTTGTAAATAATAGACAATATAGGCAGGCATCTTACTAAGATAATGTTTATATACAATTGTTTACGAATAATTATCAGGCAAATATGGTAGTACGACGTGTGTCAGGCAACTGAGAAATAACTGAAACTATGTTTTAGAAACTAATAGTATCAATATACTAGAAAATTTATTGAAAAAGGATTTGCTCTTCCTCTAAGCTTCTTTGTATCAATATCAAGTTCGTAGTACCACACAGGAGGAAAATCCTAAGTTTTTGAATTGCACGTCGACCGACAGCCAATTTTTTTACTTAGGTGAAGAAATGGCGATTTTCACATTTTTTTTTATAAAACCGCATTTTTTGTGCCAAATTGATGTTTTCTTTTTTAAAATATAAGTATTTTTATTCTCTTCAAATGGGCATTAAAAATTATTTATTAGATACAAAAGTATTTTTATTTTTTTTTAATAAACCCAAATTGCACAAAATTTGTGTCTTTTGTTTTAAATATTTATTTTTGTGGCTAAATGTCGAAAAAAAGCAATTATACATAAAAGGTTAAATAAATGCAAAATAACAAATGAATTTTAATTATTCGTATTTTATTTATTAATGAAATATATTTTATTTCATTTTCAAACATTTCTTTTATAAAAATGAATATTATTAATTGCTGCATTGACTAAAATACTATTGAAAAACTTATTTGTTTTTGTTTTCAAATAAGCTTTTGTTATTATTTGATTTACCGTATAATCATTTTTTTATGAACGTTTAATTATAAACACAGATGTTTAAAACAAAATAGCTAAATTTTCTGAAATTCTTGATGCCATTTTGAAGAGAATAGTAAAATCTATATAGGTAAAAATGTTTATAAAAAAATAAAACTGACTTCAAAAAATGCACTAAAAAGTGAAAAATTATGCCTATTTCACCTGGAAAATTTTGCTGTGTGTAGTCGGCGCCAAACTGATTTTTAATTACTTAATAACAAAAATATATTTATGTACTGAATGTTTTCATGTCTAATACTGTGAGTATGATGTCTTACTGTTTTTGTTAGTTTGATAAAGACTCCACGGAGTAAAATTGTCCAGGTGAAATAAAATATTATTTTTCCCTTTTTGTGCATTTTTTTGAAGTCGGTTTTATTTTTTATAAAAATTTTTAATTTCACACTTTTTAGTGCAATTTATACGAGTTTTGTTGTAAAAGTCAAGTTTAACAAATAGCCACTGGGTCCACGGCGTATTATGTACCATTATTGTATAATAACATATCTTGTTATACAATATACAATGGTACTACTTTGTCTTCCTGACAGAATGGTGAACGCGTATATTGTTCAATGTAACATCGAGAAAACAGTTGAAAATGGCGTCATTCCGCAATTTTTAACATTTTTCAATATGCATTCTATGGGCCTACTGCCGTAACATCCTGAATATTCCCTAAAAATCTTATCCAAATTGGTCAAATCATCACGATCGATGTACATGTATACAAAAAATACATAGGATCGATTTGATAACCCGCTTCTTTTTTTAAAGTCAGCTAATGCAAAAACTAAGATGATTCAAGGTTAAGATAAAATTGCATAATCAATTATCCGTTCTATTAGATATAAAACTTAAATTTGGTTTGCGTATTAGTGACCAATTTTTGTCTTATGAAAAAAACACTGCAGTAGTTTTCGTAAAAAATTAGTTTAATAAAAATATCGATTATTTATTAATAAGACCAACGCGACGATCCTTTTTTTAAAACTCATATCTTTTGACTAACGTCAAAAAATCGCTTTATAGTTTTACTGAAAAACGACAGAAATATTTAACACAGTTCAAGTCTGCACAGCATTCAATGCCTGCCAGTGCATTCATTTTAAGTTTCTGCAATAATCATAAATCCAGTTCTGTTCCGAACCTCGAAATCAAAAATAAATGAATGTCGCCTAAAATAATTTAACTATTTTCCGAAAAATATATTAAGCATAAGCTTTTTTATTACATGTCTTTAAAAAGTCTTAAAAGAATATTGTTTGGCATGTTCAGATAACCAGTTTTAAAAACGATGTTAAATTTAAAGTATATTTATATATATTTTTCTGTTGCTAAAAAGCCAGAAAGTTCCTTCTTGCTTTTATTGTTTTTTTTTTATATTTATAGGTTTAATTTGCCTAAATTCCATGCAATTACAGGTTTATTCATACCTTCTGTTCTGTACCAGCTGAACAACTTGGGATTGGTACTTCAGAATATTTTTTTTAACATTGGAAACATCTGAGAAAGGTACCTAAGCCTAATATATGTTCTAGTAAGAATAAGTATTTTCTTTTAAATTTCAAACTTATTCATTTCACAAGTATATTAATTTTAAATTTAATCATGCGTCTTAATAATTGTTGTAGGCAAGTTTTGGACACACTGTACATATATATCTAGGATGCTTGTCTAACGTATTATATAAATACAAGCCTGAATTTTAGTCCACCTGGAATAAAAAAAGCTCTTAGATTTTATGCAAAATAGCAATTTTAAAAGTAGGTTAGAACGAATTTTTAAATGAAAATAAAGTAGTCTTTTACAGACCCATGCAAGTGTAATGACCTTACGTAAGTCTTTCTCCTTTAACGCTTTATTTGAAGTAAACGCCTGTCTGTTTAATTTAAGGTGTGTAGTGCAAAAAATGTTTTAGTAAAAGGTAAATAGAAACCTATGACTTGAATATCTAGGGATAGCAATGTTGGTTTAAATGTATTTAGTTAATTAGGCAACCATGTGATAGATTTTACTTACATGTTACTAATATTTATTGACAAACCAGATAAGATCAATATGCTAAGGGATCTGTATTGTTTTGCAACACACTATTTTATTTAAATTTGATTGATAGAGGCTTATGTAAAAAGAAATTAAAAAGAAACCCTTACTTTTCGGTTTTCACAAATCGAATGATTTCACAATTATTTAAAGTAGTCACTTCTAAAATTCGTAACTACACTGTGGAGTGTGGGAGATAATGTACAGGGTGGGGGTTAGATGACAAAATATCAAAAAAAGTATATGGAAATAAAGAATTTTAAAGACCATTTGCACAATTTCATAGGAAAATTCCAATAAAAACCATATTTTCCGCTATAGGCACCTATAAAGCAATAAAAAAATAAAATGAAAAATATTTCTAAAAGTGAATGTCTATTGTTTAGCTGTAAAATAATTTTTAATATTTCATTAGAGTAATTTCTAGATAATTAAATAAAAATTATCATTTCGCATGAGGAAGTCTTCTCTAGCAATGTCCTATATTTTAAACCCTTGAGATATTTTCAATAATTTTATTCTAATATAGAGCTTTGAAAGAAACATTATTGATGCCTTTTTTAAATCATAATAATAAAATATTAAAATAATTTCACTAGCAAGAAAATATGTTTTTATTAATAATTTGAAAAATGTATTTTCATCCTAGTGATTTTGTTTTAATAATTTAGTGAAGGATTTTATAAAAAATATTAATAATGTTTATTTTGAAACCCTGTATCAAAATAAAATTATTAAAAACACCCCAAGCGTTTCATATACAACAGTAGAGGTCCCTATGCGAGAGGATAATTCTTATTTAATCCTCCTGAAAATACTTTCATTAAATTATATTGCTTAATAAGAGCGCTATCTCGGAAAATATGGTATTTCCTATTTGTTGGAATTTTCTTTTCAAAATTTTCAGTCGATATTAAATTCTAAGCATATTTTCCAAATAAATATTTTCGATACTTTGTCATCTAGCCCCACATTTAATATCTTTATATCAAATTTTTGTATTTGTGTACACCTTGTATGTCTGACTTAAAGTTTAACATTGTCAAAACTATTTTTTTTCATGCACCAAAATTTAACAAGAACGACAATTTGTGACAAAACAACAATAAAAGCCTTTCTCATATTATGTTACGAGCATTATGGGTCATACGTATAACTTTGCAAAGAAAAGAGATAAATATAAAATGAAATATTCTATAATCATAGTATATCGATAAAATAACTGAAATAAAAAAGAAATAAGACTGCCGTAACAACAAATTTTGAACAATTAAGTGCTGATAGTAAGTGGTAGTCAAACTGTTTATTGATTGGCGAAATATATCCTTTGTCAATTAATACAATTACTACCATTATTATTCTACTAGTCGATTATGTTTCAGTTATGAATAGGTTTTTAATAATAATAATAAACGCTTTAATAAAAATAAGTTGTGTATAAAGTAATAATATATACATCGAATATACTTTTCTTCTGCCAACTTGTATACCCTTTACATTTCGCAAATCAGATCCAGCCTTAAGTATTCTTTACATTCATGAAGAGCAGCCTCTCCTTTAATCCGTAGCATCCTTAATTCTATCTAAAGAAGAGCTATTTTCCTGATTGATGATCCAATCATCACAAGGAAACTTGCATCACTAGATCATCGTCGAATTGTGGGCGATCTGTATCTGCTTATATGAGCATCGACCCACATGCATCCCTTCAACGTCCAACTCCAAAGATCAATCTCACTTGGTTTGCTTCTTTAGTCCTTTATTCCCATGGTGTTCCGGTTATGGAATATATTACTAGCAGAGGCATTTTCATCTTCTCCTAATCTGCAAGTTTTTAAAACTTTCTCTCTCTTCACTTAAAGTATTACGTAGGCTTTGGGCGTTGACTGGCATAAAATACTTTCTTTCCATTATAAGTATTTTCTGTCAGAAAGTTTTAAAATGTAGTTTTTCCCGAATTATTCTTACGTCATTGTTGAAAGGGCTGCTCGATGGCCTCGAGGAATCCAAAATGTTAAAAATAATCGGTTTTCGAATAAATCTAATGAATAATTTATTAATACACATTTGTTTTAGATACCTATAGATAAAGCAGTGTATCCAATAAACCATAAATTATTTTATTAATGTAAGATATATGTTTAACTCTATAGGCGGTCTCGTATAGGCATTAATTGCTGTTTCAATATATGTTTCATCTGTGCTCTCCTTTCTCTCGCCCATACAGAAAGTTTTTACTATTTACAGTTTGAAATATTAAATGTAGATATTTTTTATTTAAAATGAAGGTGTTAATAGAAATGAAACACATGCTACAAAAACCTACGTGGAAATAATGAAATGCTTTTTTATGGTTATTTACGCCAACATAGTTATTATGTTCGTATCCTCGCAATACAGAGCCTGCAAATAAGCCGACAAATTGGACCTCCCCACTAACCTATTGTCAGTTGCAACTTTGCAATGCATTTAAAAAGTCGTAGGACGAAACAGATAGCTGCGACTTTGTTGTGTACAGGTGTTTGGCGTAACATTATTGTGGTATTTTGATGGTGTTTTTGACATTTCAAGGCCATTTTTGACATTTCGGTGGTATTTTTGACATTGCAGTTATTTTTTTTTTCACTGCTGTAGCAGTTTTGCCATTGTAGTGGTATTTTTTTGGCAACGGTAGCTTAATGGTATTTTTAAAATTGGCGTGGCAATTTGGCATGGCGGTGGAATTTTTGGCATTTCAGTGGTATTTCACAATGCGGTGGCATTTTGATCGACCATCAGATATGCTGGTTGATAGCATATCCAATCATGCTGTTGACCGATGTTTGCAGGGAGAATGTTCAATAGGTCTTATGGGGCCTAAATTCTAGAACTCAGACGCCACCCATACCCCCTGCAAAATACAAAAGCGTGGAGAGATAATAAGAAATAGTATAAACAATGTCACAGGTAAGCGTAGTTTTCAACGTGTTTGTCTGTCGGTATTACGATCGAAATAATATGATAAACATAAAGAATTTGGGTTCCTCCGCTGATTCTCTTCTCACATCAAATATTCTTAAGTTTATCTAAGCTACGTGACGCGATTGCCTCGGTTTAGTCCAAGGCTTCTACTGAGTAGAAAATATCACTCTCCTACCGTTCCAGTGCCACTATCCAGAAGCGAGCGATAACGCTCTAACTGGTTCCCATATTGATAACATTAACTTGAAACATTCCCTCAGCTCTCAACATCTCATTTTCATTTAGATGTCATCTAGGCATGGTCACCAGCTAATGGAAATAACATTTTTTAAAAACTTTTTACCATAAAATTTAATATTTTGCATATCTTTAAAAGAATTTACTGATATCTCCTATTTATACGTTTTCATAAAAAAAAATTGTAGATATCATGATACACTACAATTTATTATTAAAAATCTATAATATTCTTAGATTTTGAATATGTGTTTATTGGTAGGTGAAAATAATTATTTTTGCTTAATATACAATTAAAACAAGATAAAACTACTATGGCTATTAATGCTTTTTCTCAAAACTTAAGACATACGTTAGGAAAAATAATTATTTTAAATTAGATTTTTTTCCAAAAATCGTACGAGTTCTGCACTATTTTCCAGCTGAAACGATTTATTCGCCATGCCGCGGGCCATAAGTAACTGAATCTCATTTCTCTTACAACAACTTTCGATAAGCAAAGTTTGAAATTACTTTTATTCAGCAGTATACACTACAAATAAAAAACTATCAAATTTTAATTCTACACCCCAACCGTTTACCTACGAAACTTCTGTACCAGTTTTGATTTAGATGTAAATAACTTTCCAAGAAACTTTGTTAAAATAAATTCATATCCGTGTATATTTCAGTATTAAGTTACTTATATAAATCTTTTAAAAGAATTGAAGCAGTTTTCGGTGTGCTTGCTGTTACTTAATCTTTATTAAGAAAGTAATACTAAGTCCCGTTTAAGAGTTTGCTAGTGAAAAAAAACAAGTACGGTTTATTTTGTGTGCTTTATAAAAGCTTTGATGTTTATGCATGCTATTAGATATTTCAAGCACAGTCGTTTTAGTAGAATTTATATATTTAGTTCGATAGAGAATATAAATAATCCAAATTGGAATGCTTAAGCATATTGAAAATAATATAAAATTGTAGATCTAAGAAATTACAATGAGCAAACTGCTATTTAGACTTGATCGTATGTTCCATCGCTGTAACTGACAATAGGTTGGGGTGACGGCAGGTCTGGAAATATATAGAATGGCCACCGTTCTGCCCATTGGTCAATTTATCAGCCTCTGTGTTGCCTCTACACTGTGAATGTGCCTCAGTGTTTTGGTTATATTGGTCGCCAAGAATTTGATTGTGCCTTAGCTATGAAATATGGGTTAGAAGAAGGAAGTATTTTCGAACAAGGGTTTCACGGAATAAAACCACTGTTAATCACCATTGGCTTTACACAATAAACAGAAAAGTCCAAGGCACTGCAACGAAGGAATTCAAGTTAACAGTACATTAATACAAATACAGTAGAATATATAACATTAATTTAAAACGTCCACTTTTATTTACACTTTTCATCCGGCTATCTGGAGGCCGTATACCCGTAGTCGACCAACAGAGCACGATTGAAATATTTTTTCGTCACTGAAAACAATATTTTGCCAAAAGTCCAGTCCTTCTCTATAGAATTGCAACGAAAAGCCAACTCTTTGTTTCTTGTTATTTTGTAAAAAGTTCAGTTGTGTATTTAAGAATATGTTTTATCCCGTTTTTTTTATGTTATGCACGGTACCTTTCGATATTACAAATCTTTGAGTTACTCTTCGTCTTGGTCAACCATCTTCGAGTAAGAAAACTATTTTTCCTTTATCTGCTGTACTGAAATGAGACATTATTATTTTTTAAAACTAATACAAACAAAATGAGAATTTTGTCAATACATGTGATGCTTGTTACTGACATTTTATGTTTGCAATTAAAGTGTAATATACAGGCCCAGCATAGAGATTTTAGCCGTTTTTTCTTAAAAATGGGATCCTAAAACTTCGCGATTCAAGTAACCAGGGGAGGAGACTTCACACATCTCCACACACGACTAGTGTATAAGACTGTAACTTTAGACTTATTACTTAACTTACACTTAAAAACAATTGGAGATAGTTACCATTCGGAACGTGGTGAAGTCAAAGAAGTAAAGACAATGCAAACCCGACAAACGAGTTTAATGAATATCGAAATCCTGTAGAAGTAACATAAACCCACCTTGTGCTGCTAAATGCTTGACTAAATAAACATCGCTAACATTTGCGCCAATTCAGATGCCTCGATTTTCTCGAGAGTACAAACGCATGGACGAGGTGAATTATAAGTATTTGAAATTTGGTAATTCGGCATATTTATATTCCCTTCACATAAAACCGGTTACATGTTTTGAAGATGGCGTAACATTTGTGAAGATGGGAATATTTGCTTGAAACTATATAGCCAAGAATTTTTAAAGTTATAATTTAAGAGGATTATTGCTCGTTTCCCCTTATGCTTTTGAGAGTAAATACGGGGAATAGAAGGTCTTCTATATATATGCGGCTTAAGATAAAACTCAGGATCGCAACAGCTGCATAATATAGTCATTACTACTAAGAACTACAGAGGTAAACTGAATATATTAGTTACTAAAGACGTATTTTTTTATTTTTATATTATGTGTAATACAAAGACTATAGACCCTATCACAAAGTACTGTAAATGGTTATCCAACGAGGACTAGATAAGCCGATTATCCTCGCCATGGGTTTCTTGATTTGGTAAACCAAAATAGGCATTTATTGTATTATTTTGTAGGTATTTATTGTATTTATTTGTAGGTATTTATTGTATTTCTTTCCGTAAAATCCGAAAATGTCTGATGTGTTTCTTTGTTGTATTGACATTTAAATACCGTCAAAGAATGAACAGGTAGTGGTATCAATACTAGTGCAAGTTTCAAGTGTTAAGGGAAATATTGTCATGGTAGGCGAACATTTTCATAATTTAGAAGTGCTGAAAATCGACTTAATTAAAATAAAATCTATATATAAATAAACCAAAAAATATACCAGAAATCGAAAAATCACATAAAAAATATAAAGAAAATATCAAATTGGCCGTAGCAGTTTTATTTGATGTTAATTTGTTTTTCACTTATCATTTTCGGATCACACGGGAAGAAGTATTTTATAAATAGCTGTTTTGGTTTTCCAAATCAAGACACCCATGCTGAGGAAAACCGATTTGTCTAGTCCTCGTTGGATAACCATATACATATAGTATGTGAATAATATAATAAATGTTATGTTATAGTGTTCAAAAATGAAATATTAAATAATAAGATACATTTGCTGTTTTAAATAATCTCTTTAAGTCTAGCTTTTGCCAGGGTGTATGTTGATCCAAATATATCACAATTATTCTAAATTCTGTTATAAGCCATGCAGAGTTTAAACAAGGTTGAGTTGAGGTTGTAGTGACTATGAGCAATTTCTGTTAAATAAAATGTATTTACGTTTCTTGTCATATATTTAGGTGCTTTGAAATTGTTTCTGTCTAAATTACAAATGTGGGTTTAGAGTAGAAAACGAATTCACAATCTACGATAGTACTTATTTTAAAGTAAATATTGAGGTCATCCGCAAAGGCAAGATGAGTTCTCAAATATCTATACTATACTATTCATAAAAACCAGTGGGCTCAAGTTGGAGACTTGCAATACTTCAGAGGTAGGTACAAGAGTTTGAGATGAATGACCCTTTAAAATAAACTGCTGGTGTGTGTTTTGTAGGTAAGATGCTATAAGGTTCAAAAGCTAACTATGGAAGCCACATTCTTTTTCAAGTATTGATATTAATATTTTATGCGAGACAGGGCCAGAAGCTTTCTTGAAGTCAGTATTTTACAATTGAGTCCGTTTATGGCAAGCATCCGATGGTGGCCTGGGTGTTATTGATTAGGTTAGAAACAGTTGATTTTTTCGTAATGAAACCATACTGGTGAATTGACATGTTATTAGATAAAAGGGCATACATATTTTTGTATATTATACTTTCAAATACCTCTGAAATGCAATTTGCTGATTTAAACTTTTTAAATTTGATCTATCAAGGTTAAATATACGTAAAAGATATCTATCGTATATTGTCTGGTCTCATAACTCTACAAATCTTCAGCCCCTTTACAGCACCAAGAACCCTCATCATTAATTAATAATTTTCTAGATATTTTTAAACCATTTTCTATATCAAAGGAATTATTTATATATGGATCATTTATAAAACCTTTCCAACCACTCACAGAATTCAACAACATCTTAAGGGCTTAACTATTATCTGGTAGTTCTACGTTCTTTTCAATGTCCTTTGTCCTTAATTGCTATATTTCATATTATATTCTTGTTCTACCAGCATTAATCGTACACGGGACATTTTAACGAATAAGCTGAGTGATTTACAGGTACCTATATGTTTTGATCCCTAGGTGTGTTTGCTCACATTAACAGTCCCTGCACATTACTGCTACAGTTACACATCACCACACTTTTGCACATGATTCCCTGTTTGGCCAGTCCCGTGCCATCTGACCATAGCATTTTATGACTCCAATTTATTCATAAACTGAACATGTACTAAGTCCTGTATAAACGATGTATTTTCTCCCATAATACTTATAAATGTTATAGGATTACATTCTAAAATTGCAAACAATTTTCTAATAATTTTCTTCAACATCCTTAACGTTCTAAGATTGCAAACAATTTTCTAATAGTTTTCTTTAACATCCTTACTTTAATATTTGCTCCACCAGATAATAGATAATGTTTTTGGCTTTTTATTGTCTCGATAAGTGAGGGTCTTTGTTTATGGGGTAAATAGTCATTATCTTTTGATCATCTGTATTTTTCTGGACATAGTAAGAATAAGAAAGCTTTCACGGCTGAAGTTAATTAAGAAATCGTTGTTCTTGGGTTTAGAATTGTGAAATTTGAATTAATTTCCGACGTTTCACTAGCTATTGCATAAGGCATCTTCAGAGATTTACACTGCACGAGATCAAAACACTGAATGTTTTGCAATCGAAATATCATGATCAACCGCAAAAAACCTCAGAAATTACGAAATCGCTTCACATTTATTATCATTGGAAAGCTTGAAATCTGTACGTTTTAATGAGTTTTTCGTTTTTCCTTAAAATTGTTCAAGTGTTTGAGAATTTTAAATATCTCAAATAGGACTTTTTTCTTTAAATCGCTTCTTTTTTTTCTGAGGTGTTTTATATTTGAAATTGTGACATTCACGATCTTTTCATTCATTTTACTGAGCATCGTGTTTTGTGCAGTGTACACGCAGGGAAAAATAAATTGATTTTTGAAATGAAATTATTGTGAATTAGACGCGGAGAACACTTCAGCAACTGCCGAATTATGCGCGCTGTATAAATGTTGGCTTCAAAGAGTGAAATCCGTCATGCCCTGAAATGCCTAGTCATTTCTGGTATTGCCGGCAAACCACGTAACGCTTAAATTCTTATAGTGTATTACTGATGATGTCAGTCATTTCTCGTGTTAGCTGCATTCAGTGCATCGCTGTAATTAAGTTAACGCCTTATATTTACTTCTCGTAAAAGGGAAGTATTGTAATCGTAAAAAAACACCATCCGAAATTTTTACAGATCTTCACATTTCAAGGTCCCTAGATGCCGAAAAACATGTTTTCTTAATTCCGTCGGTCTCTGTCTGTCTGTGTCTGTTGGTCAAAAGTTAAGAGTCATGTGGGGATGACCTGGTAACATTTTGGTAGAAATCCAATATGGCAAAACAAAATGGCGACCTAGTGAAATGTTAAAAAAAAATTTACTACAAAACTGTTTATCCAATTTTGCACAAAAATCAAGTATTATGTAGGAAAATTTTGGTACGAATCCAAGATGGCGCAAAAATGGCAGCTTAATAAAATATTTAAAAATTCAGCCTGAAAAACTACTTAATGAGTTGATTTCAAATTGTGTGCCATAAATAATTGTGGTATGCAGATGTACTAGTAAAACTGTGATACTAATTCATGACGGAACAAAATGGCGGCTAAATAAAATATTTGAGAAAAAATCGCCGTCTCAGGTTTTAGCCTCTCAAGATGCAAAATATATGTTTTATCAATTCCGTCGGTTCGTCTGTCGGTTTGCCTGTCTGTCTGCCAGTTCATGGCATAGCTAAAAAACTACTTATTAGAGTGACTTCAAATTTTGATCAAAAGTTAAGAGTCATTTTGGTAAAATATATTTTGGTAAAATCCAATATCCCTGAATAAGATGGCAGCCTAGTCAAACGTAAAAAAAATTATGACTGAAAAAACTAATTATACAATTTACCCAAAATTTTGCACAAAAATCAAGTGTCATATAGGAATGAACTGGTAACATTTTGGTATGAATATAAGATAGCGAAACAAAATGGCGGATTTGAAAAATTTAAAAAATCAGCCTAAAAGCACCACTTATTAATATAATCAGTCACGTACAGACCTAATGGGTTTAAAGCGTAGCATTTTATGTTTTTCTTTTGTTGACCTACTGATGCATATTTCTATCGGAGGCAAATCTAGTCTGACAATTTGCCAAAATATGCTAAAAACTAGCGATTTATTGAATTTTCTGGTTGAAATTTGGTTATTTCCATATCCATTGCTTTGCGAAAACTCTTCCGATTAGGACGGATTCTTGAGTAAACATAAGTCCATGATATTTGCGACAATTCTAGGTGGTAGTCTATCAATTCGATTGTTTTATAAAACGATTTTTGCGATTTTCTTGGAAAACAAATAGAGCTTTTAAATCCAAATAAAAATATATGGAAAAGTGCTAGAAAGAAATTCCTCTTTCAACACTCCTCAAGTATCGATCATAAGCGAGATGAATAGATTTAATATTTGATTTTTTTTTTCTGTATTACAACTTTCCCAACACATTGTTTATTTTATTGATATACAAATATCAAATGTTTATTATATTAAAACGTAGTTAACAGTTAAAGTTAAAAAAAGTAATAAACTAAAGAAAATGTGTAAAAATAAGTATTGTGAATTTTTCATAGCATATTATACCTACTTCGTAAAGAAATATAGATCTTTAGAAACAATAACAAAATACTGTCAAAACATATTTTAAATGTCTCCTTTTTCATTTCTTAAATTATAATTTTAAAGTTTGGATTATGCCGTTCTTTTTTTTACATATCTATATTATTCACTATTCCTTTTTCGCTTTCTCTATAAAAATATTATTAAAATATTCAACATAAATATAGGAACTCTTTTATGAAATTATCGATAAGACGTAATAAAATATTAGGAGGGGGGGGGTTGAATCTTTATAGGTCCGTCCCTGGTTTTAAGGCTATAATTAGAACCATAGTCGTTAATTCGATTATATCTCCTCTAAACATATACTTTTTTACGAGGCAAAACTTTATGTAATTCGAAAATATTTCAGAATAATATAATGATATAATAACAAGAAGTCTTAATAAATAATAACGATCTTTCAGATGTTGTTGTCTTCATATTTTAAGGTGTTTGTCGTATGAGCAAGAAATTGAGATATCTGCAGAGAAACTCTGAAATTTCTATCGTAAAATATACTGTTAAACTCACAACAAAATTACAAAATTGTCAGCGTTGTAAATAATATTAAAAAAAGCGGTCTCAAATTACAAGGAAATTGCTGTTTTTATCGGAGTTTTCAGATGTTCCAGTTTCCATGTTCATTTTTTAATAAGGTTTGATGTAGGCCCCTCTAAAAAACGCTTTTGATTGGATGTTTTAAAATATATTGTTTCCTCCCTATTTGCAATTTGATTTATGTTGCTCATAAATCACTTTCATTTTGAATTGTTCTGCAAATTGAATGCTGTTCTGGTAATTTAGAGATAAAAAATCAACGTATAAAAACAAATGTATATTAAATGTATATTAAAAATCTCATTCCCATCCTCCCATCCATGTATTTCTAAGTTTGTTTTATATAATCAGCATACATTCATTCAGCCTCCGGAATTAGTATGAAGCCTTGCTGAAAAATGTTATGTAACAACTGTAATTTAAAGGTTCGGAAAACATCAAAAGTCAGTGTGGACTAGATTATGTAAAATAAAGGACCAACAGTGGTAGGGCCCTTTTATATATAATGCGGCACTTCATTTAAATCCATATCCAAAGCCACGAGATGTCCTCTGATTAAAATTAAGGCAACCAAATAGGACTGTATTTGGAATAATTATATGTGTTGTGCGTCTGAATATATTCACCCTCATGTTCCCAAATGATATCCCAAAATTTTATTTCATTGCTGTTTCTATATCTGGACAATTTCGGAAGTTTAGTTAAATACGCGCGTTGAGAGGATCGCAACAAAATGTATGAATAATATATAAAAACAACTGAAGGAGTCTGTACAAAATATCATTTTTGAGATTTATATCCGGAAACATAACTTAAACATTTTGACAGTATTTGAATGGTTTTAAATAAATTCGTAATATGAAAGGGATTTCAATTTTTTAAATCTAATATAAGTTAATTACCACCAATTTCAAAATTCAAATGGGCGATATTAGATTTTTTCCTATCGATAGGGATGCATAGTTCATATTATCATCAAATTATTGAAGGGCAATTAAAAAATATTTGAAATGGCGCATCATTTTTTTGGAAATTGTAATCTGTTTATTCATGACTATAGAAGTTTTCGGCTATCTATCGATATTATCAGTTACCTATCGATGCTCTTGGCTACCTATAGGCATTATTGCTCACCTATCCACACTTATCGATAACTATCGATTTAGCGATATTTTTTATTTACCTATTGTTATTGGATATGTCGCTGACCTATCGATAACTATCGATATATCGATAAAACGCCCATCCCTAGTCAAATCTACAAGTATATACTATTAGCTAATCATCTACTTAAATAAAGCATATTTAAATTTTATAGACTGTCGCTATATCTCAAAAACGCTTTCAGATAAACTTTTGAAATTTGATATGCTTTTTAGAGCACACTTCGGCTTTTGAACAGTAACAAACGGATCTTAATATCATTTTTGGTTTTCCGTCTATTAATTTTTTTTTCGAGTTTTTTAGAATTTCCTATGATACACGATAACAGTCGAAAAAATTAAAATACTGATTTGAAATTTTTAGGTCATTTTTAGTGACTTCTTATAATCTCATGAAGCCTATCGAAAAGTTTGGCCTGGTAGCCAAACGGTTCGAAAAAAACTATTCTCAGAGCATAGATAACAGAAAAAATTCCTATCAAACGATATCCTCAAAAAGTGTAAGCAAATTACATTTATTGTCGCTTCTTTAAAAAAAAATAATTTCTTCACTTTTTTTCCGATTTTTTTGTTGTCGTTGGCTAAAAATTGGTTTTATTAGAAAGTACCATAACACAAAATTAATGACGAGACAAAAAGGTACGAAACTGCTTTCGAGTTTGCAGCTAAATGCTTTAGGAGAAAAACTACTAGCGCGCACAGAATTTATTTTTTTTTCATTTGGGCATTTTCTGCTGCACTGATCAATATTAAATTTTATTATATTTCGGTCTTATCTCTTGATGTTTTGCCAAAAAATCATCTCTAACGGATAAAAACTAAAAAAGTTATAATTTTTTGAAAATTACTTTGAAACCGAATATAACACAGTTTATTTTTGTCACAAAGACGAAACAAACTTAAAAACCTCAATCTACTTCCTACACCTTTCAGATCTAACTTTAAAAAATCTTAATTTTTAAGGGTTTTATCACATTTTATCAGGTATGCCTTGAAAGACCTCGGCTGGAGTTCACTATAACGTGAATGTCACGTTGTTATTGTAACGCGAAATGGATTAAGAAATTAGCAATAATCTCCTCTCCTCCATTGCTGTGAGGGGCGGTAAAAATAGACATCAATCGACAAGCAGGGTAAATTTCGATCATTCCGCATAAATTTTATAAAGTCTTAAATTAACATACCCGTTCGAATGTATTAATGTCTGTGTTTAAATGTCTAGACGTTTCATGAAATGTTCGGTTATGAAAGGTAGAAATAATGACCTTACACGAAAAGAGGCACAATGTTGATATAATTTTGAAGAAATATATAAGGTATGTTGTTGTGTCCTGTGCAGTTTTAGTTCAATAACCTATCTTGTAGACTTTGAAATTAGAGTTATTATTTCACCTAACTTGAGGTTAACTTAAAATAATTATTAGGTATATTTGTTGTTTCAGTTAAATTATTAAGTGCAAAATTTCGTTAAAGTTAAATACGATTATTACATCCATTTTATGTCGATTTAAAAGCATTTAGATTTTGACTCCTCAACCTAGGCAATCAGTTAAACCTTGTTAACCGAAACGAAGAAGGAGGTCTTCCAGAAACATCGTTTATAGTTAGATATGAAGTTCTATGGTTCGATATTTTTTATTTAAAATAAACATCAGTATCAAAAACTGTAAAAAGTATTTTTTTGGGGTGTAAAAAATTCATATTTTGGGAATGCACAAACCAATAACAATCAAATTAAAAATAGATAAATTGTGGAAGTCATTGGCCTAGATACTTATTTTTTTTATTAAATTCATTAAAAAAAATTACGTAATATTTCGAAAAATTGCAAAACACGTCAAATTTACTTTACGTCCTCGAAAATCTTTTTTTTAACTTTTAGTGGCGTTATTTATACTTAAACTTTTTAAATACTGTTTTCACAGTTTTATGTAACTTTTATAGTGTAATTTATTTATAATTTGAGATATATCAAAAAAATGTTTTTCCCTGTAATGTTTAAGCTGCTTAAATTAAAAAAAAAACGGTTTTCACAGTTTAATGTAACTTTTATTCCCACAATTTATTAAAACAAATTTTCACATCTATCGATAATTATAAACTTATAAATGTTAAACTTGATTAATTTTATTTTCTAATTTGCTGTCAATTAAGCTTCTTACAGTCAATGAAAAACTTGCTACAAAGCAAAAAAGTGAATAAATCTAAATTTCACACGGATCTTCTAAAAATTTTTTTGGTTACCCTCTCTATTGACTACCTATCTCGTATTCCCAGTTCTAAACCTTCAACTAACTTTAAACTAACCGTTCAATTGACAGTCTTGCTTCCTCATAACCCGGTATTTTTATAATACATGTTTTATTTATTTATTTATTATTAATACACATAATAGTCAAAGCCCAAAGAGTGATACAAACAGTAGTTATCTCTAGGTTATAATATCAACAATACATACAATTATGCATAGTAAGGGTCAACGACGATTCACTTGATATAAGCATGTACATCCAAAATAGAGTATCTGGACTTTACAATGCCTTAGTCAAAACAATTTACACATCTGAAATCAATATAGTATACATACACCTGCGCAAACTTAAATACAGATGAATGAATGAATTATCTCTGACTCCCATTATACAACTAAAGTCAAGATAATCTTAAAAAATAAAATGTCAGGGTATATGTCCAAACAAGCCTTATGTAAACAATCAAAATAATGTCGTCCCAAACACGCTTAAACCCGACAATGAGGTAATAAAACTTACATGAACAAAAACCTAAAATACGTATTTATTTATACAGTATATTGCATTAGACCCACATGAGAATACCAATAAAAACTCGACCCAAAATCAATATATTCTTGACTAGCGAGGATTCGGCGTTAAATATTAATAATTGTAAAAGATTTAATTTTATTGTTAAATGATAAAGCAGCAATCAGTGTTTAAGTCAAAAGGAAGGAAACGATTAAAATAGTTCATAATACGATTGGCACAACTATTCCTTTCAACATCGGTAGGCCCGTCGTTTAACGAGAACATTTGTAGTTGCCTAGTTAGGCGAGAAGTACCCGAAAGTTAAGTGAACTTAGTAGGTCGGGGCAATCTAGGAAATTATTGAGCAGCCTGTGTCCAAAAGAAAATGTTAGCCTTATTCTACGCAATTCCAGACTATCCATGCCAACCAGAATCAGGCATTCTCTGTATATCAGGAGAGAGAGAGACAAACTACTCCAAGTGACTGATTAACGCAGTGTAAATAGATTTTAAAGTCTCCACGTAGTTAAACTCCCTCATAACAAAACCAGCCATTCTGTAGGCTTTGGCAACGATATTATTAATAAGTTGGATGAATCTGAGCTCACTATCGGAAAGAACGCCTAGGTCGTCAATACAAGTGACTCGAGGAAGCGCCCAATCGTTGATGCAGTAATTATAAATAATAGTATTCAGTTTCTCCCTGGAAAATGAAAATACTTATCATTTGGTGGCGTTAAGCACCATTTTGTTGTCGTTGCATCAATCAATTATTTGATTTATGTCTCGTTTCAGAGAGGAAGAATCGTCTGTATTCGATACAGATTTGAAAATTTTCAAATCATGGGCGAAGAATAGACAATGGCAGTTTTTGAAGATTAGGGATAAGTCGTTTATAAAAATCAACTTTTGTTTGTTTTACAAACAAACCTTATATTGACATTCTGGTGAATATTGACCTGGTTGAACGACCGTGAACTTATTTGTTTCATTGTGCGTTTGTCATTGGATGCAGATTATATATTTTTTAAATGTAAAAATTGAAGTTTACAAAACTCATATACGACATTTTTTTACGCCCGTACTAACACGTTTCATGAAAATTTGTTAAGAAGCTTTCCGAGTAAAATCTTTTGATATTTAACTTCTCTGTCTATAGTCAAATCTAAAAATTACCATTCATTTCAACAGTGGCCACGTTTATTATATCTAAAACAATCGCAACTAATAAATAATAAATGTTAACTTTGATTAATTATTTTTTATAATTTGCTAGTAATTAATTTTCTTACAGTCAAAGAAAAACTTGCCACAAAACAAAAAAGTAGATAAATCTAAATTTCAGCTGTTATTGAAACGCCAACATTGGCAAATCATTTTTCATAGAATTCCGCTTCGGATGTCTTAAATATTCAATTCCCGTCATTGACGCCTCGTCCCGTTTCTATTCAAGCCAAAGTTTCGGAAAATATCTAGAATAATGCTGGTTGTATTTTCGTTTTTAGTTGGATATTAAATTAAGTCTGGTACACAAGTCTTTTTCGTATACGGTTGCATGAATGAAATTTCATTTCATTCATCATTTTGGATGCTCTTAGATTACTTTCACTTGTCTATGTTAGTGAAGTATGTTACATAATTCCAAATATGAATATAAGTGGGTTTTGACCAACACAGTACGTCCAAGTATATGTTTTTTTAGAGAGGTTTAAAAATATTTAACGTGTTTGGCCCTTTTCTAAAAATTATTTTCGCTTTAAAAAGTTGCTTTACTCCTAGGGTTGCTCTGTGTGGCCGCAAAAATGTTATATACAAGCTTGTCTACTCTGCCAAATTCGGGTACCACGCCGGTTTGTCCAAGTACCCTGTTTGGACGAATATTTTGTTACCCGGCCGAGTAACAGATCAATTTTTTAAAATTCAAATTAAAAACTAAATTTATTGCAAAATATATATTTAAAAACATTTTAAACAACAAACCAAAACTATCTAAACATCTTTATATCAGAGACAGAGACAGAGACAAATTACGATAAAGGCATGTTAGTATTGCACAATTTTCAGATAGTAATCTATTCCTTTTTACTTTACGCTTATAAAAGGATCTAGATGTTAAAAAACAGGATTACCCGTCTATTTGTCTGTCTGTTTGTCTGTCTGTTGGCGGCATAGCTATAAAAACTACTTACCCGATTGACTTAAAATTTTGGTGAAAAATTGAGGATTTAGTAACATTTTAGTAAAAATCCAATATGGCGGAACAAAATAGCGGCCTAGTGAACTGTTCAAAAATTATTACTAAAAAACTTGTTATCCAATTTATTTCAAATTTTGCAGAAACAACGTACGTAAGAATAAACTGGTAACAGTTTGGTACATAGTACAAGATGGCGAAACAAAATGACGAGCAAAATATTTTTTAGAAAAATTGCTTTAAAAAACTATTTATTTGAATTGTTTTGCAACAATTAAGTGTAATGTAAAGATGAACTGGTAAAATTTGAGTGCATATTCAAGATGGCGGCCAAATAAAATATTTGTAATCATGAAAAAATCACCCTCCCAAATTTTTACAGATCCTCTCGTTTTAGTGTCCCTAGATTCCAAAAAAAACATGTTTACTCAATTCCGTCGATTTGTCTGTCAGTCCGCGACATAGCTCTAAAACTTTACCGATTCACTTCAAATTTCAGTCAGAAATTAAGGTTTGTTTGAGGATGATAACATTTTCGTGAAACCCAATTTGGATGACCTAGTGGAACGGTATTTTGGAACCAATCCAAGGTGGGAAAACTAAATGACTAATAAATTATTTTAAAAATCAGCATACAAAACCACTTCTTAGATTTATTTCAATTTTTTGCAATAATTAAATGTGATTTAGGGATAAACTTGTAAAATTGTGGTACGAATTCAAGATGGTGGAACAAAATGGCGGCCATATAAAATGCTTATAAAACAACCTAAAAAACTTTCTTATTCAATTGATTTCGAATTACAAAAATTAGATGTGATATAGAGATAAACTAGTAAAATTTTGGTGTGAATTTAATATTACGGAACAAAATGGCGTTCTGGTGAAATTTTAAAAAATCAGGGTGAAAAACTGCTTATTCAATTTATTTTAAATTATGCGTGGCACACAGGTAGAAACTGGTAAAATATTGGAATGAATCCAATATAGTGGAACAAAATGACGCCCAGTAAAAATGTTTGTATCTTAAAGGACTATGTGCGAAACTCAGTTAGGTCACACTATTCCTAATAAAACGAAAGATTCATAACGAGGAAATTTGTTGGCAATTTTTTATATTTTTACTGGTGTGGCAATCTTCTAGGCATGTGATATTAAGCATAAAATGTTAGGCTCTTATTATTTAAAGTAAAAGAAACAAAATCAATACCTGATAATATATCAGCAATTCGAGTCTTACATTTTTTTCGGGAATAAAGCTTAAAATTTTCATCTCTCTATGCTGTAACAAGAAAGGAGACTTATTACATCCTTAGTACATCTTCCTGACACGTCCCTTTTCTAGAATGGTTTCTGTAATGTATGACGCCTCATATCCTCATACATAATAAATTATGACAGTATTTTCTGAAGCACCTTGTAATCTAGATACTTTTAAATATTGTTTCAAAGTTTTTATGATTTTGTAGTCTTCTAATAAAATAGCTATTCAAGTTTGGCAAATATTTAATTTTCATTTCCATGCATACATATGTGATGAACTAACTGACTCACTAGCTCCCGGTTCTGGCGGATTCATTTCTTGTTTTTGGATCATAAATACACGGCCTAAACACAACGTAGGTACATACTGGAAATTAAAACTGGCTTTCTACTGATACAGTCATGTTTCTTTTATAAATCGCGAGAAAGGTCGTTCGTTTAAAGAATTTATACGTGGGGCGTTCTTCGCTAACCGAATTTTATGCCTACTTTGCTAGTGTGTTTTGTTTACTGAATTTTTGATTTGGTTTCATACGTAGTGCTTCTTTGTAATTGATAACAGTAAAACCACTGACGGCTCTTTTTTTAGCACAGACCCAGTAAAACAGTTTATAATTTTTAATTGTAATAATTTTTTATGCGTGTTTAAACCAAAAACTTAGTGCTTGGAATATTCAGTGGTAACACAGATGAAATGTATTTGCAGCCGTAGTGTCGAACCTTTTTTATTTGCCTGGAGAATTCATATTTCCTTTTTTTTTTTTCTTTTTTCTTCGTTTTAATGCATTTTTTATCTTCTTAATTTGTTATTATGATTATATTTTGCCTGTTTATTTTTTGCGTTAAATATTTTTATTTAAAATTAACTTCGTTTGTATACTCATTTTGATAATCCTGCATTATCTATGTAATGTCAAAAAAATCTGATTTTAACAAATCGGGTTTTTTTGATTAAAAGAAATATTAAAAATCTAGCAACTCTACATAGAATCGTGTCAGATCTAGTCGTTTCTACACACTTGTGCGGTGAAATAATTTACCATATTTTTTGAATAGCACATCTAAAAGGAAGGTATTTTCAACTTTAAATCGTCTCCAAAATATGGCGGCCACTCGTAATGTGCCTTGAAAAATTACAGTGAATTATTTTATTCCTCACGCGAAATTTTCTTATGACCGTGTATTCTAAGTGCTGTACTTTTTTATTCACAATTAATCTATATACAATTTTAAATAAAATTCAAATTTTCTCTTTATGAAACAAGCTGTAACTAAAAAAGTACCATATTTAACCCACACTCCCATTTAGATTATGTAATCCAAAGCCAAAATTATCGAAAAATAAAATTACGTATATTTTCGTGTCATTCATTAAGTCACACTCAAGCTCAGTGGGTACGGGAAGGGTGTCACACGCGACTGCTTGCATACGATTAGTAGGTGTCTGTGAATATAGCCTTATAATATATATATATATATATATATATATATATATATATATATATATATATATATATATATATATATATATATATTCGTCGTCACATTTCTAACCGCTCTAGGCTGAAGAAGTTTCTAGGAGAATGCCTCTTACATATGCTGGCGAGTTTTAATTCACACCTCTTTTGCGAAGCCGTGTCAGTCAATGGCGTTCTTAATTCTTCATTCTTGTCGAGTCGTTTTTGTTTTAGAATGTTAAATAGCAACAACGCAGAACAGGTAGAAATATGTCCTTTATGTGTCTCGTTATGCATATTAAAAATTTCCCAGAAAAATGTTAGCATATGGCATTACATTGTGTAAAAAGTACAATGAGATGATTCTGCGGTAAATTTGGAGGCAGTGCATCGTTTTTTATTCCAGCCATCAAATAGCATTAGTTTAAACATGGCATAGAATCAATAGCACTAATGGTCAGATTTAAAAACGATGACAGAAGTTCGGAATAGGAATCATTGTATAACATCGATATGAATTTTAAATTTTAAACGAATCGAACAACATCCGGTTAAAATGATTTTTTGTGTTATATGGCGTAGCAGAAATACTCGATCCAATTTGATTAGGCAAAGTTTTACTAATAAACTGTGAAGTCAATAACTGTCCAATCAGATTTAAATAAAAATGAAAATTTATCGTCAGTATTTTATTTTGTTAAAAAAATACTCTTAGCGGTTATTGCGAAAAATTAAATTTTATTAATTATTAAAAACAAATAGTTATACGTTTTCTAATTCTCTATTTGGTACATCCCACATGACATTTTTATACCATGTGTTTGTGTGTCATTACCATTTCTAGAAATCGGTAAATTAGCTTTAACCCAGAATTTCCATCATATACAATTCTTTTACCTACATATAACACAGTTTATATATGCATATAATTACTTTATATAAATCCGATAAACTATAATGTATTTCTTTTTTTTTAACATATCAAATAATTATATGGATTTATAAAATCTGTTATTTCTATGTAGAAAAATTATGATGGTGGGTAAAAACGAATGTATCGATTTTCTTATTTGTTTTTAATTTATTTGAATAAAATAAAAAATTGATAAATTCTCTTTTACCCACACACATTTTATGAATGCACATGATATTATTATTAATATTTTTATTATTACTATTATTGTCAATATTATTATTATTATTAATATCATCAACTCATCATTAAATGTTGGTTTACATTACCCATCCCGGATACAAGTATCAAAAGGAGTAGGTATCACTATCACCCTGTCCAGTTGCCACATTTGTTCCAGCTGTATAGCCAGTATTGCATATTTTTGCAGTCTTTTTCTCTCGATATCTCTCAACCATGTTGCAATTGCTGGGCACAGTAACATCAATCAGGCACGTGGACTTGACTCTCCTACCCAGCAAGACGATGTCGGGTCGGTTATTCGTCACCTGTCTATCAGTGACAGTGACAATCGCCCGAGCAGGTTGGTATTTGTAATATGGCACCTACGTGTTTAGGAGCCCATACTTGTTGTTCCTGTGAGAATAATCTGTGTCTGCTAAGTAAGTGCACCCTGATGTTGTCTGCTGAATGATTTCGTACTTGTGATAGAAACCCATATACGATTTGATGTTAAGATTCTTATTTATAACCTGATCCTGAATCGCAACCATGAATCCTTAGTTTCCGGGAAGAGCAACCCATTACTCAGCCACTTGTTTGATGCTGGTTTGTCTATCTACGCTTGGTTTAAATTATCAGGATTAGAGATTGTCGTTATTTCCAGGTAAGTTGATTTGCGTGTACGACCTGTCGGCTAATTTTGTCATCCTGTGCAGACTAGAATTTTCAGCTTTCCTGAAAAAGAAATCTCTTTTTAGCTAGAATGTAGAATTATTATGTCAACAAGAACTCTTCCTCCTTCGTTTCTGAACAGGGTAGTCCCTTGCAGATCGGTTTGAGTCCAATTCAGGATTCCAAATGAGTAAGCAAATAGAAGATACTTCATATGTGTTTATTCCAGTAATAAGTTTTCTTGCGTTTAACTCGGTCTTCAATAGCGGACGGACTCTCTTAAAAGTACTTGAACATTTTAAATAATGAATAATATCTGCTTTTATAAGTCTTGTTCATTAGCATTTTGTCGAAAACTGGTCGTTATCACATTTATTAGTATGACATATTTCTTAATTCTTCTTAATTATTTAAATTTTTTATTATAATATTGTGCCTGTTTAAAAAAAATGCGGATTAATGCCATTTTCTAACACTAGCGTGTCAATTTTTGTCATTAGCGGTTTTTGTTATAAATATAGCAAGTTTAAGAATTTGTTTCGTACATATCGTATGATAAGGAAAAGTTCATTAAAAATTCTTTCCGTTCCGCGGAAAATACGATTTCCACCGTAAATTGAAATTGCTTTGATTTTTCCTCAAGGGAACTAGGATTAGGGATTTTTGCTAAAGCTCGAACTGCGAATCTGTTAAACGAAACCGAATAACTGATTAGTATTTCAATTTAATTTTTTTATTACGAGTGTTTTTCTTGATGTGGCGGATAAGTCTTCATGTTGAGATGCATAAATGACTTCTTGAAATATTTGTCGATTAATGTATATACATATTTTTGTTGTATTACGAACGTAAACATTTTTTTTTCAATTATGCACCACGCACATTTCTTCTGGAAAATGGCATTGACTTCTTATCTATGAAAATTTGATCTGTTGTAGTTCTCGACCTCCTGATCAAAAACTCTCGTGACCATAACTTAACACTAAGACTAGTTTTTTTTTACAAATGCAGGTTTGGAACTTTGCATTTTCGATTTTTTTGTGCAAACTTTTACTTTTTTTACTATAAATATTTAATTCGCTTTCAAATAAGTCACTCGCTTAAAATAAGTTTGATCAGATGCTAATTTATGTACTAGGAAAAATAAACTTGTACAGGCTGTAGCTGTATTCCAGAAGGCGGTCATTTTTGTTTAATATTCAACCTCACCTAAAACAGTACTATTACGCTAAAACAAACAGTCAAATTTTGCGAATTAGAGATATATTTATCAAAATTAAATAGAAAATAAATAATCGTATCGTTCATTTTTGTAAATATTATCTCCGATTTTTTAAGATTTCTATTTATTTTGATCATAATTGAGGCAAAATATTTTTAGAGAAAAAAAACGATCCTTTCCCCTACACGTTTCGGGATTTAATTTGTATGACATAAAAGGTTTAAATCTCAGATCCATTGTATAGGGCATCGGGTTTCTAAAAGGTTCAGCCTTGCCCTTTCGTATTTTTAGCATTATTCCCATTAATGGATTTTCTAAAGACATTTCTTTAGTGCTGACCTCAGGTCTTTTGTCATACTAATAGTAAACATGATTTCCTCACAATGCCAATTGGGTTGACAGGACCGGTTAGGTTTGCTAATTCGTATTCCAATCAAAAGCATGATTCGTGTTTTTTGGCTGTATGCTTTTTTCATTACATGAAAATTAAAAAAGAGATGAAAGTCTAACAACAACAAAAAATGTTCAAAGGGACTATTATTTTGGCTAGTTTTAAAGTATTTGCATTACATTTAGCTGAACTTTAAATTATTATTATAATGTAATAATAATAATAATAATAATAATGTGAAGCTTTTAATGTCATTCGGAGAAAAAAAAGTTTTGCTGAAGTCGTGTACATGGGTTTTCTGTATATTTTGGAGCACCATTGGAGCTTTTATTTTAAGAGCTGGAAAAAAGTTTAAATTATGACACTTGAAGGATTTCTTCTGAATTGTCAGAATTTTTCATCAGATAAAATTAATAAACATCGAAAAAAGATCAACATATTTTCTTTAATGGAGCACCCTGTATAATATAATTTCAGTAAATGGCCTCTTGCTGATTATAAAAATACCAGATGTGATACAACGGAGAAAATTGACAAGAACCCTGCCATAAGAGACAATGCGTTAGAGGGAGCTTTCTCTTCTAATAACTTAGAGGATCAATAGGAATACATTTTCTCTCGATTGTCTTTACAGATAAAGGTATTGAACCTCATATATTGTTGGAATTTTTTGACAGCTTTGAGAAATTCTGACAATTCAGACAAAATCGTTCAACTTTCACAATTTATACCTTTTTCTAGCTTCATTTCCATTAAAATATGGTCCAATATTTCATAAAAAAGGGTTCTATACTTAGCCTTAATTTCTTCAGGTGAAAGCTTAGCAAGCTCACGTTTGTAATGATTTATTTCTGTAACAGAATTTGCTTTATCAAACATGGTATTAAAAAAATTTAATTTCTTTTTTTACAGAGCGCCTCACGACAGCGTTTTATATTGGATATGCAAAAAAAGAATGACAAGCGATTTTTTTTTGAAGCACGTCAAATAGTATGTCCGTGATTGAGAAAATGTCATTAAACACTAATGCCAGAAACGTGAATTTAAAATCGTTCATCTCACCTAAAAATCCTTTCGCAAGGCGGATTGATTTTTCGTCAGATTTGTCACAGTTTGTAATAAATTCAAAGACGTCTTTTAATTTATTCCAGTCTTGAACAATCACATTTATTAACTTCGAATTTAAAGTTGTAACAAGACCATAAATAAATATAACACAAGACAGTCAAGCAAACTGCAAAGGAACTCACCGGTTGCAGCGAAATCCGCGAAAATAAAAGTAACGCAAACTGTACGACACGTGGGTGTAGTGTACTGCGCCTGCAATTCACCGAGAGCGTTGTATGGCGCTGGTTAACATTATTCTTCCGTGCGGTCGACGTCATCTCGTACGCGTTGTCGTGGCAACATAGTAGGAAAATCGTAAACTAAACATAGCACCTCCAGCAAAGTCGAAGCGGTTTGCGCCACTGTTATAGTTGTTATAATAAAGTTCGATTGAAAGTTTTAAAAAGACATGCCGCCAACGGTCAAGTAAAATATTTATTCGAGATGTACAGTTTATTTTTTACCAATTAGGTGAATAAATGAAAGTAAAGAAAAAAATTAAGAGATATATAATAAATATAGTTAAATGTTTGTTTGTTTATTTTTCCTGGTGAAGTAGCACTTCACCTACTTCACCTGAATAGCCGCCACTGATAAACTTTCTCGCCCTTCTTCGTAATTGATTGTAATTAAATTCTAAATAAAATAGGACTGCAACGCAGTTACTCTCCACCGGGTATCGTTACTTAGTTTGGGGGCGTTCAAAATCCCTAAAACATTATTATTTGCATCCTCATTCACAAAACATGTTCACTGAACTAAGTATTCCTTGATTAAATGCATACGATATTGCGTTAATAGCATCTCGATTTTGAATTGGTCCAAATGCGATTGATTGGTTTAAAGCGTTATTTGTATTGCCTCAGGTCAGCCATAATATTTTGCATTAAGCATACTTTTTTTCTGGTAATTTTAAAATAAAAGCTTAAACTTTGCTGGAGGTGCTATGTTTAGTTTACGATTTTCCTACTACGTTCCTATGACAACGCGTACGTGATGATGTCGACCGCATGGAAGATTAATGTTAACCAGCGCCATCCAATGCTCTCGGTGAATTTCTACCGCAGTACACTACACCCAAGTGTCGTTCAGTTTGGGGTGGTTGTTTACTTTATTTTCGCGGTTAGTTCCTTTGCAGTTTACTTGACTATTTTGTGTTATATTTATTTATGGTTTTGATTATATTTTTAGTTATTTTGTTTATTTAACTTTGTTTGGTGTCGGGTTTATTAATTTACATTATTGATGAATCCGATCACGGATGTGGTTTGCATTTTGTTGGAAACTCCATTTAATCGATGGAAGGAACAAAATCAGAGTTTTGATTTTTATGTAGTAGTCAAGTATTACAAAAATCGTTTTGCTGGCCTTGTTTACTAGTTTGCAATACATATTCAGTGTGGAATAAGGTAGGATTTGCAGGTATGTTAAATATATGAAGGTCTTTACATAAACATGAAGACTCGGCGGAGCATTTAAAATGCGAATGAATGCTAAAAACATTTGTAAAAAATCAAAGCACTATAGCTGACACTTTAAAAGAAAATGCTAAACTATATAAAATACATTTTAATGAAGACGTCCGATTAAATAGACTATTTATGTGCTTGGTAATTGATGCAGTTTTGTACCTTGTAAAACAAGAGTTAGTCTTTCGCGACCATGATGAGAGCAGCGAGTCAGTAAATAGGGGGAATTTTAAAAAGCTTTTAGGTTTATTAATATCGAGAAGTTCTAAGGAAGAAGAACTAGAAGATCATCACAAAAAAAATAGAAATGTTTTTACTGGTGACTCGAAAACTATTCAACACGAAATAATTAATTATTAATTGAATTTAATTGAATGCATTTCTGAATATTTAAATGATCATGTAGAAAATGAAATAATGAAAACACAGTTTTTTTCTGTGCAAGTGGATGACATCACTGATATTACGCAAACCTCCCAATGGTCCATAATTTTAAGATACGTTAATTCAGAAGGTTCAGTAGTCGAGAGATTGTTAGGATTTTATAATGTCAGCTTCGATAGAACATCGGAGAATTTATATTCTCTATTGGATCAAATTTTGGACCAATTTGACTATAAACATAAATTAATAGGGCAATGTTACGATGGCGCAAGTGTGATATCTGGCCATCTAAATGGCCTTCAAAAAAAGAAAAAGCGACGCAGGCTGTATTTAACCTGATGCAGCAAAGTTTAAAAATATTTCTAAATGTCGAATTTTTTTGCAAGCCTTAGTGCTATTCCCTCATTTTTTCATCACTCAGCCAAACGAACGTATGCTCTTACATCTGCATCTACGAGACGTATACCAACAATTACAGAAACTCCTTGGTCTTCAAATTCGAAGTTAGAAAATTTGTTCAAAAGTTCAAGTTGCGTTCTTCAAAAAAAAAAAAAATCGTTTGACACTGATTTTTGTATATCCCATATAAAACGCTGTCGTGAGGCGCTTTGTAAAAAAATTTTTTTGAATACCATGTTTGATAAAGCAAATTCTATTATAGAAATAAATCATTACAAACGTGAGCTTGCTAAGCTTTCACCTGAAGAAATTAGGGCTAAGTATAGAACCCTTTTTTATGAAATATTGGACCATATTTTAATGGAAATGACACTAAGTTTTCAAGACTCTGAAAAACTTACATGTTTATGTTTGGCAGATTCTGCTAAATTTTCTTTTCTTCAGTGGAAAGAAGTTTTTCTTGCCTCGAACGTGTAAAAACCTATTTAAGAAATACAATATCTCAAAAAAAAACTTACTTCTCTAGGCAATATTTCAGTTCAAAAGGAATGTCTGGAGGAGATTAGGGCAACTCATCCATTTTATGAGGATGTTATAAATAAATTTGCTGCTATGAAGGATAGGAGAATTGATTTAGTATACAAAATTATTGTGATTTTTTCTTGGTTCATTTGCACTTCACTTACTTTTTCACCCGCGAGCCGCCACTGCTTTTTATACCTAGAAATTAGTACAATCTGGCCCTGTCAACTATTTTTGTTGGTTTACTGCCAAGCTCTTGTCTTGACAATGGTATCGACCAAGATAGTTTTGTTGCAGTCAATGAGTCACAGCCATTTTTCGTGAAAATAACTATATCATGCTTATAATGTTCATTCTATTTTAAATTATAAACTTTTCCAAACAGATATAAATTCCTTTTTTCGCACTCGAATTATATTACCCAAACGTTGCGAATAAAAGTTTTACGCACCACAAAATAACCATAGTCTCATTATTTTGCTTTTTGTGGAATTTTGTGTTAAAAACAAAATTTAGTGGGAATAAATTTATCTACCCGTGTATTGTTCGATGCCCAATTAATCGTAAGCTTTCGTTAGCGCGTGTAAAATTTTCAAAGGAAAAACCCAACAAAATTCATTAAGCAAACACAAAACTATTACTGTCATTAATATAAAACAAAATAACAATCCTTTAGTTACATTGAAGTATAAAAAATGATTTTAAATGTTTGTTAAAATTTGGAATATTTCGTTTGATGTAATATATGAAATTTAATGCAAATATGAATAATCCTTTATGCTGTTTTATTAATTAACGCAGTTGTGTGGTGTTGCAGTTTTGCAAAGGAAACAAAATACCACAAAGAGCTTCACGCAAATGACAATAATGAAATTCTATTATTAAATAAATAAACAAATTTAATTAATAATTTGTTATTTACGAACGTTTCGCCATTAAAAATTCCAAACTGTACAGCAATACGTGTGCAACACGTGGCTAAAATTATAACAAAAACTGTAAACTGTAATCCCTGTCTCGGTTTCTCCTTAAATATATTTCAAGAAACAATGTTAAGTCGCATAAAACCACGAAAACCTCGTCAAAGCCAACTTAAAACCCTTTCTTGATTGCTGCATACCACAAAATAACCAGCTAAAAACCAGGAAGCTAGGAAGAAACAAGTTATCTAACAAAATTTAATCCCACAAAATTGTCTCTCTAGTGCTTTTTTCGTTCCTTTCATTTTTGATGTCCTAAATGCGTATAGTAATTTAAATTAAACGATAGTAGCTATGCGAAAACTAGATCAAAATTTGTCTTACACACTGATAATATCTCTGATAATTTATTTAACACATTATTGACACAAATGCTTAGTTAAACTGATGTATAATTAAAACCTTAAACAGAAGTATCTCAGATAAAGGACACGATATAAATATTCGGGGCCACGGAGAGCTAGAACAGGCCTTGGTACTGGCAGATCTAGTAGGTCCTAGATACTTTAATATGTAAAAAAATAAAAAAAATAACACCCTACCAAGTATTTTTTTATTGATATAAAAATGTAAATCAATAATAAATGAAAACAAAAAAATATTTAAGATGCGTTCGTATATTTGAATTAAAACGGATTTACTGGTATTAGGACTAGCAAACTGATCTATTATTTGCTCGAAATCTGAAGACTACTGAATGACCTTTCTACCTGCTCAATTGTAACAGAAATATCGAGAAGAATTCTTAGAGGTTCTGCAACATTTGGAAATAGAGGCTCAAGTTTTGCTCGCAAATTTTCTTTAATAGATCAAGCGTATTGATAACTACATCTAAAAGCATTGCTTTCTGTCATTTTTAAGGTATAATAAAATCAATTTACTCATCTTCATACTATAAACAATTGGATTTTTGACGTTAAAGATTTAAGATAAAATAAAACAAGAAAGTCACATATATCAGCAAAAGTTTAGTTGTGCGCTATTCTTTTGATGTACTAGTATTTCAGAAGCGTCACTTAAGTCTAAGATTAAAAACACAACAAGAATTTAGTTCAATACATTTGTTAAATTGCGGCTTGGAAATTTAGTTAGAGAAGTCACACTTTTCTTGATGAATATAAAAAGTTACTATATGAGACTTAAATATATATGCAGTTTTTTTCTTATCTTAATTGCTTGAAGTGTTGAAGCTCGTGTGAATATTTGTAATATAAACTTTCTTAATTTCAAATTTTAAATTACGTTATCCCAGATGATGAAAATGCATTTAAAGAAAATAATATATATTTTCGGATTTGTTTGCATTTAACTTCAGTTTTCAATTTATTTTGAAATTGTCATAATGACAGTAATTTCAACCTTTTTTAAATAAAAAAATTTGGCAAATTCTTTACCCTGAACTTCCCTCGTTATGAGCCTTTGTTTATGTACAGTACAAAGTACATATACAAGTTATGTTATCTTTCATTCCTTTAGTTAAAGTGCTTTACAGATCGATTTTACACAATTACCCGGAATTTCCTTTCCAATTATTAGGGAAATGAAATGTAATATAGTTTGTATATGGATATATACTCATGATTTATACTTTTATATACCCTAGACTCAGATTTTTAGGAGAATCAGACCACAAATAATAATACTTGTCCGCCATATTGGAACTGCTATCTTGAACATACACATGCCAAAATGAGCGATGTTTCAAGGGAGGATATACAAGGGGCCCAATAGGGCCTAGGTGCTGTGGCTGAAATGAATATTTTGACTACGTTATACAGATTGAAGTGTTACTTCTTTTTGAGAACAATTTCTTGTAGTTACCTTAATACGAGGGAAATGAAGTTTCCTTATAAAAATTGGGTGCGGGTTTCTTACGTAGATAGAGAACTTTTTTGAGTACATTTGATGAACTCGTCATTTATATTTCTGGATAGTGTGTGTTATCGACGATGAGGCGTGATAAAACATATATTTAGCTGGAACAGTTTACTGGAAAAATTTCCAGACAGAAGAACAACAGAACCTTTGTGTCAGTATCAACTCATACAAGAAACAGCAAACTTAATTCCGGCGAACTACTTCCATTAAATTTTAAGGTTTTTGGCGTCATATGAAAAGATTAGTGTACCTTTTTGGTAAAATTAATGTCAAAAACGATCTTCACAATCAAATTTTTGTCTCAGTGGAGCAGATAAAAAACTCCACTCCTCAGTAGTATGTAAAAACTTGACTTTAAAAATGTTTTCGTTACTATTTTTTGTATGGTACAAAATAACAAAAATTGTAAGTTCTTCTTATTGAACATTTTTATTTACTCCAGAAGTATTGCATTCTTAATTAAAAAAAAAAATTAAAATTAAAAAATATATTTTAAACCCACGACAGTATCTAATTTAAATGGAGAAATGACAATTTGTATAACGTTTAGAGCAAGGGCCTTTAACCTTTTTTAGTGCAAGGGCCAAAAATCGATTTCACCTCGTCCGAAGGGCCACATTGGCCCATATCACTCAAAATAAATAAAATAAAAAACATATAATTTCAAAGTGTAATAACTTTATTAGTTAAAAAGTTCAATCAATCAATGTGTTTTTTGACATTCTTTATTTTTGACAAGTGTGTCGATATTTTGTTTTATTTTTGTAGTTGCCCGCAAACTTTCTTCCAGATGTGCGTCTGTAACTTTCGATCTTGTTTTAGATTTCACATTCTTCATACGAGAAAACAGCTGCTCCGACACATAATATAGGTGCTTCCAAACAGAGGCATGTTTTCGGATTTCAGGAAACGAGTTTTGATCGACATATTTTGAATAAAAATCAAGACCCATGTCGAACTTGTCTTTCAGTTCCGAATTGCACTGCAAATCTGACAATTTTCTGGCATGCCTTCAACGGATACACTGAATGGTGAGATTGATGTAACTTTCATTATCTCTGAAGTCAGAAAACTTCGATTGGAACTCTTTTTTGAGTAAAGCTAGTGCTGCGACATATTTATCCGCATCTGTACATTCGCAACTCTTCAGTTTAGGAAAATGTGTAAACACTTTTTCCAACAACTGATTTTTCCATAAATCCAGTTTAAACTCGAATACCTTCACAGTGTCAAGTAGGTTGTTGATGAGATTTTCTTTTCCTTGTAGTTTGGTGGTCAAGTCATTGAGGTGCAGCCTGAGGTCTGTGAGAAATCCAAAGTCGCGCAGCCAGTCGGGGTCAGTAAAATGAGGAACTAGTTTCCCTTTGGTTTCTATGAAGGAGGCGATTTCCTTCTTGAGTTCAAAAACGCGTTTTAGCATTTTTCCTCTGCTCAGCCAACGAACATGAGAAAAATATGTCGCATCACCATACTCGGCATTAATTTCGTGTAAAAAATTTTGGAATTCTCTGTGGTTCAGGCCGTGTGATTTAATGAAAGTTCACAGTTTTTATGACCACTTTCATCACCTCATCAGTATGTGTGGATTTTGCACGAAGATTTTGTTCATGAACGATGCAATGGTAATGCATCAAAGGCAGATCTTTCTGCTGTTTTTTCGTCAAACCCACGAGCCCCTATTTTTTCCTACCATGGATGGTGCAGCGTCTGTTACAACTGCAGAAAGGTTTGTCAATTCTAAATTATATCTTTTTAGTATTGTCATCAAACACTTGTAAATATCAGATCCTTTTGTAGTTCCGTTAATCAGAACAAGGGCAGCCATCTCTTCAGTGATTTCAAAAATATTATCAATGCCCCGAATAAATACACCTAATTGAGCGGTATCGGTTAAAACTGTACTTTCGTCGAGTGCAACAGAATAGTATACGAACTTCGATACACGTTCTTTTAATACATTTTCAACGTCTGCCGCTAACTCTTCGAATCTTCTGGCGACAGTAACACTGGACAAACTAACTTTAGAAAAAAGTTGTTTTTGAGACGGGCACAGTACTTCAGCGACGGCCTTCATACATTCCTTGATAAATTCACTATCAGTAAAAGGTTTTGATTTCAAAGCTATTTTTTCGGATATAATGTAGCTAACCTTCACGCTTGCATCATTTTCGATGTTCCGCTTTTGAAAACTATCTTGCTGTCGTTAAAGCTGACTCTTTGGAGCTCTCACTTTATCTTGCCGTAATTGTCCTTTGAATGTCTCAAACTTTGTGGCATGCCTTGTATCGTAATGTTTTTTTAACTTGTATTCTTTCAAGGCTGACACGGATTCTTGACACACCAAATAGACGGGTTTTTGATTAACACTAACAAACAAATACAATTTACGCCACTGTTCTTGAAATATGCGCTTTTCTTCTCTAATTTTTCGTTTTTTACCCGAAGTAGAAGCTATTTTTAATGTCGAGATAGAAGAAACGAGTTTAATTATCCGATAAAAATGTCCACGACAAAACTAAACCGCAGCCGCAAGAAATTAGAAGGCGGTCCGCGGGTTGAAGACTCTTGATTTAGAGAGTATAATTGCCATGCTACCTTGTAAAAATCGTATGTAATAAAATGTCCATAACTCCAATGCCCTTGAGTGTTAGATGTGTGTGAAATTTTTTCGCTCCAAATTACCTGTAAAACCTGTTAAAATATTTGAATTAATTTCCTTTTCACCCCGTATTTCAAATTGGAAAGTTCATAATTCCCAATGTAACTTGTTTTCAGAAATATTTATAACGATATTTTGTACTGGAAGGCTTCATAATACTTGAAAAAAAAAGTCTGAATTCGCATAGAAATCTGAATTACATGATTACTTACTGTTTTCGTTATTACCCAATCATACTTTTTAGATTTGCAAAAGAAAAATAATTAACAAGGTACTTGTTAAAAAGACCTATCCTTGTAGGTACATATGAGCCCTTGTTTGTGTCACGTAATCATTTTAACCTTTGGTATATGTGAAAATTAGAGAGTTTTGCGGAAAAGTCAGTAATTTTTGCTTCGAACGCGAGTTTCATTAACTTTCAGCCGCTTTAGAAAAAGTTTCTTTATACTTTTCCGCAATCAGCTAAATGGGCTATCAGAATCTCAAAAGAGTTTCCGAGACCATAAATGTCAAATACGTTTTTATAACTAACTAGTTATAACTTAAAGTTTTTGAAAAAAATTATATGTGGTTCACTTTAGTTTAGCACCAGCTCGTTAATGAGCTGCTTATATATTTGACGTTTTGTATTGTCTGTTATTTCTTTAGATATATATTTTGGACCGATCCTAAACTAAAAAAAATGCAATGCTTGTTCGGCAAATTCCACGTAGGTGATTTTAGACTAACGGAATTGTGATAGGTCATTTTAAACTTAAAAGACATCTTTACCTTTCAGGAATCAAGGTCAACCTCCTATTATAAAGTTTTTTAATGACCGAAGAAACGATCATTTACGGTATGAGAGCACACCTACGTTCGTGTACTCACTGAAACAGGGAAACAAAAATTCATTCGGAATGGACAGCTGATGATCGGGCATTCGCGTTCTCCGATTATCTACTTGGGTAGCAATAAATTCATAGTAATCCCGTATGATCCCATATATACGAGAGGTTTAGAAAAAGTATTTAAAAACGTAGGTTTTAGAGTACCCTACAAGACGGACAACAGTTTGAAAAACCTCTTTGGAAACCCTAAAGACAAAGTCGACTTTAAGGAGAGGAGTTGCATTTATGAAATTACCTGAAATAACTGTGATCTAAAATATGTTGGGCAAACTAAACGCTGCATAAACATTCGTTACAACAAATAGGAATAAATAATCTTAAGTTAATTAAAAATGTATCTAATAATAGATTATTGGATGCGTTTGAGAGTATAAAAATAGTTAAATGTGATAAAAAAGCACTAAATAAAGATAGAGGGCCTATTCCCTATAGTCCCCTCTATTGCTTACTTGACAACAGTGCAGTCGGATGCAACCGAGTGTGATCACTTGCTAACTTGGTTAGCGAAGCGCGCGTCCAGAACGTAACAAGTTGTAGTGTAGTGTGGTTAGAACTCTTGTATTTTGATCTATCTTCCACCACAGGATCCAGTGTTAGGACTGCACTCTAGGAGTATAATGTCGAGCCCCTAAAAAATAAAAAAATAGTTGTTACATATTCTCCTGTTTTTTTTTTTGAGAAATTACAGAAATCCAAACACAGATTTTGAAAAGAAATTTCATGGCTCTATCCAGCTATTGGTAAACTTGAGTCCGATTGGAATTTCCATTCTTCATATAATGAATTTAATAGCTTCCGTCCTGAATGCATAATTAGATCTTTCTTCATTTGGTCATAGGTTTTGCCAAGAAACACTTTTGATAAATCTGGTCCAATAAGGCTGTGAATTTCTTTTCGAGTTTAGTTTTACGTAAGTAAGAACTGTAGATGATTAGCGTAGATTCATTTATACAAAAAATAAAAATTCTGTAAAAATGGTAGACCACAGCTCCTATACATTCGTGCTCGGATAGTAACAATCTGAAATCTTACATTATTTAGGCCCTAATAATCGTGTAATAAAATTCCAAACAGTTTGAAAACATACAGTGTATTCGTAAGTTAAAAAGAGAATGAATGTAAAAAAAATATATAGTATAATGAATTTCATAACTCTCTCTTTCAGTAGGATTACCTCACTTTCCAAAAAAAAGAATTACAGAGGTGTATAAAGGTAAAAATTAAAAAAACAACTTTTCTTTCGAGATTATACATACCAATGCTAATTATTTATGTACCTTTAATAATATTAGTAAAAAATAAAAAAAAATACATTATAAGATGTAAAGGAACAAAATGTTATATTAGAGTTATTTCCGATCAGAGTCTTGATTAAGAATCGTTCTTATTGAGCTATGTTAATTTTAGTTTTTAATCTGTTTCAGTAAATAATTAATATAAAATGATGTGCACAGACTTGGATATATTTACATTTAGTAGTAGTAAAATCCTCTCTCCTTATTGCAGTAATCCACTTCTTCCTGCTTATCGGCGACAGTTCATTCAATCGTTTTTTTATGGGTAAAATTGGTAATTTTTGGAATTAAGAAAAAACTAACACTGCCTCTCATCCCTCTACTTCCACAATTCACAATATAACGAAAGAAGGCATTTTAGGGTAAAAATATAAAAATAAATGACAAGTCTTATATATTCCCCTGTAAAAATTCCATTTGTTTGTCCTACGGCCGTCAAAAACGGTGACGTCGGTGACGTTCAAGTGATAGATCGTTGGATTGCCGAATAAGCAGGTAGGTTAGGTTAAGTTAACTAACGTAGCCTAACGTGGTCTATTTACTTCTATAAGGAGCGAGATAAGAAAATATAAGTTTTTCTATATCGAACTTCGATAGTTGATGAAAATGACAACTGTGTATTTTTATCTCTTCCTTTGTTTACTTCTTTCTTAATTTTTAAGTACAAATTTGACATATCCCTTTTTAAAAGCAAATTTTTAAAAGTTATCAATTTTAAAATCATTCTTAGAGTCATGTGGGGCAACTGTACGCAATTTTGGAGGAAATATTTATAGAAAAAAAACTATTTTCATTTCCAAATCAAACAAAGTTTATTATCATTCTGTAATATATACGGAAATATATCAAAAAAAGAAAACAGGGTTTTTCTTAAAGTATTTATCAAAATAGTTTTTTCAAAAAAAAACAAGTCAAATGCACGTTAATGTTTAAGTGTACGCAATGCAGCAACTTCCACTTTAGTGCACTGGTCACAAATAAATATCCCATTTACATAGTCAGTGCATTTTTCGTGCCACCATGAATTACATAAATTGCACTTTATCCAATCCTCAGTAGGCGGATCTTTAAAATTTTCAGTGCAAAATGGACAAGAGGTATCTTTCTTTGATTTTTTGATGTCAGAATTTCCAAGCTTACTCTTTATGTTTATTTTTGTCTTGTTCTGGTTATCGTATTCGTACATTACTTGCTTTTCTATCCCTTTCTTTTTGTTTTTCCCCCAATTCATTTTTATACGGACTAGCTGTAACTATTTCCGATTTAGAAGCATTTTTGCGTCTTGTTTGTATATGCTTTGCCTTTGGCAGTGGACTCATATCTGTCAGTGGAATGTGTGAAGAGGATTTCGAAATATTGTAGACAGTAGAAGATGTTTGAGGTTCTTGTGGCTGTACTTCAATAGTTTCGAAGTAATTTGACATCTCTGTTCGTTCTGCTTTTGAGCATCCGAGGCTATTGAATGTTTTTGGAATGACTCTGCACGTTCCTGTGCCATCGGTGTTAAATTAATTGTCTTTGTTGTCTGCTCATGTATCTCAGCAATCGTTACCACTTGTTGAGGTCTTGGATATTCTGTGAGCGTTGAGTCATCAGCAGTCACAGAATCTGAAAGATCTCGTGGGACTAATTCAGGTTCATTATTTTTTTGTTCAAGTGTTACAAACATATCAGTTACAGATGACGGGGCAAAGTCCGCTTCTGTGAAAAGTGCATTGTTGTAAGGATAAATTCCGGTAATTGAATGATTGTCAACGATTAGAAGTGCTGGATTTTCCACGCTAGGTGTTACGTGATATTTGAAGTGTCCTAACCAGTTCAAGTATAAATCTGTATTAATAAATCCCGAATCTAAAGTCATACCTACACTCTTCACAGGTGCTCTATTCAACAGCCCGCCTTTTATACGTTTGCGGCGGAAAATAAATGCAGGTGGTACATAATTACCAGTCGCACTAACACAACATTACAGTTACTGTCTGTCCCCCGAAACAATTTTATTGACATTCTTTTTCTCTTTTAAAGAAATAACTTTAGGTGTCTTCTTGGGAACTGTGCTTATACCAGTTTCGTCCATGTTGAAGATTCTTGTTGGTGGAAAATGGTATTTGTTCTGACACTCTTCCAAATTTGTGTGAAATCGTTGAACTTGTACTGAATTGAACCCAATAGCTCTTGCAATACTAGTTGGTGTGGTTTGTCTCAAAGCTAAACCTGGATGACGTTTGAGAAACCCGTAAACCCAATCCTTACCTGCCATTTTCGTTGTGTTGTGAAACCTGTTTTCAATTTTATTCACCTCGGCAAATTCAAAAACTATTTTTCTCAATGTGATTAGGTTTAGACCATAGAACATCTCGTCAGTCTTTTTGCAATAATAGAAGAAAAAAAAATTAAACAGTTTCTTGGTCATGTGTGAATGTTGTCTTGAAGCGTCCCATTGACGTTGCAATTGAATCAAGTCTTAATCGTTTTCTCAAGGTGCTCTCGTGTATTCCAACAATATATGCTGCAGCTCGTTTACTTTTCCGACCTTTTATCAGTTTTTTGGCTGCTTCAATCTGCTCTGCAGTGCAGATTTTTCGATCAGGACACTTCCTTTTATAATCCCGTGGCATTATGTTCTAAAATACATCTCATATTATAGTCGTGCAAAGTAACTGGGTAAGTGGACGCACACACGGGTAAGTGTACGCATGCGTACACATTCCCCCTTACAGTAACCCCAACACGTAACGGTAAGAAAACGAACGGAATTTTAAAATGGCGGATCTATTTCGATCTTTCATAGGTCTCTTGAATTAACAATATTCTGCTCAGAAAAACACCATATAGCAAGTGGCAATAAACGGACTGTGTTACGGTAAGCACAGTAACGAAATATGGCAAAATAAATAAGAAATTGTCGGAAAAACATTACGTACCTCTAGCTTGTTTACAACTACGCATAGCCGACTTCTCTCACTACTTAGTTCAACAGCCTTCGATAGGAAACTAAACTATGTATCAAGTGTCCCGTCAGATGCAGCGACATCTAGGTGAAGTTTACTGCGTACACTTACCCGTTGCGTACGTTTACCCCACATGACTCTAACTGTTAATTTACATTCGTAAATTAAATTGACACTTTCCTAAATTGCCTAACCTCAAAACGTAAATAATACAGTAATGGATATGACGGCATGACCACACCGGTTTAGTTAAAATCACGTTTATTCCGACATTAGCTGTCTTGTATAATTAGGAGCAAGTTTAACCAGATAATATTAAGATTAACTGATTTCGGTCTTTAAGCATAACATATACAAGAGTTTGCACGGCACTGGTTCAAGAACTCGACATTATTATGTTTAGGCAGTCCGACGTGAAATTACAAATAATTGTTGCTTCAAATCTAGAAGTACCCCGCGATTCAAAATAATTCCGGCTTGATAATAGGGAGCACCAACATCCAAACTGGAGCCCGTTTGTGTATATAGAGTCTCAATAGAATCTCGGAGAGGTAGTAAATAAGGGATTATTTAACACAATGCTCGAAAAGGGTAAATGCTAAGTTATATTAGGGATCACAGTCTCTTCAGTCTGAAGGTTGTTGTCCCGAAATAGGTTCATTAAATTAAAATTATTTATTAACATTCAGTTTGTAAAATGACCTTTTTGCTTTTCGAAGTAAAAAAAGGTGTTTTTTCATTAAATTAAAATTAATTCTGAATTTAATTCGCAGTTCTTGCAGTTAATTTCTCCAAACGCTTTACATTTGTGTCAAAGTTTCATCGCCATAGCTTATTCTAAAATATGCCATGAGTAGAAAAACTGGTAAATTTCCTTTACAGAGAACTTCCCTTGTTACGAATATATCCTTTCATTATGAATAGAGAAGTGTGATCTTATTTAGTTCCGCATTTTGTCATTTTGTATATTAAGTGTACTTTGTTTACTTTCCGCTCAACTCACTCGACCTAAATGAAATTTTGTACAAAAAACAAGTGTTAAACAGGGATAGATTGGTAAATTTTTAGTACGAATCCTATATGGCAAAACAAAATGGTGGCCTAATAAAAGGTTTAAATATTCGGTAAAATTCCATTTCTTGGAATATAACCTCTTTTTATGGAGGAATCAAATAATTACAGTGAAACCTCCCTTAATGGACACCTCCGAACAATAGACACCTCTGCTGAATGGACCATTTTGAAGTCACCGACCGTCAGTATATGTATTCCTGTGTATTAAACCCTCTTGACAACGGACACTCTCAACAACGAACACGGACAGTAAAATTTGGAATATTTTTAATAAAAACAGTAAAATTTACCTCCTCAGAACGGACAGATGTTCAGATAATTTTTGAAAAACCCCGATTTACTGCCGGTATTTTTATTGCACATTATGGGCAATATTTAGATCTATGCTAATAAGCGGCGCGGCGCCTACCTATTGTTAATAGCACTAGTTTAACAATAGGCTGGCTTATGCTGGCTCGTAGGTAATTTGCGGTGAATTGCATAATAAATAGATCACATTATTTTTATAAAATGTAGTCTTCATCAATAGAATATCTTAGTTTTGATGTTACTCTGGTGCGATCAATATCTCTTCAAACAAAAGAAAGTTTTTGAGTCTTCAAGAAAAAATTGAAATAATCCAGTACTCGGAAAAAAACAAACTTAGCTGTGTAGGAAAATCTCAAATTAGTGATATTTTGAGAAACAAGAGCGATCTTAACTAGCGATTTGCCAAGACCGGGAACATGAAAAAGAAAAAGAAATTTGCGAAAACTGAGGTTCCTGCCATAGACCAAATTGTCTACGACTGGTTTTGTAAAGTACGCTCCAAAAACATTCCAATATCCGGTACAATAATAAAGGAAAAAGCGCAAGAAATTGCGAAGAATCTAGGAGTTGATGGTTTTAAAGGATCAAATGGATGGTTGGAGAAGTTCTGTCAACGTCATAATATCTCTTTCAAATCCATCTGTGGCGAAGCACCAGCTGTATACTTGATTCAGGTAATTGATTGGCGGACGAAATTATGTGCTATTATCAAAAACTACGCACCGAGAGACATTTATAACGCCGATGAAACGGGACTCCTTTTCCGCGCCTGCCAAATAAAACGTTTTCTTTAACAGGCGAAACATGTGCTGGCGGGAAAGCATCCAAGGAGAGACTCACTATTTTACTTTGCTCCGCTATGAATGGAGAAAAAGAAAATGCATTGGTGATTGGAAAAAGTAAAAAACCCCGTTGTTTTAAAGGATCAAGCGTGGAAAAATTGCCACTTAAATGGTACTATAACAAGAAAGCATGGATGACAAGGGATATAATGTCGGATTGGTTGATGAAATTTGACCGAAAAATGCAAAGGGAAAACCGAAATGTACTTTTATTTTTGGATAATGCTGCATCTCACCCAAAACTGGAGTTAAAAAATGTTAAAATAATTTTTTTACCGCCAAATACAACATCACATTGCCAGCCATTGGACCAGGACGTGATTCAAAATTTTAAAAACCACTACAGAAACTTTTTAATTAAGCGACTTTTCTGAATCTACCGAACAATTGGAGAAATCCATAAATGTTGAAAGTGCCTTGATTTGGATTGTTGCTGCATGGAAAAAGTCGAATCCAAGACTATCAATAACTGCTTCCGCAAAGCTGGATTCGACTAAATTCTCGAGGAAAACGTTGACTACGATAGTGAAGATGATGTGCCATTATCGGAATTACGTAGAAACATCAATCTATTCTCTTCCGACTTAACTTCATATTCAGAAATTGATGAAAGTTTAGTCACGGAAAATCCTAACATAAGTGTACGTGAGAGCATCAGTGAATTTCAAAATAGTGAGAACGGTCAGATTTCATCTGACAGTGATGATGAAGAAATTATTTCTTTCAATATTAAGAACATTAAGGAAGCATATAAAATGTTAAGGGATATTGAAAACTTTTATATGTTATCTGTAGATTCTGTTTTAGGGGAAAAAATCTCAGAGGTTGCATTGAAAATGGAATCTCAAATTATTAAAAATAATTAACTAGTTTAAGACAAACAACACTTTTATTTAATTTTTTTAAATAGAAACTTTCTATAAAGTAGAACTGTATCAAACTGTATATGTAGGTAGTATAATATTTTATATTAGGTAGTACATTTTTATTGTATGCATATATGTATGTAAAATATGTTGGTGTATACGTAGTAATAATAGTATTAATGATTTGTGCTAAACATATTATTTTTTACTTAAAAATAAAATATTTTTTGAAATAAAATTACATTGATTTAATTAATTTGTTCACTCCCCACAACGGACACCTCTATACAACGGACAGTTTCTGTGGCACTGTCCGCTGTTGAGAGGTTTCACGTAGATGCATATATATAGACTGTTTATTGTAACTAGTGGAATACAGTACCAGGGAAGTTTTGGGTAAAGATGAAGTTACCGATCTTACACTTTTGTGGCTAAAAGATAGGATTTAGGAGGGAATTTCCGGTTTTTTTACATATTGGTTATACCTGAATACCCGAAAGTTTCCTCGTGAGGTATCCTTCCTTTTGCATAAAAAAAGATAGAGATAATACTATTATATATTACTATTCCTAATAAAAGGGAGGATTAATAACGGGGAATAAAAAATGTACCAATATTTTCGTGTGTCTATATACATCGGATTTGATTTTTGGGCAAAATTTAAAAGTTTGCTACAATAATTTTTTAAAAAAATTATTTGGCCGCCATATTGAATTCATACCAAAACATTACCAGTTTATGCCGATATTACATCTAGTTGTTGTGCAAAATTTCATGTGAATTTTTACTCTAATTTTTTAAACATTTCATTTGGCCGCCATTTTGTTCAGGCGTCCTGAATCCATACCAAAAATTTTATCAGCTTATGTCTACATCTCACTTATTTCTTACGCAAATGTTGAAATTTTTAGAATAAGTAGGTTCTTCAGACTGATATTTTAAACATATAATTAGGACTCCATTTTGTTCGGACATCTAAGATTCATACCAAAATTTTACCAATTCTTTCCTATGTCACACTTGATGTGTGCCTAGAAGTTTTTGGACAACTTGTGTAACTAATTCACATTCCAACATTACTTTTCGAGGATTCAAGGTAAGCAAAACTTTTTACGAAAAATTATTTTTTCTCTAAAAAAGCAAAATAACGGGTTCTGTATAAAAATTTTCAATAACAAAACTTTTTATGAAAAATGACTGTTTTCTCAAAATAATAACGGTTACAAGTATAGTTAAGTATAATATTTTTCTCTAATAACAATTAAGAATTTGATCAATTATCTAAATGTGATAGACAACGCCACTCATTACTAATATTTGAAAACACGAATAGAAACTAAACACCCTGTATACAGTATGTACTTGAATGGACGTAACTATACTTGTAAGCGTTTTTATACAAAAAGATTATTTAAAAAGAAATAATTGGTTTAAATACAGTTTGATTTCAGAATACTTGTAATAAATCTTGAATCTAATCATATTTCTTCCCAAGAAATACGCTGTTGAAAATAGGAAATCTTATGAAGTCGACCTAAATTTATCTAGGTATTAGAATGCGCTATATCTTTCCAAATAACATTTTCTTTATAAAATTTAGAAAATATAATATAATTATAAAAATAAGAGGACTTTACTCTTTAGGCAATTTTAGATTAGATAGTTTATTATTTTAGATTACAATTCACATTCCAACATTACTATTCGAAGTTTCACGACAAGGAAAACTTAAAAAATATGTTTTCTTTTAAATTTTAAAGTAACAACGTCCATACACTGTGTATTTTAATTGAATTAAAAAACATCTAAGATTCATACCAAAATTTTACCAATTCTTTCCTATGCCACACTTGATATGTGCTTAAAAGTGGAGATAAATTGGATAAGTAGTTTTTTAGTAATAATTTTTGTTTATTAGACCGTTATTTTGTCCCGCCATATAGAACTTTTACCAAAATGTTTTGACCATAATTTGAAATCAGTCGGGTAGTTAAGGTCTACGGAATTGAGAAAACATGTTTTTTGCCATCTAGGGACTGTAAAGATCGGAAAAAATCTAGGAGAGTGATTTTTTCACGATTACAATACTTCCATCTTACTAAGGAAGTAAAAAACTACCCCGAACTTTTGGTGGGGAAAGCCGTGTTGCGTCTCATAGTTTTGCTAGCTCGAAGAAATTTAAAAAGTCGGAACTGATATACTTTTTCATTGCTCGACTCACAAATCACGGTGTCCTTGGAAATTGGAATGAAAACGGGATAATAATTTAACTGCCAAAAAAAGAAAAACAAATTGATGGTTATATAATACTGGCATATGCAATATACACCGTGTGCATGGATTTGGGTAACATGGACAATTTTTTTATTTTTTAACTTTAGGCGAAAAATGTATACTTCATAAAAGTTTTGCTTATTGAAAAGGTAAGTTTGGTTGCAAACAAATTGCCAAATAATACAAGTGGCGCAAAAAACTCGCAGGAGCAAGTGGGTAAAGCAAAAAAAATTGAAATCAAATTGGAAAGCATAAAAATATGAGATAAAAAGTAATTTAAAGTTTTTTTTACGAGTGCTTTTTAGGTAATTTAATGGTCAATAAGTCGAAAACGGGTAACACATGGACTACTTTTTTATTTCAAAAAGTTTTTTGATTTGTATTTGCAGGGTCTTTAATTTAGCTGTCCCAAAAGTCGGAATTTGATAAATTTTTTGTTTTGAAAAATGACATTCTTTTTAAGTCATTTTTTTTCAGCAAACCTTTTCAAGCATGTAACACCTTGTTTTATTGTTTAAATCCAATTATGAAAATTCTATCTAATTTGTATTCCTTCAGACGCCTACTGGTCCACATCAAAAACCAAGTAGCTGTGAATAATGATACTAGTGATGTGTTCCATTATCAACAAGACATATTGATCTGTATATATTAGTGATGGTGTTTAGTTGCAGTTTTTTTATTATTAGACTAAAATACGCTTTTTAAGTCAACTGCAATATACAGTGTATGTAAGGATGGACGTAACTATACCTGTTAACCTTGTTATTTTATATTCTAAGAGAAAAATTATTTTTTATAAAAAGTTTTGCTTGTGAAACTTAGAAGAGTAATGTTGGAATGTGAATTGTAATCTAAACTTGCCTTAAGAGTAAAGTACTCTTATTTTTATAATTATGTTTTAGTTTCTACATTTTATAAAAAAAGGTTATTTGGAATCTAACTCGACTTCATAACATTTCCTATTTTCAACAGTGTGTTTCTTGGGAGGAAATATGATTAAATTGAAGATTTATTACAAGTAGACTGCAATAAACTATATTTAAACCATCTATTTCTTTTTAAATAATCTTTCTGTATAAAAATTTTCGATAACTAAAAAATTAAGGTAATTTTCTCTTGAGGGATCACTTTAGATTTTATAATTTTTGAACAACCTGTGTAACTAATTTACATTCTAACATTACTTTTCGAAATTTCAAGGCAAGCAAAACTTTTTATGAAAAATGTTTTTTTTTTTCTTTAAAAAAGCAAAATAACGGTTACAAGTATAGTTATCTATAATCTTTTTCTCTAATAAAAAGTTAGAATTTGATCAATTATCTAAATGTGATAGACAACACCACTCTTTACTAATATTTGGAAAACACGAATAGAAAATAATGTATTTTAAATAAACACCCTGTATACAGTATGTCCCGGATGGACGTGACTATATTTGTAAGCGTTCTTATTTTGCCTTTTTAGGAGAAAAAATCATTCTTCATATAAAGTTTGTTTGGCTTGAAACTCAGAAATAGTAATGTTGGTATATGAATTAGTTACACAGGGTGTCCAAAAATTATATATAGTATAAAGTGATCCCCAAGAGAAAATTACTCTCATTTTTTTTGGTTGTTGAAATTTTTTATACAGAAAGATTACTTAAAAAGAAATAGATGGCTTAAATCTCGGTTTAAATACAGTTATATTTCAGACTACTTGTAATAAATCTTGAATCTAATCATATTTCTTCCCAAGAAATACGCTGTTGAAAATAGGAAATGTTAAGAAGTCGACCTAAATTTATTTAGGTATTAGAAAGCACTATTTCTTTCCAAATAACCTTTTTTATAAAATGTAGAAAATAAAATATAATTATAAAAATAAGAGTACTTCACTCTTAAGGCAATTTTAGATGTTTATTATTTTAGATTATTATTATTACACATTCCAAGCTTACTCTTCGAAGTTTCACGAGAATTAAAACCTATTAATTTTTCTCTTAAAATCAAAAATAACAACGTTTACAGATATAGTTACGTCCATCTGTACATACACTCACTGTATGTATACCTAAATTAACTTAAAAGGGCGTATTTTAGTCTAAATATCTGCATCTAAACACAATCAGTAATATATACAGATCAATATGTCTTGTTGATAATGGAACAAATCATTATTCAAAGCTACTTGATTTTTGATGTGGGCAAGTAGGCGTCTGAAGGAATACAAATTAGATAAAATTTTCATAACTGGATCTAAACAATAAAAAAGGTGTTACATCCTTGTAGCGCGTAGGATAACATTCGTACGCATTTTCTACAACGCCTTCAGTATAAAATGACGGGATTATAAATTAGTTGTTTGAACTTGTTGAAACAGTAATTATTATTATAATTACTATTATTATTATTGCTCGATATTTAGCGTACAGCCTGTATATAGCGTGATGCTAAAGGTCTATTATGTAAGGCACCATCCGATCTAGCTGCATGCGTACCCTTGAAAACAAGTATCTAATTGGCCTTTTTATGGCGACGTAAGTAAATCTGGCTCTGATTGCGTGAATGCATAGCACGCATCATAACCTTCCATGTATATTGCAAATTCCCGTTCTCTCCTACCGTATAGCAAATTTATTGTTACTTTCCTGTTTTAATTTTTCTTTGCAAATAATAAAGCAGTTTTACTTGCCACTGTGGCCCTCATAAATAAAAATTCCGTCAAACTGACTATTGAGACTAGAATGCGGTAATTATAATAAAACTAATTACTGTGTTCCACAAGACCTGTAACGTTCTACAAGGATTACTCATAAATTTTTCCAATCCACTCGATATCTGGAGTTTTTGCATTGGTGGCTAATACAGTATTATCTTGTATCACAAGGTATTAGTGACTGCTGATTCTCTGTTCTCAGGGTTTCTCAGAATAGAAAACCTACCGCCAAAAATCTGGCAGGGTGATTTGTTTAAATACAATAAACAAGAAGCAACGACAAACACTTTTAACATGGTTTAAGTATAGTAAATATAGTGCCGTCTCGGCTAGGTTTGCGGGTCCGAACAAACTCTCAAGACTGCGACCCTCCTGAACCTACCTTAATATTTCTCTTGCGATACAACAGAAAACTGAAAAAGGCACTAAAATAATACACTCTCTTAAATTGAAATATTCTGCCAAAATCTTTAAATTCTGAAAGGTTTAATCATATGGAAACCCCTTTCTGTGAGTAAAGTCTATATTAAATGTAACTATAAGCATTTATTTTCAAATTAATTTCTATTTAATGTTAGATAAAACTATAAACATAAACTGGTGCTGCTTACCCATAACTTGTGGCATTAATATTTAAACCATCGTCAGTTTATGGAATTTTCCTTTCGGTCTTAACACGGAACAGTTCTACGTCTTGAATTCAGAAATGTTTTATATCATACTGACTTGATATATTATTCTATAATAGTACAAAATAATTGACAGTTTTTCTTTTACGTTGCATAATGGCACAAATATTGAAACCAAAAATACTTTTTTGTTCTTTTGAGTAATAAAAAGAAATAAAAACAACATATTAATTTAACGTTAATTTTTCTTTAGAGTTAAATCTCTCACAGGTTGATAACACATTACAATAAAAAAATATCAATTACAAATTAACCATGTCTATTAAGTTTTTTTTAACGGTTAACGATTCTGTTTCTATGCGTATTTTAACAATTTCTTAAATTTTAGAATTTAAAACAGGACATTATATTTATTTGTATGACATGTATTTTACGAAAAATATTCTAAAGTTTCAAAACGTAACAGTCAAATTAAATGCCTCAAAATAACCTAATGTATACATTAATTAATTAAAAAATCCACTGGGCGGAGCAACGTGGTTTATTTTGTAGGTTTTAATTTGTCAGCATGTTAAAATCCCCGGCGATACGAATCTCTCCGAAGTTGTCCCCTTTAAATTGATTACTTATACCTGCCTTTGTTTAATTTTAATCTTCCTTTGGACTGTCCTTTCTTTATAATACCCATTCTTTGCTGATACTATGCAGGCCCAGATTCCTAGTTTAAGGAGAAATGTAAAATTTCATTTTTCATTATACAGATATATTATACAAATTTGTTTTTCGTCCAATTGTTTTCGGCTAATTGACGTAGATCCATTTTGCATTTAATGTGTATTTATCTGTTTTGCACTTTGGGAAAAGCCAAATAATTTTTTCTTTAATTCTTAAACATTTTTGCTATTTTATATTGTTGGAAGTTTGGTTAAGTTGCGTTTTGTTTTAGATATTTTCAAAATAAATGTTCTTAAATAAATATATCTATAAGCATTTTTTGTAATAAATAAACATTTTGTAGTTTCAAGGCAGAAATAAAAATTAAGAAGAAAAACTCATATAGATAAAGTGTTCTAATTCATCTGATTTCTATTTTTTCCTAGCCACGTGATTATTAATATTATTTTTATTTCAGGTAAGTAACTTCAGACATATGAAGACCATGTTTAGAATCAGTGAAAGTAAGTAAAAACGTTTTTAGCATAGAAGTTATTATTGAATTCAGTGGTAACACCGATCGTTCCAGAAGAGCCTTGTCAGGGCAGATACCATGTCGTAGGTGGTATCTTGGTATTGAAACCAACATCCCGTCGTTTCACATCTAAAGGTTTTTTCACACTTATGCGGTGACATATTTCTCTTATTTATTTCCCCAACAGCAAAACGGAAAATATAAAAAATGAACGCTATATATAAATTTCGTTCCCAGGTGGGCGAAAAATAGGAAGCTGCGCAGTCACTAAACCTTCAGTCTCCGTTCGGACACGGAACAAAAAGCTTCCAAAATGTCAAATGCTATTTTGGCGAAATGTTGCAAAAAACGAAAGTAGTCAGTGATCAAAATACAAGTGAAAAGCAATTTGAAGATGAATAGCCACTGATGTATATGTTTGTTTCAGGACTAGGCGCAGATACCACGGTTGCAGAATGGCTCCTTGGTCCTGAAACAAACGTAGCGTCGTGTTTTAGTCTTTTCTTCACACAATGTTGAAGGAAGAACTAACTTCCTCATCTTTAGTTCTTTAATATATATATATATATATATATATATATATATATATATATATATATATATATATATCACTCAGTTAGATTACATGTTTCAATTTTTTCTTTAATTGTGATTTGGAATTTTTTTCGTCAAAAACAGATATATGGGTTAAGTTGTCGATATCATAACATTATTTCCGGTTTTGGCTTATGGTTTTAGACTTTTTCAAAAATCAGTTGACAACTACAAATGACAGAAAAACACAGTCATAACAATAAAAATAACATAGTCTTTAAACTTACCACACTATTTTACAAAGTTTCTGCCAAGAAAAGAAGAACATAAACATACAATAATAAACAGTGAAGAACAAAACAATAAATATTTGACATTACCAGGCCTGTCATGAAATCCTAAAAAAAATTTTTAGAAACAAAAAAATAACAGCTAGTCACAATGGTTATAACTTTGAATAACAATTTTAGTAAACTAAAACCGCCTATACTCAAGAGACAAAAAGAGCCACTTAATCTATATACCTTAACAAGATTGCAGTGGGGTATATGTTGGTAAAACCAGTCAATATTTAAAAAATCGACTAAATGGGCATAAATACGACAAGAGAAATAAAACCGCCTTGCAAAACCATATTACAGAATTTAAACATACTTTTGATTACGTCAATACATACGAATTTTATGAAATGATATACGTACAAAAAAAACAACATAATATGAACTCTATCTCTGTCTGTCTCTATAGACACCAAAAGTCTAACCAAAACATATAACGGCCTTCTCCAAGAAATACTCAAAATTATAATTATTCTGTAGTTTCCAATAACATCAAAAATAAAATTCTGTATTTGACCATCTATTGTAATCACATTAAAATATAGGAAAAACAATCACACAATCACTCCAGATAAGACGCTATTGTACATATTATGTACATATTATATATATATATATATATATATATATATATATATATATATATATATATATATATATAGTTTTTATGTCCAAGTTAATTTTCAGCCACAAATAAACGACACTGCAAATTTTCAACTGGAGAATCGAATTTTAAAAATAAAATACAGGTGGCAAACCCATTAAATCTCCATATATAAATGTTACATATGACATAGTTTTGCGTTTTACTGGTGTGTTATTGTATTCTAGCGGTAACTGCAAAAACTGCATTAATGTTAATGCACTGAAATGCCTATTCATGGCATAATTCTGAGCCGCAATGGACTGGAATCATTGTTTGGTTCGTTGCACGATTAGATGGATATTAGAGATATTGCTTATTACTTTTTCGATAATGATGCTTTTGACTTAAAATAATATTTAGCCGATAAATGATCTCATTTATTATTTACACTCTAGTGGGCTTATGAATTGCTTTGATATTCCATTCCCCGTAACCGACCACCTTGAGACCTAAGGAAATCAATAGGTAAAACATTTCCATTATAGTCCGCCGTCATATCAGAAATAAAAAAGGAACATTAAATATTAAATAATATTACATACTGTGGACAAAATCAAAAAGCATCTTTTCATGAAATATTGCAGGTAGGGAAAATGAACAAGACACAAAAAATAAAATTAGTTGCTTGCAAGGTGATCAATCACCAAAGAGGTAAAAATACGAGCTTTTTTGTATGTGATGGAACAATGTTTACACGCTTACGTAACACCTGCCATCCAAAAAATGATGTTTAAAAAGCCCCTAGACAGTACTAATTCAGATACCAAAATTCATCCTCATTGTTAAAAGCAACATTTTTTAGATTTCGATGACGTCCTATCGAAGCACTTTTGGACAAAAATAAGCTATCTTACATCGTGCTCCGGAATACGTGGTAGCATTTTTGTACATGTACCCCCTGAGAGCCTTTCTTTTAGAGCTACAAATGACGAGAAAATTAAGAAATCACTATCAACTTTGTTATTTTAAATGAAACACCCTTTATTTTTTGACATTTTTGGGTCCCCCTTATTCTCTTCATTTTAAAAATATATAATATGTCTATACTCGGAACAGTAGTTTTTGGACTTTAAAGTTCCAACATATGACAGATTCACGGTGATGCAGTTCGACGATACTAAAATTGCTTTAACCAGGAAAAAACAGTATAGTTGTTTGTAAAGAAAACATTTTATTGAATTTACGTCAATATTGACTTCACGTCAAATAATTATTAATAAAATGATTTTTACTGAAGAAGAAAAACTTAAAGTAATTCAATTGTATTTCGGAAATGCGAATAACGGGACAATACAGGATGCTATATCCTGGAGCTAGTTCCCTCTAGAAAAACTGTTTCATATATACTAATCAACTATGCACAAAGAAAATCACTGCATAGGCAAAGAATGCCATCAAAATTAAACTTAGACGAGGAATACACTATATTATTACATTTTTAAGGTAAAAAAATATTTCCTGAGGTAGTCTAAAAGTTTAATTAAAATTAATTTCTAGAAAATTCAAGCAGATCGATTCCTGACGTCTCTAGAATAACAGGAAAATCTTGGTATTATACCTATTGGGTGCTTAAGAAGCATCAGTACCGTCCGTATAAAATTAGTCCGGTGCAGTTGTTAACTGAAAATCATTTCCGCCTCCAATTCTGCGACGATATGCTGGGGAGATTGCGAGAAGATAAGATGCTGCTTGAAAGGATTTTGTGGTCAGATGAAGCTTGTTTGACCACTGTCAGCATGTTCAATAGAAAGAATAAACGTTTTTGTGCAACAAGAAATCCTCATATAATAGAAGAACGAAAGAAACAAGGTCGGAAGCCGTTGCATCTATGGTGCAGCATTTTGAGAGATCAACTTATTGGTCCAATTTTTATTGAGGGTATTTTAACAGTGGAACGGTATTTAAATGTATTAAATAACGTGTGTGGCTCCGTAAACATGGTAATATTCATTGGCCAGCCAATAGTCCAAGCCTTACACCATTGGATAATTTTTTTGTGGGGATATTTAAAAGATAAAGCTTACCTTAATAGAACGGACAACATAGACGAATTGCGGCAAAAAATAGAACACGAAATTGCAATTTTAAATAGAGAATATCCCATTTTCATTACCAATGCCATCAGGAAACTGGAAAGAGTTTTCTAAAATTGCTTAACTAATGGAGGGGGTCACGTGACATGTGATTAACTTATAAAAAGGCTGTTAGCAATTGGTTCATTTATAAAATATTATGTTTCATTGATTTTTTTGTAAATTATTAGCTTGTACTCATTAAAAAATTTGTATTAAAATGAATGTTGTTCGTTTTTCGTGGGTAAAGCGATTTTAGTATCGTCGAATTGCATCACGGTGAATTTGTCATATCTGGCAACTTTAAAGCCGAATAAGTCAAAAACTACTGTTCCGAGTATAGACATATTACATATTTTTAAAATGAAATGTCAAAAAATAAAGGGTGTTTCATTTAAAATAACAAAGTTGATAGTGATTTCTTGATTTTCCGATCGTCATTTGTTTTTAAAATTACCGCCATGTAAATATTTAGGAAACATCCTACATCTTTCATATAAACATTTTTTGTAGCTCCTCAGGGGTGGCAAATTATAAACAAAAACCTTGTACAGACCTTTTAAACACTCCGTAGGCTTATTTGAAATATTTATACAATATTAATATGCACTATATTATTACTTTTATTTATTTGATAACATTATACAACGGAGATTTTTACTTTCGTTTAAATCACCACAAGGAAAATTTAATTTATATATGGCTACTGAAAGTTGCATACATTGTCCAAATGTCATTATGTGTGTTAAGGGGTGTACAGGGTGTTTAAAATAAGATGTCGCATCGTCTTATCTGGAGGTCCATAGACGTTGGAGGAAAATTTAAATACAAATATTTCTTTGTTTATTTTTAAGATTTATTTTGTTTTTATTTATACAGGGTGTTGAATTTTTCATAGGCTGATATAGACTTTTTTTATTTTACATAGGGTACACTATAAATTATTACAGATTATAATAGTGCGTTTAAAAAAGAGTTCAACGATATATAATTATATGGGTCTGTAATGTATTGTTTCGGATTTATTGACATTTTTCTGCAGTTTTTTATTTATTTTTAAATTAACAAAGTAATTTTAAATTTTTTAAATTTTACTAGAACAAAAAGGAAGAAAGAAAAAGTTCATTCTATTGATAGTCTTATACTCAAGATCTAAAACGTCAAAACGATTACAACGTTGCCATGTTTCGCGTATCGTAATTTTTTTATTTTATTTTTTCTAAATATATTCCCCTGTATATTACATTATATTAAATTTAAATAGCAACGATTTTGGGGGTATTTAATAATATGGGTCTACAATCTTCAATCTGTGTAATTTAAAAAATACATCTTTATGCACTAATAGTTACTACCGCTTAAACTTTATTTGATTACTTTGATCATTATCTAAATAATTAGATTAACTAGAATCAATAAATGATGAACACTTTGATTATTTTTATGGATTAAAATTGTCGTTTACATTAATTCAGATACTTATTTCGATCTAACATTAGCTTCAGAGGAAACCATCTTGAAAATGTTTATATTAAATATTGTTATTATAATAAGATATAAAAAAAACAAAATTAATTTAAACCTTAATACATAAATAATAGTATATAATAAATAAGCAACTAGTAAAATGTTAAACAAACCTAAAACACGTTTTTTATCCTTTTTGTTATAGAACTTGTCTGATTGAGTAATTGAATTTCTTTAATTATATTTTACTTAAGTTGCTCAAAATCTTGGCGTCTATTTTATACAGCTTAAGTTCCTTATAAAAAAATTAATCTAGTGAGGTAACATCAGGGCTCCAGGGAACATTTCCATTGGGTCCAATAGATTATGCCAAATTATTTATAATTTTCTGCTGGAACAGTGAATACTATTATTTTTCAACTGGATAGTGCTCCAAGTTACAGTGGCGAGGAGTTAAACTGCCATCTTGAATAATATATTGAGTGACTTATTTAAAATAAGAAAGATCATACCAGCCCAAGAAAAACGCAATATCCTGTCAAAATAAAAAAAAAACTTCAAAAGAAACAAAGAAATATTTCCCTATATCTATGATTCTTCAGATAAAGGGGATCGGACATCTCTAATTTTACACCCTGTACATATCCGATCATCATGGTTATTTTCAGGTCACCACTTTTTGAGCAGTGTTTATGCTGAAGGTAAATTCAAATTTTAATCGCTACTAATAAAAACGTCTTTATTTTATGCTTTTTCTAATGTATTTAAATTGTAATTTAATTTCGTATTTAGGACTAATTTAAAAAAATTAAATCTTGTCCCTTGAAAATATTAGGCTCCAAATATTGTAAACATAATTATATTTAAAGGAGCCTAGTTGTTTACGTCAGAAATTAATTTTGTAATTAATATCCAATTCGCATCGAGATACAGTTTTACTTAACCATTCAAGTGAAAAGAAGAAAACAATAAATTTGTTTGATTATGAAAGTTTAAAATTAATTAAAACGATATTTCTGAACAAAAAAATTGTAAATTATAAGACTAGAAGTATAGTAAACAACTATATAATCTGAACTTGTAAAAAGAGAAAATTAAAAAATATACAATATCAAAGTTCTTGGGATTTCCTGGTAAACTTATTTCTTCCTTTCCTGCAAGACATCAAGAAAATGGAATCATCTACTTCAAGTTCGTTATCAATCAGATAAATCTTAAGCAGAAAAATATATAATAATGGGATAATACATTTCATTGTAAACGGACTTCGAAGTTTGTTAATATAGAAATTAATTTATGCACTTTTTCCAGATCAGGGAGAGATGGTGTTTCAATAGATTTGTATTCTAAATGAAAATCATAGAAGAAAATTATGGGTAATGTTATTGACATCCTGTTTGTGTGTTTGTGTGGGGGAGGGAAAATCGCTAGAGCAACAACACCTAGGCCGCTTTGGGCCCCTTGTACATTCTCCCGTGGAAACACGACTCGTCCCTTCTATATAGAGGAGAGTCACTTCTGAAAGATTTTTTCTTAGTGACAGTATACAGTGTAAAAACAAAAATTTGACCTTTTGACCACGGATTTGAAGATTTTCCCCCGACCGAATTTTAAGGAACTTTTGCACAAATAATCTACTCATCATGGCTTATCGATACACACCTCATTTGTCCGGTTAGCTTGACTTCGAGGGCAAGCTGCAGGCCTATTATCTGTTCTGGATTACCTGTCAGGTTTGTGAATTACGTATTCAAACCTACTACCGGTTACTGTATCTTGTTTATTACAAGTTTGTAACCAAGATTATTATTTCAAAGTTTTTTATGTTAAAAAATTTCAACTTCAGCTGTTTCAAGTCTTTCTAAGTTTTATTAGTTTTAACTGTTAAAGCCGAATTAATTTTTATCAATTAAGAATTTTGCAGAGTGGGAACTACCGATAAAATTCCTTTGGCTTGGCAAAAATTAGAAGCCTTTCTCCGTAAAGAAAATTTAGTCAATTTAAAAGTTTTCATTGGATTATCGGTTAAAGTAAAAATCAATATACTTTATCCGGGATAGTTTTTGATTAGACCCCCGCTCCTTGCTATTAAACGTTTCGGGGTTATAATTCTTCGTAAACAAAGGGGAAATATTTTCGTGACGAATTTTCCGCCAGAATCTTTATGAAGTAGGTATCTGTTCTTTGACTTTAATAACGAACGCCGTTCGAATATTTGTTTTTCCGCATGGTCACATTTATACAAACATAAGTACAATGCAATTTTGTCCTTATTGGAAATACCATTAAAGGGGCCCCAAATAAAAACGTTTTTGCAGAAAAACTAGGACCCTGAGAAAAAGACTGACAGAGAACATGATAAAAAAAACCAATTAACTACTCCATTTTCGGTATTTTCGCACCCTTCGAGACATTGTTTAGACATCCGATTCAAGTCCCTCTTCAAATTGACATCAAGCTGAAATAAAGAATTATTTCAACCAAAATAAAGAATTATTTCAACCAAAAATAATGTGTAATCAGCCGTCTCTTTCCAATTGATTACAATTTTGATTCTAAGAGAGTTCCTCTATAGCTGGTTTGTGTTGGTAATTAAATACAGGGTGTTAATTAAGTACTTGTACAAACTTTAAGGGGTAGTTCTTTGACTAATTTTAAGATTAAAAGTTCATATCAACATGTGTCTGAAACGGCTTTGTTTCTGAGATACAGGGTGTCCAAAAAAACTATTTTATTTGTTTTTTTGCTTATATTTTTGTTAAGGAACATGACAATTGGACAAAATTTGGGATTCTGGGTATATTGATGACGAGACATTCAAATAATAGCTTAGTTTTTTTATTTAATGTTAGAGGGCGCCACATACAGTGTTGTTCCTGAATTTAATTAACCATAACTTTTTTGTGAAGCCTTTTATGTCATTTTTGACTAGGCAGACCTATTCTCCATTCAATTTTACATAAAAAAGTGACTCTTAGTATTTGTCGCTAAAAGCAGCCGTTTTGGATAAAAAAGGGTTTGAAGTTAAATCTGCGTTGAAATTTTTTAAATTGAATGAATCATTTCCGAGATTTTGAAAAATAAGCGAAAAAAATACTTTTTCAAAATCATGTTACTCTATCACATTAACATATCACAATTACCAAATTAGAGAAAATTTTATAAAAATAATAAAATCGTAAAAATGTGCTGCATCTTTTCTCTGCAGCCACAGTACACAAGAAAATAGTATAGGTGAATCCATAGGAGGCCTTGTAAAACAATTGAGAGGTTTCCATGGTAGCAGAATCAGTCATAGCAGTTGATTTAGAATAAAACAAGTAGTTTTTTATCATTTGGCATTATAAGTAATAATTTATCGTGTGTTTTGTCCAAAATGTACCAATATACCAACGCAGAAATGGCAGACATTCATTTTACTTATGGAATGGCTCGCGGTAATGCACAAGCTGCAAGACGAATGTATCAGGCGCGATTTCCTCAACGAGTGGTGCCACAAGTCCAAACTTTTATTAATATTCACTTTGTGAAACTGGCAGCTTTAAAAGGACAACAGATGTTCAAGGAAGGCCTGCAACAGTTCGAACAGTTGAGATTGAAGAAGCTGTGTTAAACAGAATTGAAGAAGACCCGCAAACTAGTACAAGGAAAATAGCTCTTGAATTGAATATTACACACACACACTTGTTTGGCAAATTTTGAGGTCCCAACAACGTTATCCTTATCATATGCAACGTGTACAGGCTCTATTACCTAGAGATTTCCCCCTCAGACTCGATTTTTCTGTTTAGTTGCATAATAGATTAGTACGAACCCCGGATTTCTTAAGCCATGTGCTTTTCACAGATGAAGCCTCGTTTTCTCAAAATTCCATAATTAACTTTCAGAACAACCATATCTGAGCTGGCGATAATCCGAATGCTATCAGAGAAAATCATTTTCAGGTGCTCTCAATATTTGGGTAGGAATTGTTGGTGATCACCTTATTGGACCTTGTATTCTTCCGCAAAGGCTTAATGGCGTAGAATATCGAAGGTTTTTGGAGCGCGAACTTCCCAACCATTTAGAAGAAGTTGATTTAGAAACCAGAAACAGGATATGGTTAATGCACGACGGAGCTCCGCCACACTTTAGTGTCGTTGCGCGTCAATTTCTGGATGAGAATTACCCTAACCATTGGATAGGAAGAGCTGGACCACAAGCCTGGCCGCCCAGATCACCAGATTTGAATCCTTTGGATTATTTTCTGTGGGGTCACTTTGTGGAGTCTTTGGTTTATAAAACTCCAGTCCAAAATAAACAAGATCTAAAAAATAGGATATTTGAATCTTGTGCCATTATTAATCAGACGCCAGGTATATTTGAAAGAGTTCGACAATCAATGTTAAGTCGACTTATTGCATGTGTTGAAGTAGGCGGTGGTCATTTTCAACAATTATAATGATAGTAAAATAATGTTATTAACTAGTTTAGTTTTAGTCTTGTAAATGATTTAAGTTTTTTACCTGATAATACGATCAATAAAAGATATATTTTTTTTTGCTTATTTTTCGAAATCTCGAGAATGATCCAATTTAAAAAAAAATCAACGCAGATTTAACTTCAAACCCCTTTTTATCCAAAATGGCTGCTTTTAGCGACAAATACTAGGAGCACCTTTTTTATGTAGAATTAAATGGAGAATAGGTCTGAGAAGACTGCCTCAGACTAAATTCTGGTCATCTCCTTTTTTACAAAGGAAGCGAACAGAATACTAATGGCGGCGTGGGAATCCTGGTGAACAAACGGTTGTCCTCTAACATTAAAACTTTGAAAGCCATTTCAGAAAGAGTTATCTACATCACCTTGAGAATAAATTCCAACATAACTATAAAAATTGTCCAAATCTATGTCCCAACGAGCAGCCACGATGATGATAAAGTTGAAGCGCTGTACGAAGAAATATCGAGATGCCTTTCAGAAAACAAAACGAAACACACATTGGTCATTGGAGATTTCAACGCAAAAATAGGAAGCACAGTGAACGAATCAAAATACGTCGGCCCATTTGGGCTTGGTACGAGGAACGAAAGAGGCGAGATGCTAGCCAACTTTCTGGAAAAAGAGCAACTTTACGTAACGAACACCTTCTTTAAAAAAAGAATTAACAAAAAGTGGACCTGGACAAGCCCAAATGGAAGAACTAAGAACGAGATAGACTATGTACTTTCACACGACAAACACATTATTCAAGATGTCGATGTCCTCAATTCCTTCACAACCGGTAGTGACCACAGACTTGTAAGGTGCAAAATCCTTATAAATGGAAAACTAGAAAGAGCCAAAAAATTCAGCAACAAACTTAAGCCTTTAAACGCGAGCACACTGAAAGAACGCAAAGAAGAATATATGCAGCAACTAACAGAACAACTGAGAAATACATCACCACAAATCGAAGAAAATATCAACGAAGCGAACACTAGAATAACACTAATAATAAAAGAAACAGCTAAAAATAACATGACACTAAGAGCAAAAAGAAAAGATAAGTTGACAGAAAAAACAAAACAGTTACTGGAAAAACGAAGAGATCTCATAAAATCGAACAAGAGAGACACGGTCGAATACGCAAAGTCAACAAAACTGTAAGGAGAATGGCGAAACAAGACATTAGAGAACATCAGGAAGAACAAATTGAGAAAATTATAGAGCAAAACAGAGGCATAAAAATATTTAAGAAGGAGAATGCACACAAAAAAGAGATCAACAAGCTGATAGACAAAGATGGCAACATGGCAGAAGATAGACAACAAATACTGAAAGTCAAGGAAAACTTTTATACGGATCTGTATGAATCAAAAGCCGACGAAGAAACCTTGAGATTATCAAAGGAAGATAAGCGAAGAATACTTAACATTGGCTCAGAAGAGCTGCCAGACATCGAAATCGAGGAAATTGAAAAAGCCATGAAACAAATAAAAAACGGAAAAGCCGCAGGACAAGACGGAAGACCGGAAATGCTGAAGGAGGGAGGACCGCCGCTTATGAAAGAACTCAAAAAACTCTTTAATAAATGCCTCATCCAAGGAACGATACCGACCGATTGGGAGACCGCTATAGTTGTACTAATATACAAGAAAGGAGATCCTAGCAATTTAGAGAATTATAGACCAATAAGTCTTTTATCTCAAACATACAAACTATTCATGAGAATAATAATAACTAATCGACTTGACATGAAGTTCGAAACCTACCAACCTAAAGAACAAGCGGGCTTTCGGAAGAACTATAGCACAATTGAACATCTTCACACAGTCAGAATACTCATAGAAAAGGCGACAGAATACAATATCACAGTCTGGATGGCTTTTGTCGACTTTCGAAAAGCTTTCGATACAGTAGAATTCTGGGCAATTGAAAGAGCTATGAAAAACGCAAGAATAGATCACAGATATATCAACATACTACACGAAGTCAACGACCGATCCAAATTGAAGATAAGGCTCCACGAAGATACCAATGAGGTGAAAATAAATAGAGGAGTTAGACAAGGCGACATAATCTCACCCAAACTATTTACCTTGGTATTGGAGGACGTCTTCAAGAATCTGCACTGGGAAAACAGGGGACTTAACATATCTGGAGAAAGACTCAACAACCTCAGATTTGCCGACTATATCGCCCTTTTTGCCGAAGATGAAACGGAATTAAAAGAAATGCTCCAGGAGTTACAACAAGGGGCACAATATGTCGGTTTAGAAATGAACACCTCAAAAACGAAATTTATGACGAACGTGCAAACAATTAATAATACAATATCCCTACAAGGACAAGAAGTGGAAAAGGTAGATTCATACGTATATCTGGGGCAAGAAGTCACAATCGGAAAAATTAACCAAGAACTGGAAGTCAATAGAAGAATACGTCTGGGATGGGCGGCTTTTGGCAGACTAAAACACATCATTCAGTCAAGACTACCTTTAAAACTGAAGTGCAGAGTCTATAATGAATGTATCCTTCCAACAACGACATACGGCTGCGAGACATGGGTTCTTACCAAGAAAATTCTCAACAAACTACAAGTTCACCAGAGAGCAATCGAAAGAAAAATGTTAGATACATCCCTTAAAGACCGTAAAACGAATGAGTGGATAAGAAGCAGGACCAAAGTCCAGGACATAACAAAACGAATCTGCTCTCTAAAATGGAACTGGGCAGGACATGTGGCCAGAAACAACACTAACTGGAGCGGAAAAGTTACCAGATGGAGACCTTGGGGAGAAAAAAGAAGCACTGGCAGACCCCAACAACGCTGGTACGATGACATTAAGAGAACAGGAGGTCTTAACTGGTATCAAGTTGCTCAGAACCGAGAAAACTGGAGAAACATGAGAGAGGCCTATATCCAAAGGATAGAAAACGGCTAGAAAGAAAGAAAGAAAGATATATATATATATATATATATATATATATATATATATATATATATATATATATATATATATATATATATATATATATATATATATATATATATATATATATATATATATATATATATATATATATATATATATATATATATATATATATATATATATATATATATATATATATATATATATATATATATATATATATATATATATATATATATATATATATATATATATATATATATATATATATATATATATATATATATATATATATATATATATATATATATATATATATATATATATATATATATATATATATATATATATATATATATATATATATATATATATATATATATATATATATATATATATATATATATATATATATATATATATATATATATATATATATATATATATATATATATATATATATATATATATATATATATATATATATATATATATATATATATATATATATATATATATATATATATATATATATATATATATATATATATATATATATATATATATATATATATATATATATATATATATATATATATATATATATATATATATATATATATATATATATATATATATATATATATATATATATATATATATATATATATATATATATATATATATATATATATATATATATATATATATATATATATATATATATATATATATATATATATATATATATATATATTCGTTACAAGGGATGTTCAGGGTAAAAGCCAATGTACCGATTTTTTTCATAGTCATTTTGTATATATTTTTTTCTGCTTTATCTACATTTGTATGTTGTGTTTGTCAACTCGAAAGTAATCTTCACCTTTTTTTTTGTCCGGATCTAACATACATACATGCTTATTACAAAATATGCATAGACTTTATATCTATTTAAATAAAACCACCGCTGCCATACTTTAGTATACACCGACCACCGTAAACAAAATGAACAGCTGAATTCATTTATGCGGGAGCTTCAATATTTCGTGGGTAGGCCATGATCTGGCGATCGCCCGTCAGCAGCTGTAGTCATAGGTAAATTATAGTAACTAATGCGTGTTATAAAACAATTATATACGCTCGTACCAAAATTTTTACTAGTCTATCCTTATATAACACTTGATTTTTATGTAAAATTTGAAAACAATCCATGAAGCAGTTTTTTACATTTGATTAGGCCCCTATTTTGTTCAGGCATATTGGAAATTTATTTAATTGCTACCATGTCATCCCCTTAAAACCATTAATTTTTTACCCAAAATCTGACATAAATCGAATACTCGCGAACATACAGACTGAGAAAACATGTTTTTGGTTATCCTGGAATGTAAAGATCTGAAAAAATCTCGGAGGCTAATTTTTTAAAGTTACAATCTGTCTTTAGAGGGAAGTAAAAAAAAGTTAAAAATTATATTTTACAAAATTAAATAATATTGTCTTTCCAAAGTACTTGACCAATACTTATTATGATAAAAATGTATATAAAATAGGCCTTCTCAATGACCTCAAATACAATTTTTGTTATCTATATAGAACAGTAAATTGCTGGGTAAACCGTAATTATTGTTACATGAACCGAAATAATGCTTTTTCTGAATACGATATTTGTATATAATTTTACGTACCAGAAAAAGTGTAATATTATACCTATCCATTATAAGCTTTTCAAGGTTCCATCGTTATTAAAGAAACAATATTTTTACACCCACTTGTTTGTCATCAGACACTCGAACAGTTTCGAGTTTCAGTTGATGACTTTTACGACTGCTGACAGTTCAATGATTTACTCTTGCATCATTTATTTTTAATTAATAGACAGTTTTGTTTTATATACTTCCACGAACTAATGACACTTCTTTGTTTTTTACTTACCTCGTAAAAGGGAGGTATTTTTGTTTCTGATTTTAAAATTTGATTTCAAATTTTGGTCAGATATCAAGGGTCATTTGGGGATGAATTGATTACATTTTGGTGAAAATGCAATATGGCGGAACAAAGTGACGGCCTAATGAAATGTTTAAAAATTCAGTACCAAAAATCTACTTTTTCAATTTACTTGAAAAATTGACAAAATTTTTTTATAGACTAAGTAGATTATGTTAAATAGATTTAAAACTAAAAAAAAATAAATAAATTACAGTTATAGTATTATTACAAATAATTATATGCATATATAGACTGTTTATTCTAAGTAGTGAAATGTTTCGAGGAAAAGAGGGAAGAGGGATTAAAAGAAGTATCAAACTATTTTCACAAATTGCTAAAACACTTAGTATTTCAAGTTTTTAATATATATATATATATATATATATATATATATATATATATATATATATATATATATATATATATATATAATATCTGTTAAAGAATAATCATAATAATGTAGGAAACTACTCTTCGTTCCAAAATTATTGAATATTAAAAAACATAGGTCAAGCTTCGATATTTCTCTTATTAGTAGATCGATTTAATTTTGTTTTTTCTATTTGAAAGATCATTCCTTGGTTCATAATTGGCGCCATTGGAAAGAATAAAAAAATTATTAGTATGCTAGGAAAGTCAATAAGTACGGAGTCATGTCAAATTGACTACTTTTTAACCGAATCTGTGGAAAAGGAGAGGGGTTGAAATCTGGTTTATCTACCTATTAATAAGTTTCGGTAAACATTCCTACAGGGCAAAAAGGAAAAAATGCGAAGCTACAACATTAATCTAAATTTAATTACACAGTAACAAGATAAAAATGATCAGTAGAGAAAATTGCAACAAACATTAAAAATGCGTATTTCCCCCTCTTGCATTAATAACTGATTGACAGCGGTCTAACATGCTCATTATAAGATTTCTTATATTGTCCTCGCCCATTTCTCCCCATATCTTCTCGAGCGATATCCTCAATTCGGCCAGGGTTTGAAGCGGTCGATTTAGAGCTCTAACTTTTCTGCCCATCTGATCCCACAAATGCTCTATAGGGTTAAGGTCTGGGCCTCGAGCTCTCCAGTCCATCACTGAGGTCTCCACCTCTTCTAAGCCTCTAAATTAATTCCGCCCCACACCATCACGGATCCACCACCGTAACTGACAGACGTCGTAAAATTACATTGAGCGTATCGCTTACCAGGCCTGCGAAAAACTTTAAGACGTCTGTCATTACTATAGAGATAAAAACGGGATTCATCGGTAAATAAAACAAAAAACAGGATTCATCGCTAAATGGGACATGGCAAATGTTCTCAAGCCTTTGACGTCTATGTTGCGGTAGAAATTTGGGATTCATATCGTTTCAGGCGATCTTCTGCTAACCATCTTAATACTGTTTGTTTATTTATTTATTTTATTTATTTATTTATTTATTGCTTTATTGTTACAGAGTAGCATATAATAATTACAATGATATTATATTAAAATATAAAATGTTACCACTATCTATAACAAAGGCAGAGTTCGCACTCACCGCTTTCACGGAGAGCAGCAATCTTCCACTCAACCCAAATCTACGATGTAAAGATCCATTCGATGGCCTGTTGCTCCTCTAATCCGGCTAATCACGAAGACACAAATGTGGAAAGTAAATGGAATATGATGGACTGCGCAAAGATCTTTACTCGTGATAAGATAAAGACTGAAATGTACAAAACACCCTAGAAGCTCTTTACCTACATATAGCATATAAAACTACGTGTAAACCTAATGTAAATATAATAATGCACAATTTATACAGTAAAAAGCAATGAATGTAAAATAGAGCAGGAGAAATTATTAATAAAATTACAATAGCAGATACCAGCAAATAGCGAGAAAAGTATAATAAAAATCTACAAACGATTATTTAACCAGTCCTTGAGACGTTTCTTAAAAACAATTAGCGAAAGGTTTTTGATATTTGCGGGAATTTCGTTATATACTTTAGCAATATTATAGCTAAATGATCCACAGAATTGAGCGGTTCTATGTGTTGGAATAGTCAGTTGGTCTTTATGCCGAATATTTATCGTATGGACTGAACTGCGAAATTTTAATTTGTCGTAAAGGTATGTAGGCTTTTTCTTTGAAATAATTTTATAATAAAAGACTGAACAGTGTAATGTTCTGCGATCCACCATATTAAGCCATCCCAAGCTCCTGAGGGACAATGATACGTGATCTCTCCTTTTAAGACCACAAATAAGCCGAATACAAGCGTTCTGAACAAGTTGCAGTCGCCGAGCGTCTGCCTGAATTATGTTAGGTCCATAAACAACATCGCCATAGCTCAAGTGGGAGAGAACCATAGCTTCGCAGAGAATTAGGCGACATTTCTTATTCAGTAAGTGCCTGTTAAGGTAGATCATTTTAAGGTTCATAAACGCTCTTCTGGTAACAACAGAGACGTGTTCCGAAAATCTCATTCTGCAGTTCAAAACCAAACCCAGATTTTTTGAACTCTCCATCAAAGAAAGATGCACTCCATTAATCGAAACGTCGATGCTGGGTAGGCATCTTAAGCGGGCTGCAGACCCTCCAAACAGCAACATGCACGACTTAGAGGCATTCAAAGTCAAGCAGTATTTTCGAGAGATGTTACAAAGAGATGACAGATCCTGATTGATTTTGTTGCATGCTTCAGTCAAGGTGTGTGAACTGAGAAGTGTACAGAGAGAAGAGCAAAGGGCCGAGTATGGAACCCTGAGGTACCCCACAAGTTATGTAGGAGGGTTCAGATATTTTTCCACACAGCTTAACCGATTGAGATCTGTTGTGTAAGTATGAACGTAAAAGATCTAATGAACCCCTCGAGAAACCCAAATAGTTTAAAAGAGCCACCATCAAGCTATGATGTATGCGATCAAACGCTTTCGAGTAATCAAGCAGGACTAATAATGTCAGTCTGCCACTATCTGATTCAATTTGGATGTCATCTGTGACCTTAGTCAATGCCGAAACACAGCTGTGATTATTGCGAAATCCGGATTGAAACTCAGGGAGTATGGAGTTTTCCTCCACGAATGTCCTGATTTGACGGTCCCAAATTTCTTCTAATACTTTAGAGAGCACGCATAATAAACTAATTGGTCTCAGGTCTTAAAACTCCTTAGGATCAGCTTTTTTAGCTAGAGGAAAAACGTGTGTTGACTTCCAAAGCGCCGGAAGGTGCTATGAGCTGTGCAAAAATTAAATATGTGTTCAATCACTGGAAGGATACGAGGGCAACAGTAAAGGAGGATATTCGTGCTTATACCATCTGGTCCAACGGAGTTGGACTTTATTGAGAGAAGAGTGCGATACATTTCTAGTTCATTTGTCGGTTCAAATGAGAATTGATTTCCTATTAACTTGTTATTTGCCAGATAATCCATTGTCTCTGCATCCGGATTTAGGTTGGAAATGGCACTCAAAAAATAATTATTTATCTTCTGTGGATCAGACAGATGCTCAGGCAGTTCATTATTGGGTCTTGTAGTAATTATGTTCAGCTTCTTTACCTCCCTCCAGAACACCTTGCCATCCCCAGAAGAGATCTTATATTCAAAATAGGCCCTTTTTTCTCTCTTAACTGCGTGGTTGATTACATTTCTCAAAGCTTTATAGAAATTCCAGTCCTCAGGTCTCTTGTGCTGTTTAAATTTAAGTAAGGCTTTATCGCGTCTGCGCATGAGCAACTTCAAAGCATTGGTTAGCCAAGGTGGCGAATTCTTTGAAATACGAACGGTTTTTATAGGAGCATAATAATCAAAAAGACTCAGTATAATTGAGTTGAATCGAGAAATCTTTAAATCAATATCATCGGCGTAATAAACGGGCAAAAAGTTCATCAAATTCAAATCCTGGGTAAACTCGTTAATGTTAATATTATTAAGATTTCGGGAAGTATGTAAAAATTGGGTCATTTTTAATTTTAAACTTGGAATTAAACAGGATACAAGATGATGATCAGATATTTCATTAGAAGCGGATACTTGGGAAATAATTTTAGGTATGTTATTTGAGCAGAACAAAACATCCAGGAGTTTGGCACTGTGTGAAGTATATCGAGTTGGTTCCTTCACTAACTGACCTAGATCGAATGACTCCAGCAGCGAATAAAAATCTTTTGTGGACTTGTTTTCGAAATCTAGCATATCAATGTTTAAATCCCCTGCGCCAATCAAGAATTCAAACTCAGGTATCAAAATACCAAGGACAGGCTCCAGTTCTCCGAGAAAGTCACCAATAGAAGAGCCCAGGGGTCGATACAACGAGCCCACAGCATACCGGCGTTTTAAATGTTTTATTGATATCCATATCTGTTCAGTATGGTCAATGGCACCAAGAATAACGATGTTTGACTCTATGCAGTTGCGGACATAGATCGCAACGCCACCTCCTCTGCCCTTAGATCTATCTTTACGATGCAGCCGATATCCCTGCATTGACACCAGAGCATTAACGTTACATACCTTAAGAGCCATCGTCCTATACATAAAATAAGGTATTTATGTTTGATAAGAAGATAATAATTCCTGTTCAGTATTTATGCCAACAAAAAATATTTAAACATTGCGTTGTAATAAAAAATACAAACGCCTAGTGTTCAATAGTGAATGATGTACAATCAATACATACATATAAACGTATTTAATAAATTAGTCTTAAAAAAGGCGACGAACGCGTGGACGATAGAAAATACCATTCAATGATGGAGCAGTACCATGCAACTTTATAGACTTTACAATACTATTATTATTGGCAAATTAAAAGCAAAATGGGATTAATCTTTTTACACATTAAAATTATACAAAAAAAAACGTAAAAAAAAATTAAAAATAATCACAATAAAAAATGTAAAAAATGACAATACCTACAATTTACATAATATTATACTAATCCAAAAAAAAGAAAGAGAGAAAAAAAAAAAAAAAGAAAGTTCATCAGTTGAAATATACAATTTTAACCGTGGTCCTTGAACGAGTAGTTCTCTTTGAAGGATTTGTGTTTGCTGATATATTATCCTTAAATTTGGGCTTTGTACCGTTTAATTCGGAACTAGTTGATCTAACTTCTTCTCCCTGGTTTTGAATCACAGGCTGCAGAACCACAGATTGTACCGCTGCGTCGATGTCCTGATTGTTAGTAGCCTCAGCTGGTAATGCGGGCGTTATATGATTTATTGCCAGATGGTTTTCGGATTTTTCGAGCTGTATCAAATCCTTGTATGTAAATTCATCACCATTCACAACCAAGATATTGTTCTTTATATTCGCGTCAAAATTATTTGATCGAGCTTTTTTTAGATGGGAGTATAGTACTTTACTCTGGTCGTAGTCCTCAGGTATTAAATCTTTTTTGACGTAAATGTTTGTACCTTTGAGCTCCTTATATTTGCTAAGGATATCAACTTTAGGGTTATAGTTTACGACTTCAACTAGTAGGGGTCTAACTTGCTTCTCACGTGACTTTCCAATACGATAACTGTCTCTCAGATCAGCGAAACGACAATCAATATGCAATTTGTTATTAATTAAATCAAGGAGATTTTGTAAGTCCGAAAGTGGATTTGTTTGTTCTTCTACTCCATAGAATATTAAGTTGTATTTTTTGAGTTTCCTCTCGCAGGTTAGGAGTCGCTGTTTTAGTTGGTTATTTTCCTCCTTCAATTTCAGATTGTCTTCTTTGATGGAGTCAATATCAGTTATTATAGTTGATTTTAGAGGGTGCAATTCATTCTTGATATCATTGTAATTCTTTCTGTTCTTCTCATTAGCTTCCTCTGTCTTTGCAAGACTAATTTTTAGAAGATCAAGTATTTCTTAGTTTGTGGGTTCACCCATGCCAGAAAGCAGCAACTCGCAGTACGACTCTGTACAGGTCGTATAATTGTACTGCGTGCAATAAGATGTACTAAATGATTTTTTGCTATTGTCTGTCTACCTAAATGTCGTGCTGATTTGATTCAAATTATATTAAAAACGAATAGTAAGTTTATTGTTGTGTTCACAGGAATTACTAAATATGTGTCCTGATGAATGGCAGAAAACACTTTACGGTAGCAAATATATTAATTATCAGTGTAAACCAAGAAATTACCAAATTAGTCTAGGAGCACTTAATAAACAATCTTATTGGAAACACAGGACCGTACTATATTATTGTTACTTAAACGAATCTCGTGAATAGTCGCAAATTCCGACTGAAGTTTGACATTGGACGTAAATCAACTTCTAAGAACTTGCACTCTTAAAAATATGTTCTGTGCCGGAGTAGTAATTCTTTTTCTTCTTTGTCCCACTGTTCTCCTATTTGTCAAAGTTTCTCTGCATCTGGCCAGAATTTTTGAAATAGCACTTTGGCTTTTTCCCAGAAGTGTGGCAAAATCGGCCTGGGTTCTTCCTTGCTCATCCAAGTCCCTAGCATAAGCACAGACCTCAGGAGTAATAAATTTATTCATTTTACCTTATCAAACTTTGAAGCTTTCTTATCACCCTGACAAAAATGCTTGTCAAAATTAAGAAACATACCTGTAATGATTCGAAGGTGTTAACGTGCTTTTTACGAGGCTGTTATTTTATGATGGTAAGTTTGTGCAAAAAAAGGTTGGAATGTTTTTTCTTTTTACCCTGTATGAATGTTTGCTGTGTATACTTATAACAAAAAAATCGCAAAAAGCTAATAAGGGGTTAATAAAAGTTTTCCTAGCAATACAACTAAATTTTGCAAAAATCGGGTTTTTTCATAAAGCGCAAAGTTGTACCAAAATGATTACACTTATTAATAGGTTATGTAGTAACTAAAACAGAGAGAGACACCAGATTCAACTTCTGTCCTTTTCCACAGATTCAATTAAAAATTGTCGATTTGACATGACTCCGTACTTATTGACTTTCCCAGTATCTAATCATTTTTTTATTCTTTCCAATGTCGCCTATTATTAACCAACGAATGACCTTTCAAACAGCGATAAAAACATTAAATCCATATATTAATAACAAAAATATCAAAGCTTCAACTTGACCTATGTTTTTTTTAATATACCATAATTTTGGACAGAAGTTTATGTGCGTTGTGTTTGAGATATTCGGTGTTAAGTAATTGTTTTTAATTTATCGTTTCTATTGGTTGGGAAACGATTTTAGTTAGCATACTAAATTTCGGTATGCACTAGTAAAGTATTGTAATAAATAAAACAAATGTTACACAATAGTTGTTTGCGTGGCAAGTACTCCTCTGGCAAGTTAAGACAAAAAAACATTATTTTCCATTTTAATTCCGCAACGCAACGAAAATTCAATGCAATGTCTGGAGGCACTTTCGTATTATTATTAAAGAAAACGTGTCTTAAAAATATTTTGTAACACGATGAATTTGGAGCATGAAACATTTGTGAATCTGTGTTTATATAGAATTTCTTCCATATTTTTGGCTCTAGAAATCACCCTTAACTTTTGGACACTGATATATGAATCACTCTGTTTATATTATCTAAGTAGTTAGCTTGCACTTTGTATTTTGTAGATTCATATCAAGTCTAATATGGATATCGCTCTCACATGTTTCTCAGATACCATTCTTCGTATGGAATGTAAAAGAGCTTTCCAATTTTATCCATTAAATACTGATATTTTACAGTCCTCGAGTTTAACTAGCTATCTTTGTTTTATTCTTATTCTTTTAATGTATAGAGAAAGAAGGGTAATAGAGATTCGGGAATAATCTCTAGAAAATTATGAGACAAAGTTGCTTCGGATGCAAATCCGGAGTAGTGCACTTATCCAATCTAACGGTAACAGTTCTTGACAATTTGTGCATTTTGCAATTTCCTGGTAAAAGTATAGTCGCACGGAAAAATGCACTTTTTATTGCCAGATTATATCTTCCTGTTCCAATGCGGAGTGTCTTTAAACTCCTCAGCAGCTTTTTACTTGTTTAAAAAAGTTTTTAAGTGAAAAGTAATTTTATTGTGTCTTTTAGATTTTCAACTCTTTCTTTTAAAATTAAACTGTCCCGGTAAATTAAAGGATTGCTCTTTCTACTTTAAAAATACATTAAGCTCCCATCCGCGCCTATGTATCGTTTAGAGTTTTTCAAGCTCTGTTCAAGGGAGAACACATTTTGTAATTTAAAACTTTCATTCTCAATATTGTGAAATATATAAATATAAATAATCCTCCTATTAAAACTTCGAATAAACAGCTTTCTGAAAAGAAACTCTTTTTACAAAACAAACTATTTAATTTGTAAGCTTTGCGTTTCCAAGCCTCTAGGTGTTATTGATGGGAGCACTGGATGTTAGCAGCGCAAAATATGTGTCAAGACCAATAATACCTGTCTAGATAGCTATATAATATATTAAAAGTACTTTTCTGCGCTTCATTGATCCACAATCATTTGAAGGAATACGCTTTGAAGTTTGAGATCTGTTAGAAAATTGTTGTGAAGTTTATTCTTGTTCTAAAAGAAAATTCACACAATGGGATCTTGCCAAGCCCAGACAATATATATTGTATAAGTGAAAATCAGTGTTTATGTATCTAGAAAGTATGTCAGTTGAAAATATTTAATAAAATGGTAATATCTAAGAAAACATCACAATGCTGTGGTTAAACTGTAGATTTATTTTCTAAAACGTACTGAAAAAACTTTGATGTCTTGTAAAAAGGATTATCTTCATTTAATGAAGAGAAGTGTTTGAAATAAAAACTTTGATGTCGTGTACAAAGGCCATTGCCGTTAATTCAAGTTAACTTATTTCTTGATTCGATTCTAAGGAATAGATACTTTAAAATAAGAGAAATTCTTTTGGTTTAAATAATCGCCATTCCTAAATAAAAGCCATGTAATTTTGAACCAAAATTCTTGAACTCTTGAATCGTAGGAATATTAATTCCGTGCAAATTGAAATTACGGTATGTGCAAGGTGATTTCTGTAAGTTGATAACTTTTTTAAGTGCGTACATAATTCATGAAAGTAATAATGAAATGTTTCAAATGTATTTGAAATGTCCCAGCTATAAACGAGATATAGCGATAAATTTTTAAAAAAAATCTAGCCCCAAAAATTGAGATTTGAAAACCTCGCTTTTTTAATGACTTAGTAACACTTTTTAAAGGGTTTTTTCTTCCGTATTTTATACAGCTTATTTCATCACATCATGAACCACCTGCACGTCACACCTATCAATGAAGGCAAAAGCGAAACGGGACCAACTGTTCCCTCTTTATCCAACCATCCATACGAACTTGAAGCTAGAGAGAGAAAAGGTCATTGATAAAAGTATTGCTTTAAGAGAAAATATTTTGTAGCAAGTGCTTCAAATTGTATGCCGAACATCCTCTTGGAAGAAGAAAAAAATTCTTTAGTACCAGAAATATTAATGCAAGAGAAATTGAAAATTATATCAAGGACATCATGCTTTCTTGTAGCAACAAGAAAGCTATTAAATCTGCCAAACGTGTCCCAATATGGCGTAAAAGGGGAAGTCATGGTATTTTCCCAGGTGCCCCCCTCCCCCTCGGATTAGCTTTTTCATCTCGTGGCGAACTTTTGGAGGCAAGGGGCCTCGTAGCGGGATCTGATGACTTGAGTGTTGCAGATGGTTCAGTCTTTTTCAACGCATTGTCTGTCTGAGTGCCCAATCCATCGTTTAGCTCTAACCCTGATAAATAAAGTTTTTGTGAATATATAACGTTAATGCCAAATTTTTATCGGCAGGCTGGCAACCAGTCTATTTCAACACAATAAGTGAAGATTCTGTCTAGGGGGGACTTAACAATAGTTGGGTCTAGAATGTATTCTGTCATTGATGAGATAGCAGGATAATCATTAAGTATATGTGGTAATATATGATGTTATTCGCAGCCTATGCAACGAAAAGTGTCTTTATATACATTTTGACGGTTTTTTCTTAGCTGACAGTCTGTCCAGACGGAAATCGGTGGATAAAGTATTTTTTTCAGAAAATAAATGGTGCATTAATATTGAACTGAAAACAAGTATGTATGTTCATAGCAATTTTGTATAGGGTATTCCCCTTTAAAAAAAAACAGTTTTTTTTTGTTATATCCTCTTAAGAAGATATCGGAATAAATATCACGCTTCCACTTTTCTACGTATATTAACCGACGAAGAAAAAAATATCCCCAGTAAAAATGTATTCTTTTTTCGTTAAGATTACCAAAAAGTCAGAGTTTTTTTAATTCTATTTTTTTTGTATCAAAAAAGTGTATACGTTTGTTTATTGAAAAACTGTAGATTCTCCAATATTCTATTTCTATTTAAATTTTTTTTTGATAAAACATATTTTTTCACTAAACTACCATATTTTGTATTTGACTGAACATCTGCCTCGTTCACTAGACTAATGAGGTTTCTATCCATGACCTACATCGACCTGTCACCCTGCAGATATCATGTGATTTATTTACAGCAACTGAAACCAGAATTTAAATTCACTCTGATATCCTCTTAACTTATCCTCATAACTTCAAAACTGACTAAAATATCAGCGGTATCAAATCTGAAGTCTTAGAACTTATTTACGTGTGTTTTTTCTTGAGTATCAAACAACTTCCTGCTCACCGATGGTATTAAAATAGTTACACAAGATATTAATTATATATTCATTAAAATATTCGTCTATATTAATATTTAATGTCATTTCTGTGTACACTATTTACACGTATAGAAATTGTATTGGGCTTTTTAATAACGTAATTGATTTATTGAATAGATTTAATTTATATTAATTTCTCACCTCTGGATAATTCAGCGGCGCGGCGTGCATCTGATAATAATAAACATTTTTATTTCTAGCCCTTTTCTAGATTTATTGGGATGAAAAAGTATTTCATTTGGTCGGCCTGTAATGTCAATTGTAGGATCAGCCATTTTATTATACAATAAAACCTTAATTTGAGCCCTGCTTGACTATTAGGTGTGGTGAAATAGGACTTAACGTATATATGGACGAAGCATAAACTGAAAATGCCATAGGTTTTACGCGGCAATCAAAATATAACGTTTACGGTTGAACATTTCACTCCCCAATTAACATTCTTTATTCATTTTACATGAGGTGGCAAACACTTACTGGCTCTATGACAAAGCGCCATTTATTTCACAATTAAAACGATAATACTTTTAGGAGTGACCATCCCAGGTAGGAAACTGAAAATGTTAATTTTTCTGAAAAACACGTACTTTATGTAGAAATTATATACCTAGGCTCATTAGCCCTAACTATATTATGACTGTCTATTCATTTAACTTTTTAATGATGTGGCTGTAGTATATTACTAAATAACGTAATTATTTGGTGTATGACACTTTGCTCAAGTTTGCTGTTTTCTATGGAACTTGATTACGCTTGCGTCAAAAAAGGGCATTTCAGGTGCTATTACAAGAGCCTTTCTAAATTATTATTATTATGTGGATATGGCTTATCTTTAAAGGGGACAATGAAAAATAGCAGCTTTTGAGTTGTTAAGTACACCTTAAAATAAATTAAATTATTTTATACCTATTAAACCCGAGATTAAACCAAAAGTCCATTCTGTGTTAACACCATTATCTGGTGACTATGCCGTAGCGCTTTTTAATTTAAATACATACAGAAGCTCAATTAGAAGCTTCCTTTACCGAAAAGGTCATTTTTGCAAAGACCTGGTGAATTTCGTTATATTTGATTAGGGTTCCCTTACATTTACTTCCAGTGAATTACTTGCAGTTTGGTTGTGAGGGTTTTGTTAAACTGCCGACCATAAATAACACAAAATAAACTAGAATATTTTCAAAATAAGGATATGGAAGTGTTGTTTTTAAGACCTTTCAGCAAACTCTCTCTAGTATTAGTGAGTTTATTCTGGCTTTGACTGTTGGCAAGCGATTTATTTATACAGAGAGTTAGAAAAAATATACAATTTTTGTAAAATTTCCTTTTTGTCCGGAAATCTGCGGTTTTTTATTATTTTTATTTATACCAGGCTGATCTAGGGTTTTATTTTTTCTTAGCTTATTGATAATTTTGTGCCATTTTACATATTCTTGGTAAATTAACCGAGTTTTCTTTGACATATATTAAGTAACATTTATTTACATACCTGTTTTAATTAAATTTTAGGGAGGGGTTGAGGTATTAAAACACCCCATGGTACTTTATTTCCTGGGACGCTGTGTGAAGTCTATCAACTTTCTGTTTTTTTTTTGTATCAAAACCTAGTATCTTCCATAATTAGCATTCGAATATAAAAATCAAAAAAATATTTTGGTATTTTTAACCAAAAGTTTTAACACCAGTAGTGAAATGTAACAAGGTTTATGAGTATCTGCAATCCACATTATCAAATAAACGTTTTAAAAAATTGTATTAAGTTTAAATTTTCCGCACCTATATGGTCATACAAGACACTTTTTGTGTAAAGGAGGTAATGTAATATTTAGGCTTCTGCCCAATGTTTTAAGCCGGTTTTTTTCTCATATAGGGAATTTTACCAGGAATTTTTTTATATCCTGTTCCTTGCAGCTAGTATCATTTTTAATTTTTATTGCATGTTATATCATTTATGCTACATAAAGGACCTGCCAACTGAATTACTGGTAACAATATAATAAACAGTTCAGCCACTCGTTTACCGTCTTCTTATTTCAATATCATCTGAATTCTGTGACGTCAGAACTGACAAATTAATTAATGGCTTGTCAATTCTGCCAGACTATCTCTGTCTAACCAAAGAGCCGAACCGCGCTGTATGGCATGCGATCAGCCTGTCTGCAGTGTTGCCAGTATATACCGTAATAGATCTATTATTATATACACACATCTACTACTTTGTTATCATTTCAATAAATCTATTACTATTTTACTTTTGCTCACTTCTGACATATTTACGGAGCATAAATTACACTGTAAAAAAGTTCATGATTTTAGTTAAGATGTAAAAAATATTTCAGTAAGAAAAAGGAGACGTTTGTAAGTAATGACCTTTAAGGCGTCACTCCCTTAATGACCGTAAAGGCGTCACTCCCTGTAGATTACTCTAGCCCAAAGTAAGAACAATTTTATTCTAAAGTGATTATTTTTTAATTACTATTTTAACAGCCACTATATTACTATAGATCAAAGAGTTCTGTCTAAAACGTTAGAAAGGCTTGGACGAACCACCCCGCGCCGGTCGTATATTTACTTGAGTAATTAGACATTCACCGGAATTCGAATCAAGGACGGTATAAATAAAACAAATTATTCTAAAGCAAATATTAACAGACTATAATAAAAACATGCTTTGATAACACACTTTGTAGATAATTAACGCTAAAAACAGAAAGGAAAGAAGTATTATTTGATTCTAATATAACGGAGATTCTTAGGAACAATGTCAACAATGAAAACATAGAAGTGTCTGAAAATTGATTAGACCTTTTCAAAGCTACAAGGGTTCACCTTTACCCTCACACTTCTTGATCCACTTGGTGTGAGACCGAGGGTGTAAGTTATTTGCATGTTAGCTCTACATAATAATATCTGCAAGAATATCGTCCTTTATATCGCTTTTTTAGGTAATTCTTAACATTCTCAGTTTTGCTTTCACGCTCTTCCTTTTTTATTTAATTATTTTTGCTTAATTAATATTATAATTGGCAGCTCACGCTCTCTTATAACCAGTAAATGCTAATTCCGATTCCGGAATTATTGGCAGATTAGATAAATTAAACTTGCATAACTCGACAAACTGGCTGTCATCTTTTCAATTGATAGGGAAATAAATTTATTCTTCCATTAGCCATAATCTGATGTCACTGTATCATTCCTCTACTAGTAAACAACTTTAGCATATTATTCTCTTTTAAATAATTCCTGTCGT